>CM068953.1:118771956-118788074 GCA_035128595.1 Eptatretus atami | reverse complement strand
CTTGTGGATCAGGCATTGCTGGGCGGGGGTATGCGCTCCAACGAGTGCCTTCCAGTTTCGGCTTGTTTCCACGGTTATGACCAATTTCCTAAAAAAACCTCAAAAGAATGAAGAAATGAGTTACCTTTCAATAAAGGCCATACAGACATGTTTTGATGCCAAAATGATGCTTTCTGTGTTTTCTATTTTTTCCAAATGAAATGATGACTCTTTGCACTTACACTTACCTAATTTGCATAAATCCAAAACGGCTATCACTATTTCACGTGTCAACTTCCTAATCTTATTTTGCACCTTCTGGATGGGATTTTTGAATGATCTAAAGTTTCAAAATAATCTACACTTTCAGAAGTTTAAAAAAAATTAAAATTAGCAGCTTTTCAATAGCATTTGCCCTTTTATTGCATAAATCCAAGATTGTCACCCCCACCACTGCTTGAAATACCGAATTTTATAACCCTATTTTCAGTTTCCAGATTGATTTTGAGATGATTCCAAATTATTTACATATCTGTAGAAAGTAAATTAAATTATTGGAAGTTTGATTTCTGAAATCATTCATTTGTATAGAATGAATATGGCAGCCAAGCTATGCTATAAAGAACTCACAACTGTACATTTTGGACCTTTGTCGGCTTCGGTCATGTCTGGCGAAGGCAAAGGACTTGCTCAAGTATCGATCGTGACTACAAGTGCCTGATTGAGCTGGTTACTAAAGTGAAAGTGGCACGTAGCCGATCTCTGATGCTTTCAACGATCTGAAATCGCTCAGCTTTCGCAGTGACCCATGTGGTAGCGTCTTACTTGGAGCAGAAGAGGACATAAAGCGGATCATGGATCTGGCACGCGATGACATTCCACCAAGTTTGTACACAAAGTTGTGAAAGTGTCAAGTCACTTGATGAGCGTTGAACGCTCTTTTTCCGATGTTAAAAAAAACCGACGAGTGAGAACCGTAACTTATCACCCGAAAACGATGAGAATATATTTCTGTGTTTTACAATCACAGCAATGAACTGAGAATTTGAGCGATTTGATTTAATGCTGACTTTAAAAAAAACCTTGTAAATGTCATATCAATTGCTGAATTCATGAAAAATGTTGTATCATCGCTACTTGCTAGCTTTGAGAATGTAATACATAAATGATAACTGAAAATTTTGTCGTTGCAGTAGCCTCTGGGCATGATTTTAAGTTACTTTTTAGCAACTTTGGTAAAAAATAAATGCAACTTTTCACGTTTTTTAGCACAATAAAAAATTGCCCCACTGATAAGCGATTTATTTCCATGACAGGTATTTAAATTGCAGTCACAAAAGTAAAACAGTCCTGATGACCCAGCAAATGTCAAAACGCAGACCAATCCAGCACAAGAATATACAAGGAATTTGGTGCAAAGGAGACATTCGGCCCTTAAAACAATCACCCATCACACAACGAGGTACCGTCGTGGCCAAAAATATTGGCACCTTGCACTTTTTTCAAATAACTCCAATTTTCTCTAAAACCAAGTTGAAATTGACAAAGTATTTGATCTTCACAATTCTTTATTTCACTGTTAACATTACAGAACCTTTGTTTTTGATTCAGAACTTAATATATCCTTTAATCAGAAATAAAAGAAATGGCATTGGCAAAATTATTCACCCTCGACTTGAATTTGGTATCAGCTTTTGGACAAAATAACTGCAGTGAAAGCGCTTCCTACAACCATAAATGAGCTTCCTGCCACTCTCCACTGGCAGGTTGACCCACTCTTCTTGTTCAAACTGCTCCAGTTCTCCCAGATGTGAAGGGTGCCTTCTCCCAACTGCTGTTTTCAGATTCTCCCCACAGGTGTTCAATGGGATTTAGATCTGGACTCATTGCTGGCCACTTCAGAACAGTCCAGCGTTTTGTTCTGAACCATTCTGGGTGCTTCTTGAAGTGTGTTTGGGTCGCTGTCTTGCTGCAAGGCCATGACCTTCGACGGAGACCCATCTTTCTGACACTGGATTGAACATTGCGCTCCAAAATGCCTTTGTATTCTCCTGATTTATGATGCCATGCGCACACTCAAGGTACCAGTGTCGAGACCGACAGAAACCCAAACATCACTGAACCTCTCCATGTTTGACTGTACTCAGGCTTTCTTATGTCTCTCTCTCTCTCATAGCAGTGGGTCCTCCTACAAAGAACCACTTTCATTGAGTTGGCAATGGATGATGCGAGTTGAAACTGTCGTACTTGCATCTGAAGGTCAGTTTGAATCTGTTTGCAGTTGATCGAGGGCTTTCTCCACATTTGAACATCTTCTATCAAGTTTTCTCTGCGGCCATGTCCAGGAGTTTGGCTAAAGTGCCATGGGCTTAATCTTCCTGATAACATTGTGTACGGTGGACACAGGAACATCAAGGTCTCTGGAGTGGACTTGTAGCCTTGAGGTTGTCCATGTTTGGGTACAATCTTGTGTCTAACCTCGCAGACAATTCTGTATTCTTTCTTTATATAGAATGCGGTACACACTATGACACAAAACAGCAGAAGGACTCATTTTCTCTTTTCAAACTAGTTGAATGAGTGATTTTCATATTGCAGAGACCTGTAACTCACCACAGGTGAGTTCAATTCCAAAGTAAAGGAGAATCACTGCTTGAAATCTCATTATTTCTAACACACTCGAAAAGGTGCCAATAATATTGTCCGGCCATTTTAAGATTTCTGTGTGGAAAAAGCTACGATTTAGTAACTTTTCAGCTTTTGTTGTTTTGTTCCACTGCAAACCAAACAAGTACATATGTGGATTCCAAAAGATTTTTCATTTCAACAATTTTCTGGAAGAATGGTGCATTATTTGAAAAAGTGCAAGGGTGCCAATATTTTTGCCACGACGGTACCTACAGTCTGCTCCATCCTTCTACCCCTCCAGCTCCAATGGATTACACATACCGTACTATATAAATCCAGTTTAAACCTATGTACTTTCTCTGCTGCCACTACCTTTCTAAGTACATTGACTCAGCAAGAACAGTTTTTTTGTACATGTAGAGGCTTGTGCTGGATCCACTGCCTCACATCTTGCCCAGATTGACATTGTGGAACCAAGGCCTTCAATATTATTGGAATCTTCACGATGAAGCTGAGTCTATGGACAATCATTACTCATCACCAACGGTCGGTCGTCTTTGTTTCTTCCTCTCATTTCTGTCTTGCAACCTCTGTCTCTCCGGCTTGTTCCTTCCCCAGTATCTGCAGGACACACGTGGTCCAGCAGCAATTCCTCCTCGTGAAATTGCCGAAATCCAGAACACTGCTCACTCCATTCATTTATTCCTCTTTTTCCCATCTGTGGAACAAACTTCCACACTCTCTTCAGTCTCATTCTTCCTCCAGATCTTCAAGACAACTGGTCAACCACTTTCAAATCATGCCCATCCAAAACATGATCTTCACATCCATTTAAACCACCCATCCTTCAAAAAATTTGCTTCTGCATCTTGTCCAACCCTTGCGTTCTCCCTATCCTTCATCGTTAGTATATCCCTTGTCTGTCATCTATTTTCTCCTTCCGCCTGCTGTTGGCATTTCCACCTTCTCCTGTTGTTTTTTTAGCTCACCTGGATTAGAGTCAGCAAGTTATGCGATCGAGCAGTGTTGGAGGTGAGTCAATCCGTAACACTTCAGTCATTATCGCTTGAATCAAACACACGATTTTGATGAAACTTGACCACAACCTTTCTCACCCGTAATGAACCAAAGTGTACTGACTGCATCAAATCTGCACTTCTTATGGGGTGATGCGGGGGGGGGGGGGGGGGCAGGGGGTTAAATCTCCCAAAAAGGTATTTACTCTTCTCCAAAAATACACACTATTTAATGAAACTTGACCACAACCTTCATACCAAGTGATGTACCAAAGTGTATAACACGCATCAAAATCTGCACTCACTAAGGGGGTCTACGGGGGGGGGGGGGGGGGGGGTTGACTCCCAAAACAGGTATTTGTTGTCTCTCCAAAACTAGACACACGATTTCGATATGAAACTTTCTACAACAATCATCACCCATGATGTACCAAGGTTTATTGACCGCATCAAAATCTGCACTCATAAAGGGGGTCTGTGGGGGTTTGAGTGACTTGCTCCTGATACAGGTGAGCATCAGGACAGGTGGTCCTATGTTTTATGTTGTGTCCTAATCCATTCTATGCACTCATGTAGAATGTTTTAATGATAATTATGACATATAGGTCATGTGGTGTAGCAGCCATGTTGGAAAAACTTTGGACCTCTCATCTCTGAAACCACATAAGGAAAATTGACACTTGACATATAGCAAGTACACATGGGAATGTGTGATTTTTTAATGACATCATAGGTGCCTTTGTTATATTCATAATTTTATATGTCGAACGCTACATCCGATCAGTATGAAATTTTTTGAGGGTCCTCGAGGGATAAAATAATGCTGGTGTTGGCTTAATAGTTAGGGTGGTGGCTTTGGATCCGAGGGTCTGAGTTCAAATCCCACTCAGCTGTCGAATTAATACCAGGTGGGGTACTCGGCCTGTCATCCCTTCGAGGTCGGCAAAATGAGTGCCAGCTTGCTGGTACCCTGTGCCGGAGCAGCGACCGTCCAGGATTGTGCCCATAGCCAAGGAGACTGCTTAAGCAGCACCAACACTCTGCACAGAGTATGGTCCCAATATCCTCCTCCTTCTCGGATAAAATGGTCCAAAAATGTTTGATGACGTCATTGGTCATGTGATTCAGCAGTCTTTTTTTTTTCCTTCAAAAATTTCTCTGAAATGGCTGAACGGCCTCACTGGCAGCAGTTATAAAGTGGCAGTTCTAATTATGTCTCTTATTAATTACGTAACACAAAAGTAGACAAACACCACACAAAACAAGTCTGGCAAGGGTCTGCAATCTCCGAATGCTCTTTTTCTTTTTCATCTCATGTTTGTAATGTTGTTTTACATCCACCAATATCAATATCTGCTTTTTCCGAGCCTTTTAGTCTCGCCATTAGGATAATATTTAGACCTGAAACATAGGACCACTGTCCTGACGCCCACCTGGGACCATCAAGCCACTCAAGGACCATCAAGCCACTGAAACATAGGCCATCAAGCCCCTCAACCCCCCCCCCGGTCCGCAGACCTCCTTAGACTTCATTTTTGATGCCGTGAACAAGCTTGGGTACATCACGGGTGGAAGGTTGTGGTCAAGTTTCATTGAAATTGTGTGTGTAGTTGGGCGAAGAGGAAATACCTATTTTGGGGGTCAACCCCCACCACCATAAGCCCCCAAATCAGTGCAGATTTTTGATGCGGTTGATACACTTTGGTTCAATCACGGGTGATGAAGGTTGTGTTCAAGTTTCATCGGAATTGTGAGCAATTTCGGAGAAGAGAGCAAATACTTATTTTGGGGGTCAAAAAACTCCCCCATAGACACCCTCACTAAGCACAGATTTTAATGAGGTCTCAAAGTTTCATACATCAATGATGAAAAATATTGTGGTCAAGTTTCATCAAATTGTGCGTCGTTTATGAGAAGACAGCAAATACTTTTTTGGGGGGGGGGGGTTCAACCCCTCACCCTGTAGACCCCCTAATGAGCGCAGATTTGATGCGGTCAATATACTTTGGTACAATGCGCATGATGAAAGTTGTGGTCAAGTTTCATCGGAATTGTGTGTGTAGTTTCGGATAAGAGCAAATACCTATTTTCTGGGGTCAAAAACCCCCGTAGACCTCCTGAGTGCAGATTTTGATGCGGACGATACACTTTGGTACATTATGGGTGATGAAGGGTTGTGGTCAGGTTTCATCAAAATTGTGTGTGTAGTTTGGAGAAGAGAGGAAATACCTATTTTTGGGGGTCTACGGGAAATACCTTGAAGCCCCTTAATGAACACAGATTTTGAGGCGGTCACTACCTTCGTTAGGTATCAGATATGAAGCGTGTGGCCAAGTTTCATCAAAATCATGTGTTTGGTTCAAGCAATAGTGACTGAAATGTTGACGGACTGACTGACACTGCTCGATCGCATAAGCTCACCAGACTATAGTCCAGGTGAGATAATATGTAGACTGCGACTGCTAAAATCATTAATATATTGTTGTGGTTCTGCGAAACCGTCACTCTCCTAAGCTATAGCATACAACATAAAGTGGGCACGAGGCAGTAATTACCCTTGCTGAAGGAGAGTGTATTGCGTTTGGGTCGTTTGTTTGTCCCTACGCTTATGGATCGAGACAAAATTTTCAAATTGGAGTGACAAATCATGTAGAATGTTTAATCATAATTATGAAGTCATAGGTCACATGGTGTGGCAGCTATGTTGGAAATGGAAAAACTTTGGACCTCTGAAACCGTACCAAGGAAAAAAATTGAAACTTGGCACATGGCAAGTACTCTCATGGGAATAAGTACTCTCTTCTTATGAGTCATAGGTCCTTTCATTATGACGTCATAATTGCACATTTACAGTGTAACATCTGATCAGTTGAAAAATTTTGAGAGTCATCTTGGGTAAAAGGTCCACAAAAAAAGACATCAGTCACGTCATTCGGCAGCCATATTGTTTAAAATTAAAAAACCTTCTCCTCTGAAGTGGCTGAACAGATCGAGGCGAAACTTTACACGTATGACTGCCTATCCATGAGGAACAAAAGGTACACATATACGACATCATAGTTACATGGTTTGGCAGCCATATTGGATTTACCAAAACTGTAAACATCTTCTCCAGAACGGCTAGACAGATCGAGGGGAAACTTCAAAAAAATGTTCCCCAAGCCTTGGGTGTACAGTGAAGGTAATTGATAGGTCACATGATTGGCAGCCACAATGGATTCAAGAAGAATATTAAATAATGTTTTTCTGGAACGCTTAATCAATCGACAAGAAACTTCAAAATTATGATCTTGTAGTGATGGGGAATACATGTTTTAAATTCAACTTGATTGGACACATGGTCTAGCAACCAGAATTATTTAATTATTTGATATGGGTTTTTTTTGTTTTGTTTAATAAGGCTCACTTGCCTGTGCTGGATAGGTTTTGAGGGTAAAAAGTAGCAGCTGAATGTGAATCCTAACCAGGTTCTTCCTGATGACTTAATCTTTGCTTTGTGCTTGTTGGGTTCATTCTGATTACTCCAATGCAGGAGACTGTGTACCTATTTGGTTTTCAATTTATTTGAATTTAATTTAATTTTCATTCCATTCTAAATTCAACTGAATAATAATACACATCATGGGTCAGGGTCAGGTGTCCAATCAAAGCGCGATGTCTTGGTACCTGGTCATCACTGCCAGCAGTTGTATAGTGGCAGTTCTAGTTATGTCTCTTATTAATTACGTAACACACCAGTACACAAACAGTTCTGGCAAGGGTCTGCAATCTCCGATTGCTCTTTCCAGTTTCATTAGTATCCATTTTAGATAGCCTTTCCTTATGTCGTGGGTTGATGGGACAAAATGTGTGTTGCGAGAGCGTGTAGGCAAGTCTTCTATCTCATTCTTTATTCTCTTATCTATTTTATTTTACTTCACACCGACCCTCCTGTCCTTCACGCATGAATGGATGCCACAGACCCGAGCAACAGGCAGTTAATTTGCATAGTGCGCCATTTCTCATTAAAACCTCACGCCATTCTCAAACCAATGCACACCTCAAACTTTGCCGTACTTGGACCCCAATGCTGGAACATTCCTGCAACCAACACAATGCCTTCCCCAAAATCCCTACGTCAGACCACAACTCAAGCTCACCTACACTCACACTGACGTAACAATCTTGACGCCCACCTCCATCACAAACTCACTGCGCTACATACTATACACTGACCACGCTCAACCACAGTTGTCATTAACGATGACCATCACCTTTAGGACCAAGCAGGGACGAAAAGGCACGCTCAATGGCGGGGTACGCGATCACCCCATGTTATTCTCAGAACTCCGTTGCAGAGCAAATAGGGCCATTTCCGGTGGGAAATCCTCGCTGGGGCGGGGCAACAGTGGCTCGAGTCCACAATAAAGGCACGGGGAAGCACCATTTTCGACACCTGTTTCTGCTCTCAAGCATTGCCCCGCTGGGGAAGTATAAAAGGAAGCCCTGATCTGGCCCACCCTCTGTTCTTCTCTGTCTGTCTGGCTCGCCTGCTTATCTTGCATCTAGTCCACCTTTTGTTTTTGGGGTCGCGGAGCAGAACGGAAATCCAGGGGCGGAACGCTGAACGAAGGGAGAGCCAGACACCAAAATGAGCACTGCTTAGATAACATAAACAATTACACAAACAAATTTCAATACGCTCACATTAAATCAATCTTTCACACGTTCTTTGCTCTATTTACAACCCTTAACCACATCTTTACACCTTCCTCTCCACCTCATCTGCACCTCTGCACTCACGCACCTCAGACACCTTCAGCTTTCTTCCTTCTTCCTCATAGCGACTGGGTCACGTTGGTCCATCAAGCACACAGGGTAACAGAGAGGTCACCACACTTGCACTTTTCCTCTCTTCTTTGCTCTCCAATTTCTTGGGTGTGTGTCTGATGGTGCCTGTCATGTTAGTGTAATAAGATTGTAGAATTTCCTTGTATCGGGTTAGCTTTGCACTTTGTCTTTTATAAATATTTGCATTTCACTGGTTGTAATAAATTATTTGTATTATAAATGTACCCAGCTCGTCCTGTCTTTTCTTCAATGGTCCAGCGTAGTCTGCACAAAGGTTAGCGGGAAGTTCTGCCCCACTAATTTGCTCTTTTTAGCCAGTGCGTACTCACAGCTCCGCTTGGCTGTACCTGATCCGGTGAGTAAATTAGAGTACGCATCGAGGGCACGAGACCCCATTGGTGCAGCCGTCCACATGTAAGGTATCACGTGACGTAGTGAAACTGCAACCCTGTGGGATTGGCAGTGCCACTGCGTTCATGGTTGCTTAGCAACACGTGAGAGCACAAACTTATTTGTGCATGGTGGCCTCAGGACCGGGTGTTCAGGAGGAACCCGAGCGCTCTTTTGTAGTCAAACTCGAACCCGCGTTCGTAACAATATTAATCATGTTAAAAATGAGCAATAAAAAATACCCCTGAGCGGGAGTACGGTCATCTCTGCCAGAGGTCGAAAGTAACTGTGCCAGACTGGAATAGGGTCATTCATAAAGTAGTCGCTCTACTTCCGGGTTTCAAAACCACCCACCCCCTCTGTATGCAGGCTAGTGACCACCCACCCACCCCATATGCGTCTCATATCACATTACAATACTTTGAAGATTACAACGAACTGTAGATTTATCTCAAATGCATCAGTAATTATTAACTACGGTAATACAGTAATATGGAACAATTATTGACGTCCACGGATTCAACATCATGTCAAAAATGTTCCTGTGAACGGGGATATTTTTCCCCCTCGCGATGACGACAGGCTCACCTTCATCTTCTGAAACGCTTTCATGTAGTCTGACACCACTTTCATAAAGTATGAATGCAGCCCTCATACCACCCCTGTAAGAGCCTCGTACGCGGCTTTAAACCACCCACCCTCTGTATGCAGCCGTCATACCACCACCCACCTGTACGCAGCTCGGTACGCGGGCTTTAAACCACCCCCCTCATACATCGCTAATCGCTTGCAAAGCCAGCATTTTTATGAACCGATGTTTGTAAGTCATGACGCGATGCAGTCCCTAGCGTGTTATTTACCTTTTTCTTTTAATATCACAGCATGTCATTTATGAAAATAAAAGTACAAATTGACATTCAAGACAATGTTAATGTCATAAATGAAAGTAAGTGTGCATATAAACGTGTGTTCCATTGTTTAGTTAAATCTGACAAAAGCTTCAAATGTAATATTTGTCTCGGAGAGTTCCGGTTCTTAAGTTAATTCTTTTTTTTTTGTATGTACTTTATGAACGGCCCATAGGGGAATCAGAGCGAAGTTTGAAGGGCTATAAAATCGGAACGAGAGCAAATTTCAAAAAAATGGCTTGTGTTGTTCTAGATAAATGTCCATAGTATCTGAATCACTAATGACATTTGATCTCTCTTGATAAATGAGGGAGGAGATACGATTTGAAATCGACGATTTTCGCAACTTTGCCAGCCTCGTGACGTTGACCTCGACCTTGGACGACCTTGAAAGTTATATCGTTGTGCATGTCTCATCGACCTCTATCCATTCCACTATTGGTTATTTGTCTCCTTCGGTTTGATTGTGGACGGACGGACGTACGTAGGACGGGAGGAAGCGGACGGACAGACTTCGAGACTGTTATTATTAGGTCATCTCTACTGAGATGATAGAGATGACCTAAAAAACACAGGTAAAGGTTACGAGTAAAGTAGCATTATAAAATGATTAAAAGGACTTGATAGACTTTTATTACCAGGCTTTCAAATTCCTACTCCCTTCTTCCAAATAAAGTTCCCAAGAAGCCGCAGTGTACTACGTGTCCATGGAGTTAGTAATAATGTCAGCAACTCATACATCCAGGCCGTCAGCGATGAGAGAAGACGCCATGTTGAGTATCGTAGTGAAAAGGTTTCACCCTGCTGGGCCCTCTGTGGTGTGAAGACAGGGGTGGGATGAGGGAGGGGGAGGTAAGGTCCAAGTAGAGTTACTATGGTCATAATGCCAAGACTGCATTTTACAGAGTGATCTAAGGCTCATGTAAGAGATCATATAGAATAAGGGCTTTAAGAGACACTGGTGTAACTTAAACATAAATTACATGGACATTAGTATACAATGGACAAATTATCATCCATATAATAAAATCCAAATGTCTGTCCGTCAGTTTTGGATCTCCTCCCAAACCACTGACCATGCAAAATTGAAAATGGTTATCATATTGCTTGCCAAGGACCAAAGCAAATGCAAGGAAGAGTCACGCCATAAATATTTTCAAAAACAAACGAGAACAAAGGCGATGGCATGCCATCACAAATTACCATGCTTCCCCACTAAAACAAAGTTGAACGATGGCTAAGGATACCACCAGGAATGAGCTAATCACAAATTTTGAGTCAATTTTTTTCCGTTTAACTCATGTGATCCTACGCACCCCCTAGGGCCTGAACCGGGGGTCAAATCCAAAAAATAGTTGCATATTTCACATATCCCCCAATGTTGATTGCATTTACAAAGTTCCATTTTAAAAACATTGAAAAATGTTCTGCCCAACAGTTTAGGAGGAGATAGCATGACGGACAGACAGACGGAACCAAATAAAAATATCCCCCAAGTTTTTTTTCCAAACAGGATGGGAATAAAAACATTTGATATTGATGAATGCCCAGACAAATCAAGCCTAGGCAATTTATAGAGTATGCAATATGTAGACGTCCACCAAGATTGCGAATATAAGGCATTTGGGATGTCAGGGAGCATTTGCTCCCCAGGGTTTAACCAGTCGTATGTATTAAACAGATTCACAAAGGAGATGGATGTAGAAGACGTCATTTGGCCCATCAATCCTGTGCTACATCAATACCAGATAAATTCAATGTCACATTTTATGAACTAATATTCAATGGTAAGGGTGTCGGGAGAGAGAGGAAGGTGGCGGAGGGAGGTAGAGGAGTGAAGATGAGAACGGTGAGGCAGGCATCACGAGGGTGTTTCACACAAATTATAATCTATCATATTAAAATTTGCCCATTGTATACATATGAAGACCACAAGGGGAAAACCAGAGATGTCACTTTTTATAAATTTCAGGGTTATGTCAATTGCCATGTTGGCACATAAGTTTCCTCTGACATTTCTTTAACAAATAACCGGGGTGACATAATTTTATGGTTAAGTTTAGCCGTGCAATGAAAAAACAAGTGTTGTCAAAGCTGAAAAGTAGAAACCAGCGTTGTCAGCTACTTTACTCTGGTTATCCCCCTTTCATTTATGTTAACTGTTCACCATATTATTCGAGTTGAGAACTAAAAAATGAAAGGTTGTAAAACTTTCACAGCATAAACTTTTAGCACTACAATGCCTATTTGTTATATCATGGGCTCCGTTAGTGTTGCATATTCGTGTTCAAGCCTGGTCAACCTTTATTGTGTCTTTTATGGACCCACGCCGTGGCTTAATGGTTAGCGTCTGAGTACCCATCTCATTCGATGTAACACGCCCATAAACTGCTTAGGTATATAGGGAGTCACATGAGGTACCGGCTATCGCGGGGGTGGTTTATTTATGGTTCCTCCCGGTATTTCCAATATTACGTAGCTCGGGTAGAATAGGAGATCGTCGTCATACTAAGCGAATATCCTTGAGTATGGGTTGAACCCAATCAAACAAAGAACATGAGTTTAATGTTGAAAAATCTGTGAATCATTCAAGTATGTAATGTTGTATAACAATAGCTGTTATTTGATAACTTGTCTGGTTTAAATTGATGGGTTATAAGGGATAACCAGTAATGTAGTTTTGCAAAATTGTTTCGTTCTTTGCTATTAATTAAATAACACGAGCTTGCAATGCTATGACTTTATTTGATGGCCAATGATACTCTCCTTTCTGGAAGATTCTGTAGACGTTATTAACAGTCCCAAATCTTGAAACTTTTTTGTCATTTTTCAAAATTGACTTATCCTGACATCTCTGGTTTTCCCCTTGTGGTCTTCATATATATAGTTGCGGTTCTGCGAAACCGCATGCCTCGAAGTCTAAGGCAATGTCACCCAACATACAGTGTTCCCCAGGCAGTTATTTCATAAGTATTCGTGTAGTTAGTCCACCCCTCATGCCCAGTGGGTTAATGGGACGAAGTGCGTTGCGTGGGTCTCATAGTTAGGTAAAATAAATTTCTCTGATCCCTACTCTATCCCTGTACTTTTAGCCATACTACAGAACAAGCATGTAAGCACACATGCCATTCAATAGGAAATTGTTTATAAGCACACTACAATGCCTCCCACAGCTCAGATCATCCACATCCCCGCTGCACACTACACAACCCGAACACGGGAATCGAACGCCATTATTTCATTCAAATCTGCGTGCCAATTCCCAACCGGCACCTCACCTTACTTCGCACCTTGCTCACCAAATCTCACCGCTTTGACCACAAATGCCTCTCGCACACGGGGAAAATATTCCTGTACCTCTGCAACACTACAATTCGCCACTCTATATTTTGAGGAGCACCGCGCGGCGTCAGATTTTCCTCGGTGCCCGCAATACTCGACCACGCAACAGACGCTAATAGCTTCGCCATGTCTCACCAGGGATGTCCCGGGTGAGCGTCCGAAATTGAGACAGCCCTCATCCAATCGCCAGACCATGGCAAGACTGGGGGCAACGAGGAGGAGGAGTCGCAAGAAGGGGGATCCGGGAGTTTGGTTCGGGTCCTGGATGTGCATTTTGGCTCATGAGGGAGCCTGTGGGTGGCGGGGAAAGTTCGCTGCCATCCGACATTCAGACTTTACTCGGTGCAGGTTCAGGGCCGGGGTGCCGGCTCGGGGAGCATGCCCCATGTTAAGTCAGGAGCTCCGAGCCATGCCGAAGCCGGTAGGCATCTCAGCCGGTTTCCCGTCCCGGAGCCTGGCAGGGCATGGCTAGGGCCGCTGTGGCCCAATGGAGGAGCAGGATTTGGGCCACAGCATGTCGCCTTCCTGTCATCGCCCCACCCTCCGCCCGGGGCTCATAAAAGGGGTAGTGCGGAGCTGTTAGAATCTCTTCTCTCTCTGCCTCGCTCTTCTTCAGAACATTATTGGTGTGCGATTGCCGTCCAGAGCGCAGTTCTTCGTAGAGAGCTTCTTCTTTGAGGACCTGATCCGAGGCGACTGCCGTCCTTCGAGACTCCCTGCCGTGCTGTCAACGTCCCGCCACCCCCACGCAGCCAGACGGACCAGTGCGGAGCACACGTTGCCACGGGCCCCGGCGAATAAATAAACAGGATATAACACGCCATATCCACACACAAGAGAGTGATTTAACAAAATACTTTACTGCAGAATGACTTGTTAAGCTGGATGCTTGAAAAGGAAAGGTAGAAACAAAAGAGTTGAAGTTTGTTTCAGGTGAAAGTGAACTGAAAAAAATCCTCCTTGGAAAAAGAAAACAAGGGCCATCCCAAGTTGGACGCAGGTGTTTCAGTTCAAAGAAGAATGTAGCCTATTGTGGTGAAATGTGTCAACAAAATTCTTTGAAAGTCTCCTCTTAAGTATAGTTTAGGCCAGAATATGGCTTCTCTGATCCCAGGTTGATGGTGACTGATGCAAGAACACGTCAAAGTCCAAATGCAAATGCTGTTGGAAAATTTGGTGACTCTGAACAGAGTTGATGGTGAAATGTAGATATTTGGTGCGAGTTACAAAGAATTACTGCAGGATGTAGTAGGTGTAACTGAAGTCTAGGTTCAGGGACTTCAAGGTTGAAGGACAAGGAAGATGTGTCTCTAATGAATTGTGGGTAAAAACAAGAAGTTTGAGAAGTTGTGGGGGGTAGTTCGTAAAGTGTTGCTAGTTTCCCATGGTCACACGCTCTGTTGAGAGGGGTTTTCCTCAACAGACAGATAGAGAAGGACACACTGGGTGAAGGCATGCTTGTGGCACTGAGGCAGATTATTGATTATTTTGTACTGGGGTGGAATGCTCAAAGTGAAATCACAAGGAACTGTATCACTCAGCCTCCAGTTTCGACATAAATTAAATCATATCTTGAAGAGAGAAAAGAAAGAAAGGGCAGAAGCCATCCAAAGAAAACGAAAAATGGTTGAAGATGAAGTGGAATGGTTTGAAAAAGAGAAAGGTGTTGGAAACTGACATAGAAGGTCTGACCACATTGTCAGAAAAATGCAGACGAGGCTGAGGCAAAGGTGGCAAAACTAGCCACAGTCTCTGGTAAAATCAAATGCTCTCAGGCACTCTGCAAGCAAAACGGGGGAACCTCAAAGTTCCAGAAAGAGAAATTGAGGAGAAGGCTAAATCCTTGCCTGCTATGTCCTAATTGGATATTCAATGACATGTGCTAACAAATGTACTGTTCTAGTGTAGAAGCAGTCAGGAGGTGCTGCAACTTTGCAGTGACAGCACCTACAATAACATTTTAACATAAAACACATGAACATTGAGAGTGCGCCATCTGGAAACTTGTGACTGCTCCTGCTGATTCTACAGTAACTGTGAAGTGAATTTGCCAATTGGCTGTGTGGCGCGTTGTGCTTGTCGACTGAATAAGCTCTCGCGTGTTCTGTAGTGTATTATTAAAATAGATTTTTTGTAAACTTACATCTTGTTAATTTCTAGGTGACTCACCTCAATTTACCCCTGGAATTTCCGGATGTGGTCCTTAAGGGTTATTTAGCCCTTAAAAGTCTAAAAAAAGTCTTAAAAAAAGACATCTCAAAATAAGTGGGAACCTATAAACGCCGGCTAACTGGGGTGCTGGCCATGCTGGACAAATGGATGAATACACGAAAACGAGCTGGGAACATTTCTATACAAGCATTTATTTACAATCAAGTGAGGAAAGTATGTGGCACTTGAATGGGGTTTATTTTATGCACAGCAGGGATAGCAAAGGAATGTGGGGTGGCAAGAGACAATTCTTACAAAGCAGGCACACAGAGCAGATATCCGTTCTAACAATCTTAATTTTATGCTTGACAGGTGCGATCTCACACACAAACACACACACACAACACAACACACACACAACACACGGAAGATTAGTAATAGCCAGGAGAAAGAAAGCAGGTGAGGGAACACCACCTCTCAATATCTGGCAGGTGGCAGACCAACACAACCAGTACGCTAGGGAGAGGTAGTGGGAGGAATCTGGATGTTAAGATGTGGGAGTGGGAGGTGTGGTGTGTGCAATGCTGGGGGGCGGGGGGGTGCGGTGTCGTGCCAGACAAGAGGGATTGCGGATCAGAACGTTCTTCTTTGGGCATCCACAGAAGAGGGATAGAGGGCGCAGAGAGAGAGAGAGAGAGAGAGAGGAGAGAGAGAGAGAGAGAGAAGAGAGAGAGAGAGAGAGAGAGAGAGAGAGAGAGAGAGAGAATCGAATAAGATGCATAAGGAGAATGATGCCCTAACCTAGCTGTGTAAGTCTGTATATGTGTGGCGGTGTCCTCTGTGGGATGCTCCGCATGCAGCGTTCCCACCTCAT
>CM068953.1:118755493-118771479 GCA_035128595.1 Eptatretus atami | reverse complement strand
CGGCTGCATCTGATCTGGTAAAGTGATCCAGTTTGAGCAAGTGCAGTCCGAGGGCGTGTTCCCCGATAATGAGATCACGTGACTTTTAGGTAAACGGTCTTAATTAGACGGAGGACCCTAAGTCACATGGTCGAGTTCTTGGCGTTCGCGGTTGATTAGCGACCTGCCGCGTCACAAAGTTATTCGTGTGCGACAGCTGGATTCGGAGAGTCTGGTGGAGCCCGAGGTAGTTTGCCTCTCGTAGTCTTCGAAACCCAACAATATATATTATATATATATATATATTATATATAATATATATATATTTATTATAATATACAAACCCACATATCAAATGAGAAAGTCAAACAGGCCAACCCACTGTTAATGGTAAAAGTCCCAATTCCATATGCTCCATTACATAGCTACCCTGTCCCTTCAATTTAAACCCTTTTACAAGATGCGAAACTATTAGCATTACACAAGACTAGATGATTACATTAAGGAACAAAGGCATTCTGTCTGGTTAATACATATATATATATATATATATAAAAATGGTGTCTCGAAGGAGGATTGCACATGACGTACCGTGTAACCCTCAGAAACATCTTGTCTCTGGGAAATGCTGTGCAACCTTTGTGAGATGGTCCAAAGTCTGATGTCTCAAGGTAGACGTCCAGGCAGGCAGCCAAATGAGCAAGTTGAAGGGACAAAACTTCATATCCTGGACATCCAAGATCTGGCCAGAAAACGTTTACCTCCTTCTCCATGGCCTGCAAGTCCAAGGATTGCGTCAATTCATTCCAGAAATGCATATACAGTATAGATGTCTGAGAGATCAGGTTATTCCAATAAGAAAGTGGTTCAGGATCAGCATACAAGCTTATTATGGAAAAAATGGAGAATGCAGTACTGACCAGGATGTTGATATCATTCTGTGCTGTGTGCTCTCCATTCCAAATGAGGTGCAGAGAGAGGATAGGAGGTGGTTTGGGATAATTGCAATCCAACCACACTGCAATATGCATTCGGGCTGGAGAGAAAAGGAAAATAAAGAGAAGAGTGTTTAAAAAAAAAAAGACTGGAAGCAAAAAAAGACTGGTGAAGAGAGATAGCACTAATATAGGGTGCTGAAAGAGTTAAAGAACACACACCTGGTCCTCTCTCAAGGCACCCATGGAAATACAGGGATGTGGGCGGGGAGGGAGAAAGCTCCCAGTGGTGGCGAGTGTAGGACAAAGCCTGGTTCATAATTTTATATGTCGAACGCTACATCCGATCAGTATGAATTTTTGAGGCGTCCTCGAGGGATAAAAATAATGCCTGGTGTTGGCTTAATTAGTTAGGGGGTGGGCTTTGGACCAGCAGGGTCCTGAGGTTCAAATCCCACTCAGCTGTCGAATAAATACCAGGTGGGGTTAACTCGGCCTGTCATCCTCCGAGGCTCGGCAAAATGAGTGCCAGACTTGCTGTACCCTGGCCGGTGAGAGCAGCCGACCCGTCCAGGATTGTGCCCAATAGCCAAGGAGACTGCTTAAGCCAGCACCAAACACTCTGCACAGAGTATGTCCCAAATCCTCCTCGCTTCTCGGGATAAATGCGTCCACAAAATGTTTGCATGACGTCATTGGTCATGTGATTCAGCAGTCTTTTTTTTCCTTCAAAAATCTTCTCTGAAATGGCTGGAACCGGTCATCACTGGCCAGCAGTATAAAGTGGCAGTTCTAATTATGTCTCTTATTAATTTACGCTGACACAAAAGTAGAAAACACCAACACAAAACAAGTCCTGCAAGCGCGCCTCTCATCTCCGAATGCTCTTTTTCTTTTTCATCTTCATGTTTGTATGCGTTGTTCTTCACATCCACCAATATCAATATCTGCTCTCCGAGCCTTTATACGCCTCTCGCCATTAGGAAAATATTTAGACCTGAAACATAGCGCACCACCTGTCTGACGCCCACCTGGGACCATCAACCACTCAAGGACCATCAAGCCACTGAAACATAGGACCATCAAGCCCCTCAACCCCCCCCCCGGTCCGCACCAGACCTCCTTAGCACCTTCATTTTTTGTGCGTGAACAAGCTTTGGGTACATTCACGCGGTGATGAAGCGTTGTGGCTCAAGTTTCATTGAAATTGTGTGGTAGTTCGGCGAGAGGACAGAAAAATACCTATTTTGCACGGGGTCAACCCCCACCACCATAAGCCCCACAAATCAGTGCAGATTTTTGATCGCGCTTGCATACACTTTCGTTCATCACGGGTGATTATGAAGGTGCTGCTTTCAAGCTTTCATCGGAATTGTGAGCAATTTCGGAGAAGAGAGCAAATACCTTATTTTGGGGCCGTCCAAAAAAAACTCCCCATAGACACCCTCACTAAGCACAGATTTTAATGAGCGTTCTACAAAGTGTTCATACATCAATGAGAAAAATATTGTGCAGTAAAGTCTTCATCAAAATTCTGCGTCGTTTATGAGAAGACAGCAAATACCTTTTTGGCATGGGGAGGGGCGGGTTCAACCCCCTCACCCTGTAGACCCCCTAATGAGCGCAGATTTGATGCGCGTCAATATACTTTGGCTACAATGCCGCAATGATGCAAAGTTGTGTCAAAATCGCGAAAGTTCACTAGCAAGTTTTCACGGAATTGTGTGTGTAGTTTCGCGATAAGAAAGCAAAAGACCTATTTTCTGGGCGTCAAAAACCCCCCCGTAGACCTCCTGAGTGCAGATTTTTGATGCGGACGCATACACTTTGGTACATTATGGCCGTGATGAAGGGTTGTGCGTCAGCGTTTCATCAAAATTGATTGTGTGTAGTTTTGGGGAGAAGAGAGGAAATTACCTATTTTTGGCGGGTCTACGGGAAATACCTTGAGATCCCCCCCTTTAAATGAACACAATTTTGAGGCGTCACTACACCTGTCGTTAGTATCAGATATGAAGCCGTGTGCCAATTTCATCAAATCATGTGTTTAGGTTCAAGCAATAGTGACTGAAATGTTGACGGACTGACTGACACTGCTCGATCGCATAAGCTCACCAGATATAGTCCAGGTAGATAAAATGTAGACTGCCGACTGCTAAAATCATTATATATTGCTTGTGTTTGCGAAACGGTCACTCTCCTAAGCCTATTAGCATTACAACATAAAGTGGCGCACGAGGCAGCTAATTACCCTTGCTGAAGGAGAGTGTATTGCGCTTTGGCGTCCGCTTTGTTGTCCGCTACCGCTTATCGCCGATCGCAGACAAAATTTTCACAATATGGAGTTAGACAAATCATGTAGAATGTATGCTAATCATAATTATGAAAGTCATAGGTCACATGGTGTGGCAGCCTATGTTGGAAAATGGAAAAACTTTGCGACTCTGAAACCGCAGTACCAAGAAAAATTGGAAACTTGGCACATGGCCAAGTACTACTCATCGGGAATAAGTACTCATTTTCTTATTGACGTCCATACGCGTCCTTCATTATGACGTCATAATTTCCACATTTACAGTGTAACATCTGGATCAGTATGAAAAATTTTGAGTAGTCATCTTGGCCGATAAAATGGTCCACAAAAAAAAGACATCAGTCACGCTCATTCGGCAGCCATATTGTTTAAAATTAAAAAACCTCTCCTCTGAAGTGGACCCTGAACAGATCGAGGCGAAACTTTACACTTGCTATGACTGCACTATCCATGAGGCCAACAAAAGCCGTACACATATGACGACATCATAGGTTACATGGTTGGCAGCCATATTGGATTTACCAAAAACCTGTAAACATCCTCCAGAACCGGCATAGACAGATCGAGGGCGGAAACTTCAAAAAAATGTTCCCCAAGCCTTGGGTGCCTACAAGTGAAGGAATAATTGCCATAGCGTCACATGATTGGCAGCCACAATCGATTCAAGGAAGAATATTAAATAATGTTTTCTCTGGAACCGCCTTAATCAATCGACAAGAAACCTCAAATTATGATCTTGTAGTGATGGGCGAATACATGTTTAAAATTCACCTTGCATTGGACACATGGTCTAGCAACCAGAAATTATTTAATATTTGATATGGGCTTACTTTTTGCTTTTGTTAATAAGGTTCACTTGCCTGTGCCTAGGATAGGTTTTGAGCGCGAGAAAAAGTAGCAGCTGAAATGTGAATCCTAACCAGGTTCTTCCTGCATGACTTAATCTTGCTTTGTGCCTTGTTGGGTTCATTCTGATACTCCAATGCAGGACGCACTGTGCCTACCTATTTGCCCCGCTTCATTTAATTTCGCAAATTTAATTTATTTTCATTCCATTTAAATTCAACTAATAATAATACACATCATGCGGTCAGGGTCAGGTGTCCCAATTCAAGCGCGATGCTTGGTACCTGGTCATCACTGCCCAGCATTTGTTATAGTGGCAGTTCTATTATGTCTCTTATTAATTACGTAACACACCAGTACACAAAACAAGTTCTGGCAAGGGTCTGCCAATCTCCGATTGCTCTTTCCAGTTTCAATTAGATCCATTTTTAGATAAGCCTTTCCCTTATGTCGTGGAGTTGATGGGACAAAATGTGTTGCGGAGAGCGTGTAGGCAAGATCTATCTATCTCATTCTTATTCTCTTATCTATTTATTTTACTTCACACCGACCCCTCCTGTCCTTTCCACGCATGAATGGATGCCCACAGACCCGAGCAACAAGGCCAGTTAATTTGCCATTAGCTGCCGCCATTTCTCATTCAAACCTCACGCCATTTCAAACCAATGCACACCTCAAACCTTTGCCGTACTTGGACCCCAATGCTGCCAACATTCCTGCAACCAAACAACAATGCCTTCCCCAAAATCCCTACGTCAGACCACAACTCAAGCCACCTTACACTCACACTGACGTAACAATCTTGAAACGCCACCTCCAACACAAACTCACTGCGCTACAACTACTTACACTCACACCGCTCAACCAACAGTTAGTCATTAACAGTATGACCCATCACCTGTTAGGACCACAGGGACGGAAAAGGCACGCCAATGGCGGGGTACGCCGATCACCCCATGTTATTCTCCACAACTCCGTTGCAGAAGCAATAGGCCATTCCGGTTGCGGAAAATCCTCGCCTGGCGGCGGGGCCAACAGTGGCTCGAGTCACACGCCAATAAGGCACGGGAAGCACCATTTTCGACACCGTGAATGTTCTGCTCTCAAGCCATTGCCCCCGCTGGCGGAAGTATAAAAAGGAAGCCCTGATTCTGGCCCACCCTCTGTTCTTCTCTGCTCTGTCTGCTCGCCTTGGCGGGCTTATTCTTGCAAAATCTAGGTCCACCTTTTGTTTTTGCGGGCGCGAGCAGAACGGAATCCAAGGGGCGGAACGCTGACAGAAGGCAGAGCCAGACACCAAAATGAGCACTGCCCTTAGCAATAACATAACAATTACAACAAACAAATTTCATACGCTCACATTAAATCATCTGTTCACACGTCTTTGCTCTATTTACAACCCCTTAACCCACATCTTTACACCTTCCTCTCCACCTCATCTGCACCTCTGCACTCACGCACCTCAGACACCTTCAGCTTTCTTCCTTCTCCCCCTCATAAGCCGCACTGCGGTCACGTTGGTCCATCAAGCACACAGGACGGGTAACAGAGAGGTCACCAACACCTTGCACTTTCTCTCTTCTTTGGCCTCTCCAATTTCCTTGGCGTGTGTGTTCTGATTGGTGCCCTGTCATGCTTAGTGTAAATAAGATTGTAGATTCCTTGTATCGGGCGTTAGCCCTTTGCACTTGTCTTTTATAGAATATTTGCCATTTCACTGTTGTTTAATAAATTATTTTATTATAAATGCTACCAAGCTCGTCCTGTCTTTTCTTCAATGCCGTCCAGCGTGAGTCTGCCCACAAAGGTTAGCGGGAAGTTCTGCCCCCATAATTTGCCTCTTTTAGCCATGTGCGTACTCACAGGCTCCGCCTTCTGGCTTGCTACCTGATCCGGTGAGTAATGTAGAGTACGCATCGAGGCCACGCAGACCCCATTGTGCCAGCCGTCCACATGATAAGGTATCACGCTGACGTAGTGAAACTGCAACCCTGTGGGATTGGCAGCTGCCACAACTGGCGTTCATGGACTTGCTTAAGCAACACGTGAGAGCACAAACTTATTTGCTGCATGGTGGCCTCAGGACCGGGCTGTTCACGAGGAACCCGAGCGCTTCCCTTGCTAGTCAAACTCGAACCCCGGATTACGAAAACAATATTAATCAGTTAAAATATGAGCAATAAAAAATACCCCTGAGCGGGGAGTACCTGGTCATCTCTGCCAGAGTTCGAAAGTAACTGTTGCCCAGACTGAATTAGGTCAAGTTCATAAAGCTACGTACGCTCTACTTCCGGGTTTCAAAACCACCCACCCCCTCTGTATGCAGGCTAGTGACCACCCACCCACCACCCAATAATCCGTCTCATATCACATTACAATACTTGAAGATTACAACGAACTGTAGATTTATTCTCAATGCATCAGTATTATTACTACGGTAATACAGTAATATGGAACAATTATTGACGTCACGCGATTCAACATCATGTCAAAAATGTTCCTGTGAACGGGGATATTTTTCCCCCTCGCGGATGACGACAGCCCTCACCTTTCATCTTCTGAAACGCTTTCATATAGTCTTTATACACCACTTTCATAAAGTATGAATGCAGCCCTCATACCACCCCTGTAAGCAGCTCGTACGCGGGCCTTTAAACCACACCCCCCTCTGTATGCAGCCGTCATACCACCCACCCACCCCTAGTACGCAGCTCGTACGCGGGCTTTAAACCACCCACCCCCCTCATACATCGCTAATCGCTTGCCAAAGCCAGCAGTTCCTTTGAAACCGGATGTTTGTAAGTCATGACGCGATGCAGCTCCCTAGACGGTGTTATTTACCTTTTTTCTTCTTAATATCACAGCATGTCATTTATTGAAAATAAAAGTACAAGTTGACATTCAAGGACAATTGTTAATGTCATAAATGAAAGTAAGTGTGACATATAAACGTTGTAGTTCCATTGTTTTAGTTAAATCTGACAAAAGCTTCAAATTAATATTATGTTCTCGGAGAGTTCGGCTTCTTAAGTAATTCTTTTTTTTTGTATGTACTTAAATGAACGGCCATACGCGCGGAATCAGAGCCGGTAAGTTTGAAGCGGCTATAAAATCGGAACAGAAGAGCAAATTTCAAAAAAAATGGCTTGTGTTGTTCTAGATAAAGTCATAAGTATCTGAACACTAATGACATTTAGATCTCTCTTATAAATGAGGGAGAGATACGAATTTGAAATCGAACGCATTTTTCGCAACTTTGACAGCCTCGTGACGTTGACCTCGACCTTGCGACGACCTTGAAAGTTATATCGTGTGCATGTCTCATCGCACCTCTATCATATCCATATTGTATTTGTCTCCACTCGGTTTGATTGTGGACGGACGGACGTACGTACGACGGAACGGACAGACTTCGAGACTGGTTATGGTTATTGGTGTTCTTTGTCGTTTTGTTTCTTTTTGTAGTTTTTGTTTGGTGTTTTTTTTTTTTGTTGGGGTTTATTGTTTTGTGGTGGTTTGTGTTTTTTGTCTTGTTTATTAATTAGGTCATCTCTACTGAGAATGATAGAGATGACCTAAAAAACAGCGGTAAAGGTTACGAGCTAAAGTAGCATTATAAAATATTAAAAGCGACTTGATAGACTTTTTATTACCAGGCTTTCAAATTCCTACTCCCTTCTTCCAAATAAAAGTCCAAGAAGCCGCAGTGCTACTTTAAATATCGTGTTCCATGGAAGTTAGTAATAATGTCAGCAACTCATACATCCAGGCCGTCAGCCGAATGAGAGAAGACGCACATGTTGAGTATCGCTAGTGAAAAGGTTTCACCCTGCTGGGCCCTCTGGCGTCGTGAAGACAGGGGTGCGGAATGAAGGGAGGGCGGAGGCTAAGTCCCAAGTAGAGTTACTATGGTCATAATGCCAAGACTGCCATTTTACAGAGTGATCTAGGCTCATGTAAGAGATCATAGTAGAATAAGCGGCTTAAGAGACACTTGGTGTAACTCTAAACCATAAATTACATGGACATTAGTATACAATGCGACAAATTATCATCCAATATATAAAATCCAAATGTCTGCTCCGTCAGTTTTGCGATCTCCTCCCAAACCACTGACCATGCAAAATTCGAAAATGGTTATCATATTGCTTGCCAAGCCCGCACCAAAAGCAAATGCAAGGAAGAGTCACGCCATAAAATATTTTCCAAAAACAAACGAGAACAAAGGCGATGCACTGCCATCAACAAATTAGCCATGCTTCCCACTAAACAAAGTTAGAACGATGGCTAAGGATACCACCAGATATGAGCTAATCACAAATTTTGAGTCAATTTTTTTCCGTTTAACTCATGCTGATCCTTACGCACCCCTAGGGCCTGTCAACGGGAGTGCGGTGGGTCAAATCCAAAAAATAGTTGCATATTTCACATATCCCCAATGTTGATTTGCAATTTACAAAGTTCCATTTTTAAAAAACATTGAAAAATGTTCTAGCCCAACAGCTTTAGAGCGAGATAGCATGCACGGACAGACAGACTGGAACCAAATAAAAACTATCCCCCAAGATTTTTTTTCCAAACAGGATGGCGAATAAAAACATTTGATATTTGATGAATGCCCAACAAATCAAAGCTAGGCAATTTATAGAGATCAATATGTAGACGTCCACCAAGATGCGAATAATAAGGCATTTGGGAATGTAGCGAGCCATTTGCTCCCAGGGTTTAAACCAGTCGTATGTATTTAAAACAGATTCACAAAGGAGATGGTATGTAGAAGACGCATTTGGCCCATCAATCCTGTGCTACATCAATACCAGATAATTCAATGTCCATTTTATGAACTAAATATTCAATGTAAGGGCTGTCGGAGAGAGAGCGCAACGGCGCTGCGGAGGGAGGTAGAGCGAGTGAAGCATGAGAACGGTGAGCAGGCCATCACGAGCGTGTTTCACACAAATTATAATACTATCATCATTAAAATTTGCCCATTGTATAACATATGAAGACCACAAGCGCGGAAACCAGAATGTCACTTTTTTATAAATTTCAGGGTTATTGCACCTGCCAATAGTGGCCAAACATAAGGTTTCCTCTCACAATATTACTTAACAATAACCAGGGGTGTCACATAATTTAATATTGGCTATAAAGTTTAGCCGTGCAATGAAAAAAAACAAGTGTTGTCAAAGCTATGAACAAGTAGAAACCAGAGTTGTCAGTACTATTACTCCTAGCCTTATCTCCCTTTCATTCATGTTAACTGTTCCACCATAATATTCAGAGTGAGAAAACTAAAAAATGAGAAGGTTGGAAAACTTTCACAGCCATAAACTCTGAGCAACTACAATGGCCCTATTTGGTTATATCATGGGCTCCGTAGTTGCGTGCATATCGCATGGTTTCAAAGCCTGGTCAAACCTTTATTGCTGACTTTTTATGGCGACCCACGCCGTGGCTTAATGGTTTAGCCCGTCTGAGTACCAATCCATCATTCGATGCTACCACCGCCCAATCAACCTGCTTAGTATATGAGGGAGTCACATGAGGTGACGGCTATCGCCGGGGTGGTTTATTCTTGGTTCCTCCAGGTTTTCCATCATATTAAGTAGTACGGAGCCTAAGAGAAATGGAGAATCCGTCGTCATATAAGCGAAATACCCTTGAGTATGGCGTTGCAACACCAATCAAACAAAAAAAACAATGACCGTTAATGCTTGAAAAAAAATAATCTGTGATCACCAAAGTCATGTAATGTATGCTAATAACCAACAAGCCATGAATTTGCTACACATCCTGCCGGTAAATTGACATGCGCAATTATATAAACAAGGAATAACCAGTGATGTCAGTTTGCCCAAACATTGATTCTTCTTGCTCTTAAATTTAAATAACACACAAGCTTGGCAAATGCTACATGCCTTAATTTGATCGGCAATGATCACTCTTCCTTTTACTGGAAAAGAAATCTATATGACAGTTATTAAACAGCTCCACCAAAGCTCTGAAACTTTGTTTTTCAGTTTCTTCAAAATTGACTTATCCTACATCTCTGTTTTCCCCTTGTGGTCTTCATTATATATAGTGCGGTTGCTGCGAAACCGCATGCCTCGAAGTCTAAGGCAATGTCACCCAACATACAGTGTTCCCCCAGGCAGTTATTTTCATAAGTATTCGTAGTTAGTCACCCCTCATGCCCAGTGGGTTAATGCGACGAAGTGCGTTGCGTGGGTCTCTAGTAGGTAAATAAATTTCTCAGCATCCCTACTCTATCCCTGTACTTTAGCCATACTACAGAACAAGCCATGCCTAAGCACACATGCCATTCAATAGGAAATTGTTTATAAGCACACTACAAATGCCTCCCACAGCCTCAGATCATCCACATCCCCGCTCACACTACACAACCCGAACACGCGGAATCGAACGCCATTATTTCATTTCAAATCTGCCGTGCCAATTCCAACCGGCACCTCACCTTACTTCGCCCACCTGCTCACCAAATCTCACCACTTTGACCACAAAATGCTCTCCACACGGGCGAAAATATTCCTGACCTCTCCAACACTACAATTCGCCACTCTATATTTTGAGGACCACGCGCGGGCGTCAGATTTTCCTCGGTGGCCCAGCCCAATACTCGACCACGCAACAGACGCTAATCAGCTTCCCATGTCTTACAGGATGTCCGGCCATGCTGAAAGCGTCCGAAATTGAGACAGCCTCATCGCAATCCCAGACATGGCAAGACTGGGGCAACGAGGAGGAGGAGTCGCAAGAAGGGGGCATCCGGGAGTTTGGTTCGCGGTCTGGATGTGCATTTTGGTCATTGAGGGAGCCTGTGGGTGGCGGGAGAAGTTCGTGCCATCCGACATTCAACTTTATGGTGCCGAGCTTAGGAGCGGGGATAGACGGGCTACGGGGAGGCATGCCCCATGTTGTCAGGATCTCCGAGCCATGCCGAAGCCGGTAGGCATCTCAGCCGGTTCCCGTCCGAGCTGGCCGAGGCGCATGGCTACGCTCCGGCTGGCCAATGGAGGACGCAGGATTTGGGCACAGATGTCGCCTCTGTCATCGCCCACCCTTCGCCGGGGCTCATAAAGGGTAGTGCCGGAGCTGTTAAGATCTCTTCTCTCTCTGCCCTCGCTCTTCTTCAGAACATTATTGGTGCCTGCGATTGCCGGTCCAGCAGCGCAGTTTTCGAGAGAGCTTCTTCTTTGAGGACCTGATCCGAGGCGAACTGCCGTCCTTCGCAGACTCTGCGAAAGAATGCGTCAGACAGATCCACGCACCCCCACGCCGCCAGACGGACCACGTGCGGAGCAAACACGCTTTGCCACAGCGCGCCCCGCCGACGAATAATTCAAACAGGATATAACAGCCAATACATGAGCGTGGGAACGCTCAGGCGGAGCATCCACAGAGAACGCACACATACAGACTTTACAAGCAGGTTAGCGGCATCTTTCTCCTAGCATCTATTCTATTCTCTCTCTCTCTCTCTCTCTCTCCTCTCTCTCTCCTCTCTCTCTCTCTCTCTCTCTCTCTCTTCTCTCTCTCTCTCTCTCTCTCTCTCTCGGCTCCTCTATCCATCTTCTGTGGATGCCAGAGAAAGAACGTTACTGATCCGCATCCATCTATGTCTGGCACACGACACCGACCCCGCCCCCCCTACATTGCACTACACCACACCTACACTCCACATCTTAGACACATCCAGTATTCCTCACCTACCTCTCCCTAAGCGTCATGGGTTGTGTTGGTCTGCCACCGTGCCAGATATTGAGAGGTGCCGTTTACCCTCACCGATGCTTTCTTTCTATCATGGGCTAATCAACTTCGCTGCTGTGTGTGTGTGTGTGTGTGTGTGTTTGTGTGTGTGAGATGCCACCTGTCCAAGCCAATAAATTAAGATTGCTAGAAAAACGGGATAGTTTTCTGCCTCTGTGTCTGCTTTTGTAAGTTGTCTCTGCCGCACCAAAAATTCCTTGTATCCCTGCTGCTTGCATATAATAGAAACCCATTACAAGTGCACACATACTCTACTTCTCACTTGCATTGCCTAAATAAATGCTTTGTATAGAAATGTTCCCAGCTCGTTTTCGTGTATTCATCCATTTGTCCAGCATGGCCAGCACCCAGTTTAGGCCGGGACGTATCGAGGGTTTCCACTTATTTTGAGCATGTCTTTTTTTACAGCAGACTTTCTAAGGACTTTTAGGGCTAAAATAACCCTTTTTAAGCGACCACATACCTAGAAATTCCAGGGGTAAATTCGAGGTGAGTCAACTAGAAATTAACAAAAGCATAGTAATTTAAAAAATCTATTTTAATAATGACATACAAACAACTAGCAGAGAGCTTATTCAGTCGACCAAGGCCCCACAACGCGCCATACAGCAATTGCGCAAATTCATTCACAGTTACTGTAGAATAGCCAGGAGCAGTCCAATTTCCAGATGGCAGCACTCTCAATGTTCATCACGTGTTGTTATTAAATGCTTATTATAGGTGCTGTCACACTGCCAAAGTTTCAGCAGCCTCCTGCACTGCTATCTACACTACAGAACAGTAACTATTTGTTAGCTACATCGTCATTGTAATATCAATTGGAACATAGCAGGCACAAGGAATTTAGCCTATCTCCTCAATTTCATCTTTCTGACAACTTTGAAGTTCCCCCGTTTTTGTTGCGAGAGTGCCTGAGAGCATTTGATTTTTACAGAAACTGGTGGCCTAGTTTTGCCACTTTTGCCGTCAGCCTCGTTGCTATTTTTTCTGACAATGTGCGTTCAGACTTCTTTGCTGTTTCCAACACTTTCTCTTTTTCAAACATCTCCACTTCATCTTCAACCATTTTCGTTTTCTTTGGATAGGCTTTCTGCACTTTCTTCTCCTTTCTCTGCTTCAAGATACTTGATCGGTATTTATGTCGAGAACATGGAGGCTGAGGATAGCAGTTCCATTGTGATTTCACCTTTGAGCATTCCACCTACCAGTAAAAAATAATCACATAATCTGCCTTAGCTTGCACAAGCATGCCTTCACGCCAGCGTTGTCCTTCTCTATCTGTATGTTGAACGGAAAACCCCTCTCAACAGACGCGTGACCATGGCGAACTAGCAACACTTTACGAACTACCCCCAACAACTTTCAAACTTCTTGTTTTTACCCACACATTCATAGAGTAACACATCATCCTTCATGCTTCAACCTTGAAGTCTTGAAACTAGACTTCAGTCTACACCGCTAACTACATCTCAGTAATTCTTTGTAACTCGCAACACAACATATCTACATTATCACATCAACTCTTGTTAGAGTCAAAAATTTTCCAACAGGCATATTGAATTTGCCGACTTTGAGCTGTTCTTGGATCAGATCACCATCAACCTGCCGGATCAGAGAAAGCATATTCTGGCGCTAAAACATACTTAAGAGCGCAGACCTTTTCAAAGAATTTTGTTGACCACAACTTTACACAAATAGCTACATTCTTCTTTGAACCTGAAACACTGGGCTCACTGAGGCCTTGGTTTCAGGAGGATTCAAGTTCACTTTCAGCCTTGAACAAACTTCAACTCTTTTTGTTTTTCTACCTTTCTCTTTTCAAGATCAGCTTTAACAAGATCATATGCAGCTAAAGTATTTGTAATGCAACTCGCCTAACACCCTTCTCTAAAAATTTCTGACCAAGTTCTCCATATCATGAACAAAGGAAGGGACCCATTGCTTGTCTGTTTGGGTATAAGGCTAAAAATGGTTCAAACTGCAATGGCTACTGACCTGAAAAAGACAGTTTTTGCACAGATAGCTTATCATTCATTGCACACATGCAGAGTTTTGTTAGAGTTGCTGGTTGGTTTCGGCTTCTTCTTGCTTTCACATACCTCAACAAATAACTTCAGGTGAGGCCACAATAGAATAACTCTGCTGCAGACAGGAACATTCTCAACCCACCTGTGCTATCAAAATTTCAATGGAAGTCTTTACACCCAGTTACATCAGTAAAATCATCGCGCCTGGCAGAGGTATCTTACGATCGTCATGACGTCTCATGAACGACGATCGTCCATGACGGCTCTCGCTATTGGCTCCGTCAAGGCACGTGACGAAATATCGCAAGTGTTTTTGTTTTTTTTTCTTTTCTTCTTCTTCTTCTGGTGAAGACAAAACCTCTAGGACACGGCTCTTGGACACATTTGTCTTGTTTAGAATACTAGTGCCGAGGAAAATGAACACCCTTCACCAAATAACAGGAAAAATCAGATTTTTATTGACTTTATTGACTTTTGAACATTTTCCTGAAATTTAAGGACATTTAAGTACTTAAATTGTACAACTCAGAAATGTTGGACTTTTATGGGTTTTAAGGACCCGTACAACCGTGGTTATTCCCAACAATCTGCTTCCTAGCCGGTACGCTGCTTGGCAGTTCCGCTCGGCCTGCATCTGATCTGGTAAAGTGATCCAGTTTGAGCAAGTGCAGTCCGAGGGCGTGTTCCCCGATAATGAGATCACGTGACTTTTAGGTAAACGGTCTTAATTAGACGGAGGACCTAAGTCACATGGTCGAGTTCTTGGCGTTCGCGGTTGATTAGCGACTGCCGCGTCACAAAGTTATTCGCTGTGCGACAGCTGCGATCTTTCGGAGAGTCTGGTGGAGCCCGAGGTAGTTCGCTCTCGTAGTCTTCGCCCAACAATATATACTATATAATATATATATATATATATATATATATATATATAATATATTATATATACACACACACATATCAAATGAGAAAGGTCAAACAGGCCAACCCACTGTTAATGGTAAAAGTCCAATTCCATATGCTCCATTACATAGCTACCCTGTCCCTTCAATTTAAACCCTTTTACAAGATGCGAAACTATTAGCATTACACAAGACTAGATGATTACATTAAGGAACAAAGGCATTCTGTCTGGTTAATACATATATATATATAAAAATGGTGTCTCGAAGGAGATTGCACATGACGTACCGTGTAACCTCAGAAACATCTTGTCTCTGGGAAATGCTGTGCAACCTTTGTGAGAGGTCCAAAGTCTGATGTCTTCAAGGTAGACGTCCAGGCAGCAGCCAAATGAGCAAGTTGAAGGACAAAACTTCATATCCTGGACATCAACATCTGGCCAGAAAACGTTTACCTCCTTCTCCATGGCCTGCAAGTCCAAGGATTGGGTCAATTCATTGCAGAAATGCATATACAGTATAGATGTCTGAGAGATCAGGTTATTCCAATAAGAAAGTGGTTCAGGATCAGCATACAAGCTTATTATGGAAAAAATGGAGAATGCAGTACTGACCAGCGATGTTGATTCATTCTTGCTGCTGTGTGCCTCATTCCAAATGAGGTGCAGAAGAGAGGATAGGAGGTGGTTTGGGATAATTGCAATCCAACGCACACTGCAATATGCATTCGGGCTGGAGAGAAAAGGAAAATAAAGAGAAGAGTGTTAAAAAAAAAAGACTGGAAGCAAAAAAAGACTGGTGAAGAGAGATAGCACTAATATAGGGTGCTGAAAGAGTTAAAGAACACACACCTGGTCCTCTCTCAAGGCACCCATGGAAATACAGGGATGTGGGCGGGGAGGGAGAAAGCTCCCAGTGGTGGCGAGTGTAGGACAAAGCTGGGAAAAAAACAAAAACAGCAGTGGGAGGAAGATGTGGGTGATGGTGAGAGCAAGATAGGAGAATACCATGGTACAACACACAAGAGGAAGGCATTGGCCCAGCATGCCTGCACTACATCAAAAACCTCATTAAACAATTTTAGTGGTTTATTAAATCCTATGGATGGGGGAGGAGGAAAAGAGAGAAGGGAGGAGAACAGTGGTGGGCACGGAGACTCACCGGGGTAATATATATTGGGGGATTTTTATGGATA
>CM068953.1:118741264-118755468 GCA_035128595.1 Eptatretus atami | reverse complement strand
AAAAAAAATTGGTGGGGGCGGGGAAGTAGGGGGACAAAGACGGTCATAGGTTGAGGAATGAACAAACACGAACAGCAGATTCACCTTTTGACAAGACCCAAGCACAGACATCACAAGTCGTTTGAAATCTCCCATCTATACTTTATCAACCTCCCAGTCTGCCAATGTAGATGTACCCCTCTATCCCCAAAGTTTCTAAGTACCAATATAATTCAAGTTTAAACCCATCTCGTGGTTCTGCTGCCACTATGTTTCTCAGGAGACTGTCCCATCCATTTATTACTCCGAGTGAAAGATTCCTGCATTGCTCCCTTCCTTCATTGCTCCTTATCCTGTCACTGCCCATTCTGCTTTTAAAAAACCCAACAAAAAACCCCGCTGTGGATTTGTTTTGTTGATACCCTTCGTTATCTCAAACATTTCTATCAGATCCCCTCCCTTTCAAACATAAAAATCGTTTCCTTCAGTTGCTCCTCAGCTTGGTCTAGCTAGGTCAGGATTCAATCCAGTCGATCTTCATTGAACCCTCCCTATGGCAGCTATGTACTTCCTCAGATGTGGTAACCAAAACTGCACACAATATTCTAGGTGAGGCCTCACTAAGTTCGTGTAAAAATTAAAGTCAAATGAGAAGGAAGAAATTTCAATGATGAAATCACAATTAAAGTAAGAAGCTGAAGGAAACAAAGGAAGGAAGAAGTGGGTAGCGAGAAGTTGGAAAGAAGGATAACAGACGATTTGGAAGTGGAAGTGGGGGAGATCGCATGAGGATGAAGAAAATGACGATGAGCAATGAAGCTTGATAACATACTGTACCTCATACTCTGCATGAGAGATAGACACCCAGCGGGACAAATGTGATAGCAGCTTGGATGGAACAAGTGGGGGAGTGGACAGAGGAACAGCAATAGAGCCCCGCTCTGGGAGAACATGAACAGATGAGAGTTGCATTGTAAGAGAAACAAATTACTTGTACAGACAAAAATCGCATCACTATAAAGTGTTAAAAATAAATGAGTCACAAGTTTATTGGTATATGGTTTAGATGATACTCAATTGACCAAGACCAAGTAATCCATTCTACCAAAAGCTGAGAATTGCTTCTGCAATGCAACCCTGGCTGAGAGTCGTCGTCTGATTCTGTGTACTGTGTTTCGCATGGAGCTTGAGCTGAGATCCTGGTCCGTCACAGCCTGCAAACACAAAGAAAAAACTAGAAGAGCACTCAGTAGAGCGCATACCTCCGCCACGCAATGCTTGATCCATGAGAACATATCGGGCCCATTGTATTTTTGAAATATCATGCTATACAGTGGTGAAAGGGGTGAAAACATAACCTCCCCTATCTATCTCTCAATGGTGAAGAATCACTTTAAAAATTAAACAATTCTCGTATCCAGATCTGGATTTGGATCTTCACCAAAATCGAATAAATTCGTCCTTGTCACACACCCAACAGGCCCACCTAGTTTCATCCGAATCCGTCCACAACTTTTTGAGATATCGTGCTATATATTAGTTTAGAGCCCTATCTCTCAATGGTGAAAAATCACTGAAAAAAAATTCTCGAATCCGGATACGGATTCAGATCTTCACCCAAATTGAATTGATTCTTCTTCGTCAAACACCCAACATGTCCACCAAATTTAATCCAAATCCGTCCACAACTTTGAGACATCATGCTATATATAGTTTTTGGCCCCATCTCTCAATGGTGCAGAATCACTGAAACAAATTCTAGTAGTCGGATCCAGATCCGGATCTTCACCAAAATCTCATCAGTCAGTCCTTGTCACACACCGAACCTGCCCACAAAATTTCATCCTGATCTGTCCACAACTTCTTGAGATATCGTGCACACAAAGACACAAACAAACAAACGGACAGACAGAAAGGGGTGTAAACATAACCTCCTTCAACTTTGCTAACGGAGGTAAAAAAGTTAGAAAAACACGGAATAAGAGTGGAACCTGGAGTGGGGGAAGGTGTAATGGAGGTAGTTTGACAAAGTGCAATTTTACTGACCCAGTTTGGCATACCTGGCATTGTGGTGGGAATTTTATGCCACCGAGCCACTGAGCCCAAAGGTAAGGGCGGCCAACATCGTCAATATAATCCGCCAAGGAGGTCAAACTGCAGGACACGGGTTCAATTAAAAAATCTATATATATATATATAATATTTAAAGTTTACAATGTGATAATATGCCACATTAATATCCAATGTATAAATGAACTGAAGCCTCTGCCTAACATTTCATCATCAGAGTAGTTGTAGTATATAGCCCAGGAGTAATAGGTTTAAACCCGGAAAAAAATTTACAACAAGCTGAAACTTTCAGGAAATGTTCAGAAAACTGTCAGGAATAACATACTAAAAGTCCCCAAGAATCTCCCTTGGGGCTTTTGAGAAATTCAAGATGGCGTCCAAGATGGCCACCGGCTTGAGATTTTCTCATATTTCAGGCTTAAAACATCATAAAAATGCAAACAATGAGTCTAAATATATGTTTTTTGGGGCAGGGAATTCAATTTCAACAATATCTTGAAGATTTAATGAAATCCTTCTGCAGTTATACATAGGTCTAAACCTATTACTCCTGGGCTATGAACAATTTTCACCATATCTGTGGTAATACTATAGAAACCTTAAAAAATAGAGTAAAATAAGAATATTCATGTATTGTATTAAATACATGAACAAAAAACAATTAACAAAACAATTACAAATGTTAAAACTTGTGAAACATATTTACAACATGACACATGTTCACCCTCAGTCATCATCCTCATCATCAGTTTCTGGAGAAACAGGAGTCGATTCTTCAGTTTCTCCCTCAGCATCCAGCAAGGATGGCATTGGTGCTGCATTGTTGCAGGTTTGACCAGTGAACTTTGTACACAGGGCAGAGCAGTGCACCCCCATCTTCCTGCAGCCACATGACACTCTACAGCCATCTGCTCTGCAGCCACAAGAGATCATGTTGAGCAGAGTGTCTGGAGCAATGGGACGGTCAGTGTCAACTGGAGTCAGGATGTCCTCCAGTTTCCATCCCCATGCTGTTGGCTGCAAGGGCCTCCCCATCCATTCCTGAATAGTGAGATATGTTCTGAAGGAATGTTGCTTGGCTGCAGCACTTGTTGGATGAACGAGATCTTTGTGTTGTTCAGAGGAGCAGTGTGCACACCAGTGAACTTCTCCAAAGCATCGCACAAAGGAACACAGTGAGCAGTGCATGCACCCATTTGGTTAAGGTGCTGTCTGTTATCCCTCTACCATGTGTCATCCCTCCACTGGTTTTCAGCATCCTCATCAGGAACTGCTCGATTGTCTGGTCGGAGAAGTTGCCAGACCAGAACTCATTGGCTCGGCGGATGGTGAAATACCCCTTTGCAGAGAACAACGTGTACTCCTCAGGTGGCATGACTTGTGCAATGGAGTTAATCTGCTGCAAGTACAGTCTGCCAGACTTGGCATACAGTAGATGATCTGCTGCATGGAAATGCGGGATCATCTCCTGCACACAGTGAAGATGAAGCTTCCAGTTGCCAGTTCTCAGCTCTGATGAGTTGAGCATGAGCAACACCTGGTGGATGTACTGCACCCATAACTTCCCCATTCTGCTCTGTGTGGCAGCTTGATCTCGGTGGTGAGTGAAGAAACTGTTGAAACTCTTGCAGACTTTCATCTTCATCTATCTCAGCAGCATCTTCATCTTGGTCCTCTGTGTCCTGTACAACTGACCAGATGTTCCTTGTTAGTCTGGCTCTCCCAGTCTGACTTGTCTAGCAGTACATAGATGAGGGCCAGCAAGGTCAGAATGTGGGCACGCACTGCTCGAGAGAAGGCATGACCTGTGAGCATATGCACCACTGAACCTTTGGCATACACTCGTTCCCACAGGTTTTCCAACCCGCTCCCTGTCATGATCTTCCAATGCTGCCTAGGTAGGACATCAGCAGGTGGAAGCCACCAAGTCGCACACACTGTCGCATCCACACCTTTGTCCAAGTCTCTGGAGGCAGCAACAATTTCAGAAGCCTTTTCATACGAGGCTGATCAAATGTTACTGGCAGATCTTGAGGTTGTGCTTGTCACTTTGTGTCTGTGCAAAGCACAGTGCAGTGTAGATAGTGCTGGGTTGCTTGGTTCCAGATTGATGAATGGGAGAGTCTCAATTCTGGAGGTTTGGAACTCATCACTTTTCAGAACAGTTTTCATGAAGCCTCCAAGGCAGACCGGTGTTAAGTTCAACATGTACCCAAGCATCCAAATGGAATCAAGAGCTGATGCTTGCAGTCTGTGAGTGTCGGAGATCTGCAGAGGCTCTACTGTAACTGACTGCAAAGCAGGACTGCAGGTTTGCTGTATGCTTGATGGTATGTGCCCAAAAGTGCAAACTGCTTCAGCTGGGGGTAGTTGCATTGTGCGCTTGACAGGAGACTTTTCTACTGTTCGGGTGGTGTTACACAAGCTATGCCACCCATGGCATGGAAAGTGTTGTGCCCAGTTAGTGTAGCAACATTGAAATCTGCATTATCAAATACAACTGGGTGAAACCATTGAGGCATAGGAGGGCTCACCAGCGGATATGAGGCTGTTTTCAAATCGCTGGACCTCCTTGTAGTCATGCAAAACTGATCTACTGAGGATGTCTATCAGCTCGCGAGAGGCATACTTGCGATGTATGTACACTGCTTATGGCAAGTAGCACTGGTGAAATGAAAGACCTTGGTCTGCAGGCAGAAATGACAGAATGGGCAATGGCAGTGCATCGCCGACTCACTACAGCAGCATTTTTGCCCTTTGGGTCCAACAACTTGTGCAAGAAAGCTTCAGAGACTCAGGAATCATAGAGGAACCATTTTCAGTTTCTTCCAAGGTTGGATATTCACCAAGATCATACACTGACAAACGAATCTCATCACGAATAATTGAAGCTGCCATTTCAATTATTCTTTCATTTTCACAGCTTTGTCAGCTGCTTGATCTGCCACCCACCTCTCACGAAGTATCCGGTGAGCAGATTCACGGACAGACTATGCTGGATTTTCCAGGAGGCTTGTTATAATGATATCATCTTTGTATCGCTCTTTCAGTTTCTGTTTGAAGTACTTGAGAGAATAGCCTTCCTCACCATTCAAGAATGTTTCCATGTGCTCCATGAGGTCAGAAACTGCATATTGACATTCGTCATTGTCATCTATATATGCACATAGCTCATTGAAAGCTGAAATCCTTTGAACATCAACTGGTTTGCCAACAGGTTTCAACTTTTGTGGGTTAGAAAGAAATTCCTGGGCACAGGCACGATGGTATTTTGCCTCTGCGGCAACCAAATCAATGTTTGCTTCTATTCTTTTGGTAACCGCCTCTCCCCACTCATCACCCCTCTCTGTTGCCCTTTTCAACACATTGTTCTTGAACTCTATTGTCTCTACATTGCTTGTTAACTTTCTGCGTTTGGTTTCAAGTCTGCTGCTAGTAATCAGTACTTCAGAGCAGAAAAGGCAGTGTGTAGTGATGTCAAACAAAGGAGTTCTGGACCGCAGGGGGGTTGTTCAAATTCCTCATCTGCCGCGATTTCTCAGACTTTCTCGTCTCAGATCTGATGGATGATTCCGGGTGTAGGCTTTTCTACAGGCAATGTAAGTGTCAGTGACTCCTGTATCTGTAGAAGTTCATGAAGACCATCCTGTCTCTCAAGCTTGCAGCTACTAGAGTTGTCCTTCCTTTGGGTCCAACTTGCACAAAATCTTGATGCACAAGTCCTTACAAATGATGCACGACTCCATCTCCTGCTCTGAAAAGAAAACATTGTATTGTGCATGTCAGCCATATTAAATATGTAATAAGTTGATTTTATCTTAAAAATAGCCATAGTAATTGATTCTTGTAACTTAAAATCTATGTTTTGACCCATTATTTTAATTCTATGATGATTTCAGCTTGAAATATGAGAAAATCTCAAGCTGGCGGCCATCTTGGACGCCATCTTGAATTTCTCAAAAGCCCCAAGGGGCATTCTTGGGGACTTTTAGTATGTTATTCCTGACAGTTTTCTGAACATATCCTGAAAGTTTTCAAGCTTGTTATAAATTTGTTCTGGGTTTGACTCAAATTTGACTTAATACTCCTGGACTAATATGTTAAATCTATCATGTGCCTGGGGGTTGGTTTTGCATCGCTCCCGATTCTGCATACTTTTAATTTGAGTGATTTAATTTAATGTAACGGTTTGAATGATCGCGACCAAATTTAACACCCATAATGGGTGACAATGGGGAGTAAAATAGGGAGGAGGTAACGTTTGGGGTAGAGTGTGGTGAAGGGGAAGGCAGGTTCTCTACAATCAAGATCTGGTATTCAAGTCAGCCTTGTAAGGCCACAGTGCTACCAAACATGGCTTGTATAATGAGGGTCCCATGGAGGATTTATGTTGAAAATATGAAGTTATTAGCTTTTGTGGATTTTTTTGATTGAGGCGGGTTTGGAAGGGATAGTGGAGACCCTGTGGAGGTTTAATGATGATAAAATGGAGTTATTAGCTTCGCTATAATTCTGAGATTTAAGGAGGGATTTGGAATAGGTGAAAGGTCATCTATTTAACTGCTTCAATTGATCATGACAAACTTTCAAGGAAGTGTAAGCCCATGGGTGAGTAGAATAGTGTGTGTGTGGGGGTGGGGGGGGGAGGTTTGGGCAGGAGGTAAGGGTTAGTGGTGTTTTGTTGGCTTGAGAACAGTGGGGGGCAGAGCACACGGACCTCCCCCCCCCCCCCACCCTAGTGCTTGGAAGTTGTTAATTTAACAAAAATAAGAGAAGGCAAGACAGATGAACCTGTGTTCTGTATAATAAGGCAAACTCGGATCACTATACCAACCAAATAAATCTTTGATGCAAATACAGCAATTAATGGCAGGTAAAACAAGAAAGAGATGGCAGACAGAGAAAGGGAGTTCTTGAGGAGAGTGGAGTGTGGCAGAGTGATTGGGAAGAGAAACGAGATACACAAACTTGTCAGTAAGATATACAAACCCCAGCTTGTTGAATTGGTAGCGATTGGCAGGATTGGGACTCTCATCTCCACTATCTTCAGGATATAGTGAACAAAGTAGAGCACTGGGAGTCATGAGATCACTTTGTGGGAATAAGAAGAGGAGATGGAGGGAGGAGGTGATGGAGGGAGGCTATCGTTACAGATTGGAAAGGCAAAAGGCAGAAATAGAAATGGCAACAAAGAGAGAACAAGATGAAGGCAGCTCTTTTTCAGCCACGACTACATCAATTTGAAATACACAATTCTCAAAATTAGGTGTCATGCAGATGATAAATCTCACTAAAATCACAAAACAATTACCCGCCAGAGAGGGATGAATGCTTAGGAGTGCAACTCGTCTGGACTCGAACTGTTAGCACCCCAAGGCTAACAAGAAAACGAAAAGTGAGGGTTACCTGGCCGCCATCTGACATCAATGCACAAAAGAAAAGCAGACAGTTAGTTTACACCAAGCAAACTGTTCGCTAACACTCAATAAACAGATGTTACTCATTTTAAAGTGTTCAATACGTCATCCTCTGACAACCCACCTTGGCAATTTATTTCCAGTTCGACACATAAGGGGTGCAAAGTGAGTAGATGATGCCGAGTGTTCACCTTCAGGTCCTGAGTCGGGCGTCTTCGCTGCAGAGCAAGAAAGGAGGCACAATAATTGGTGGTCAAAGATGATGACAGGGAAAATCCTCGAGTGAAGAAACACATACAAAAGTCGGTCAAAAGTTTTTTTCCCCCTTTTCAAAAAGTTTAAACAAGATTTATTCCAAGAGCATCAGATAATTAAATTCAGCCACCACAGAAAAGATTGTGATATTGGCAGAAAAATACACAGAAAAGAACCAATATCTGCACTGAGTTTCAACAATGCAGGATTTACATGCAGCCTGCCCCTTCCAGAAAGTACAAGAGTGAGTATTAAAGTTTTTTCTTTTCTCCACAGGTGAAAAACAAGCTTGCAGAATGAAGAGCATTCATGTGGAACACAAAAGACGAACAAGGAAATAAATGACAAAACTAAATGGCATAATTTTTGCAAATATGACAAAAGCAATGCAAAACCATGCCACAAAAGGGAAAGAAAAAAACTAGAGTAATCCGACTTGCGCGCAGTCGACGGGTATGCCTCCTCTCCGCACAAACACTTGAGTATTGACATATTTGACCCTTGACCTTTATCATATCTGACCCAAAATCAAATCAGTTAATTGCCCTGTCTAACTTTACTTTGTACAAAGTTTGATGAAATTCTGTCCAATATTTGAGTTAGGGCATAAACAGTAAAATTTCAGTTTGACCTTGACCTTCATCACATCTGGCCCAAAATCTAATCAATTAATTGCCCTGTCTTACTTTACCTTTTTACCAAGTTTGATGAAATTCTACAATTTGCTTCTTGAGTTATCGCGTAAACAAAAATCCGGACGGACGATCGGACGGACAACCCGGAAACATAATGCCTCCGGCACCTTGGTGCAGAGGCATATAAAGGTTCATCACAGGATCACAGGACACAAAACGAATGACCACACTGTGGTCACAACCTGCGACACATCATATGTGTGTATATATATATATATATATATATATATATATATATATATATATATATATATATATTATATATGTATGTATGAAAAAGGAATGTATATATATGTATATGTATGTTATATATGTATATATGTATATATATATATATATAATATATATATATATATATATATAATATCTTCTTCTTCTTCTTTCGGCTGCCCATTAGGGGTCGCCACGCGATCATCCGTTATGATCCGCATAATGATTTGGCACAGGTTTTACGCCGGATGCCCTTCCTGACGCAACTGGTCGCCTCTTACGACACAGGGATATGGTACACCTATTCAACCGGGGTATATATAATATATATATATATATATATATATATATATATATGTTTATCGTCGACTTACGACCTATGCGACTTATGACTGTTCGACTTTATGACAAGGTTTTTTTTTTTTTTTGAATGTAAAATATACGTTGTTCGACTTACGACCGATTGGTCAGAACCAATTGCGGTCGTAAGTCGACGACTACCTGTATATATATATATATAATATATATATATATATATATATATATATATATATATATATAGATATATTATCATTATCTATCTATAATTCCAGCAATCTCTGTGTGTGTGTGTCTGTCTGTCTGTGACCGCTGTTTCTCGACAACCACCGGTCCGATCTGATTGAAACTTGCCAGGAATATTGCTGGGGACCCCGGATGTGCCTTTTCAAGGTTTGATATTAATCGGACAAGCGGTTCCAAAGTTACAGCCATTTATCTGTCAACCAATGACAAGACACGGTGCTATGACATCACGAATGACGTCACAATTAATGTTGATTTTATTTTGTCTTTTTTTTGCACGATTGACGTCACAATTTCTTCTTTCTTCTCTCGTTTGGTATGACGTCACAATCGACGCTGACCTGAGTATGTGCCTTTTCAAGGTTTGATATTAATCGGACAAGCGGTTCCCAAGTTACGGCCATTTATCTGTCAACCAATGACAAGACACGGTGCTATGACATCACGATGACGTCACAATTAATGTTTTTTTTTTTTTGCACGATTGACGTCACAATTCTTCTTCTTCGTTTGTTGATGTCACAATCGAAGCTGGGGACCTGAGTGGTGCCTTTTCAAGGTTTGATATCGTTCTTCATCCGTTCCCAAGGTTTCAAAGGTTAAAGCTGTTTTATCCAAGGTTTGAATTTTCCCAAGGGAAACACTGTTTCCCAAGGGTTTGAAAGCTGTTTTTTCCCAAGGTTTGAATTAATTGTTGTGCTTGGTAGACATTTGTGAATACATTTACAGAGAGAGAGCGAGAGGAGGGGGCGAGAGGGGGCGGGCGAGAGAGGGGGGCGAGAGAGGGGGCGAGAGAGGGGGGCGAGAGAGGGGGCGAGAGAGGGGGGGCGAGAGAGGGGGCGGACGACGAGAGGGGGGCGAGAGAGGGGGGGAGAGAGGGGGGCGGAGAGAGGGGGGCGAGAGAGGGGGGCGAGAGAGGGGCGAGAGAGGGGGCGAGAGGGGGGGACGAGAGGGGCGAGAGAGGGGGGCGAGAGAGGGGGGGGGGCGAGAAGAGAGGGGCGCGAGAAGGGGCGAGAGAGGGGCGGCAAGAGAGGGGGGGGCAGAGATAGGGCGGTCGAGGCGAGAAGAAGGGGCGATGGGAGGGAAGCGGGAGGGGCGCGCGATGTGAATAAGGAGGGGGCGCAGCAGGAGGGGCAAGATCGAGGACCGGGAGGTAAGCGACGATCGGAGGCATGACGGGAAAACGGTACAGATGAGGGAACATGAAGACCGCGAAACGAGCGCTCGGGGTCTCGGTTCAAAGACTCCTACGGAGCAGGGTTGACAGAATCGGTCCAGCAAGGAAGGCGAGGAGGAGGCGGGTCGTGTAAAAAGCCCGTAAGTATTTGGACGAGAGTTAGAGATTACCCACAATATCTGATAATAGAGAAGGGGCCAGGGCATGGATGAGGGTGGCGAGCGGCTGGGGGCAGTGTCGGTCAGCGATTAACCCGAACGAGAAGAGGGGGAAGCGGGGGGCGGGAAAGGACTGGGGGCGGGAGAGGGCGCGGGGGTCGGGGGCTCGGGAGCAGGGGGTACCCCCTGCCGCCTAGGCAGGGGGCGCGCGGAGAGGGAGGGCGAAGAGAGGCACCGGTTCCTCAGGGGGGTTCAGGGAGGAGCTGCGCAGCAGGCGGGCCAGCAGCGAGGGGAGGGAGAGAGGGAAGAGAGAGGGGAGAGAGAGAGTCGGAGTAGAGTAGGCGCGCCGGTGAGAACTCTAGCACGAGATCGGGTGAAGAGAAGACGAGGTGAAGAGACGACGAGAGGGGACGGGAGAGGGGGGTGAGAGTGGGGGCGAAATGAGGATGGGGAGAGGAGGAGGGGGGAGAGAGGAGCGCGGCGAGCACTAGGGGGGAGAGAGGAGGGGCGAAGGAGATGGCCGGGGAGGAGACGTAGGGGGGCGAGAGAGAGGAGGGCACACTGCTCTCGTATCTCACAATTCTCGCTTTTCTACTGCTCCTTCCGTTCTGACTACCTCGACGTCACACATCTGCACCTGCTGGCCGCTCACTCTGAGCTCTTCGGCTACTCCCTAGGCTCTTCGCTCAAGTTAAGTGGTACCATTATGCATACGACAGTATGGTCCCGATTCTAATATCGCAAGCACACATAAGCCCACATTATCAATCCCTTCGTATATATTACGGGTGTTAGGCGAAGGGAACGAGCTAACGACACATACACCTGCGTCAACTTGCAACACTACGGACCCCTTGGCACTAATCATCATATAGCATTGAGTCTACCTTTAGGGATAATATGATTACAGATAAACTTTGGGCCCACATAAAACAGCTTTTCAACCTTTTGAGCAAACGTTATCGCTGTGGGGGTTGAACGATTCCCAGAATCGACCTGCACGAATCAGACGAGCCATGTGAAAAAACGGCGGCAGATCGCACTGGACGTCCAGGTTCCAACAACAACAGTACATCTCTCGTATTACGAGAGTAGATATCAATCTTAATACACTTGAAAGCATATACGAAGACAGTATAAAGAAATGCATTGTTGCACCAGTAAACCTCAGAAAACTGTTGCAGAATAGACATATAAGTGAATAGGCAGATTGCATAGGACAGTTGAAATAATTACATTATATCATGTGTGGGGAGGAACGTAGCATTTACTAGGTTTCCAGTTGCGACCTATCAATAGCGCGTACTCCTTGTAATGTCATATCGCCCGACTCAAAGTATGGAGGCCTTGACAGAATGACATTCGTCGCGATCCCTGCAATTCTATGACGTCGGTGAAATCCTCTCGGCTGCTAGTTCCGTACTTAAGTCGATTCAAGTGATAGGACAGATGTCGTCTGTCGTGCTGCAAACTGGCGATACGATATAGATCTTCGATTCGTTCCTCCCCGCTCTCGCTCTGGCGATCTTGTAGCTCAGACAAATCCCAGTCCGTTAATGGGCTCAGCGTTAAAGGTTCTCGATGAGTACATGTCAACTGAAGTCGTGCGTGACGATTCATGTGTGTGAGATCAATTCCGTCGTGGCATCCTAGATCTTCGGCCAGCTATGACGCCTACTCATCAGAATTAGCCTGAATGTGAATTATCGTCTCTGGAAACAGCGCTGTAATTCGTGGACGCATCTGGCCACTAGGGGTCAGGACAACACGTTATTTCTTTCGCGAGAGAAGATATGGAGCTATATCAGAACCTTCTCCTGAGTGCGTCAGGACGCTTTCTCTGGCGCTATCGTTCCCTTTGCTCAAAAGCTTATTAGGATGTGCAGGGCGTTTGGTGTAGACATCGTAGGTGTGAAGAAATATAAATCGAGAAATAATCCGTGTCGTTCCTATAGGGTAACCAATCGAAGACAACCGAGAGTTTGCCGCTTCGGTTGGAGTGCCAGACACGCCTATCAGTCGAAGGGAGACAATGAACATTACGCGGGTCTCTGTCTTTGTCCCTAGCGTGGGTGTGTACGATATACCATAGCAGACATATTTTTTGATCTATGTATTTCTTATGAGAGGATACTTCTCGGAGCGGCGCACGGGTATTATAGTTATTGCTGGTAAATGTATAATTTAAAATATGTCATAGGTACTTAGGTTATCAGCGATGCTAAGCCGAGAGGGACATCCGCAGAAAAGTAACTTACGTCCACAGGCACCGCCGATGAAACCGGTGGGCGCGGAGAGTGACGACGATGAAGCGGGGGTTCAGACATGCATATAGGTATATCGGCCTCCTCTGTCCGCTCAATCCGCTCATCCTTGCTCATGTCCCACTACATGTTGTCTGGTTGAAAGGCTGTGGTACTGAGAATTAAAAAAAAACCATTAACCCATTGCTCAATGTTCAGATTACATTCTCTAATGTCTCATTAACCACGTGTCATAGTCTGTCCATGTTCCCATATTAGAATTATAAGATTAGGTAGAAATAAGTATTTAGTGATTCTCAACAGGGATTTACCTATATATCTGCTACTTCAGTTTTTTTGTCGTGGTGTGTGTGTGTGTGTGTGTGTGTGTGGCTGGAGCTGTGTGATTCGACCGCAATTGGTTTGCAGATCAGTCATAGGTCAGTAACGTCGAATCATATCGCTTTTGTCTAAACTGCTATCCTCCACTCCTCACTAGTTCCTCTCTTACCTGTGTGTGTGTCTCCTCATAACCACAACCTAAATAACATATCTCGCTCTATGCTGCATACATGCTTAGTGTGACGTAAACCAATATCCTAAAAAAACACAGCAGTTGGTCATCTGAGTTACGGGACCTCCATTAAGCCTGAGTGAATTGGCTTTAAAAATCCTTTAACAGGCTGATTGGGAAACACAGCTTTAATGCACGATAAAAATATGAATAAGACAACTCTTATCCATGTCAGCCAACATGACTGACTGTCGTGGCCAAAAATATTGGCACCCTTGCACTTTTTTTCAAATAATGTACCATTTCTTCCAGAAAATTGTTTAATTTAAAAATATTGCTGTATCCACATATGGATTTCTTTGGTTTACAGTGGAACAAAATTTAAAAAGCTGAAAAAATTACTAAATCTTAGCTTATTCCACACACAAACCCTAAAATGGCCCGGACAATATTATTGGCACCTTTTAGAAGTTGCTAGAAATAATGAGATTTCAAGCAGGTGATTCTCCTATACTTTGGAATTGAACTTACCTGTGGTGAGTTGCAGGTGCCTACAATATAAAAATCATTCATTCAACCAGTTTGAATGGAGAAAATGAGTCATTATGCTGTTTTGTGTCACTGTGTGTGTGAGAGAAGGCACGCTCCATCTAATAACCATGGAGAAAACCAGCAGAGAAGTGTCTGCGGAGGTTAGACACAAGATTGTAGCCAAGCATGGACAATCCCAATGCCACAATTCCTTCTCCAGAGACCTTGATGTTCCTGTTTCCACCATATGTAATGTTATCAGGAAGTTTAAGGCCCATGACAATGTAACCAATCTCCCTGGATGGGGCCACAAGAGAAAACGTGATTGAAGATTGCAGCGAAGGATTGTTCAAATGGTGGAGAAAACAGCTCGATCAACTGCCAAACAGAT
>CM068953.1:118652922-118678963 GCA_035128595.1 Eptatretus atami | reverse complement strand
AAAAAACAAATTTGACGTCAAAAATAATTGGTGGTTGAATTCAATGACCAAATATACAACTCCTCTTCAAATTTCAAGTGAATCGGATGAAAATTGAGGATTTTAGGATTTGGCCTTTGTTGACCTTTATGGCCTATGTGGACCTAAAAAATATTCGGCTGATTGAATTCAGTGACCTGAAATATAGATCCTCTTCAAATTTCAAGTGAATGATGAAAATTGAGGATTTTAGGATTTGGCCTTTGTTGACCTTTTGGCCTATGTGACCTAAAAAAATATTCGGCTGATTGAATTCAGTGACCTGAATATAGATCCTCTTCAAATTTCAAGTGAATCGGATGAAAATTGAGGATTTTAGGATTTGGCCTTTGTTGACTTTTTTGGCCTATGTGGACCTAAAAAATATTCGGCTGATTGAATTCAGTGACCTGAAATATAGATCTCTCTTCAAATTTCAAGTGAATCGGATGAAAATTGAGGATTTTAGAAACATCACCTAAGTTGTTGACACTTTTCAACTCAATACAAATAGGCTTCTTTGTTGTGACCAGTGGTGAAGTTTCGTGAAGATCGGTTAAAAATTGTGACTGTAGGTGACAACAAGAGAGACAAGCCGGTAGGCGGGCATGGGTCGCCGAGCATGGAAACTATAAGATATAGAGCAAAATGGATGTCATATAGCGGATAGGGAATCACCTTAAGATTATGCATATCAAATCTCATCCAGTTACTCTACTGATAACTACTCGGTATCCATTTGAATGAAAAGTACGAAAATGCGGTTTGAAATCGGAAATCCCAAAGTTCAAGGGGTGCTGTGGTGAACAAAGATCTAAATGAAATATCGGCTCGATCGTTTGTGCACAATGTATTCCAGACGATTAGTGTGAATTTTCATGACCATCCGACCATAACCTAGGAGGAGGAGTAGCTTTGGCGCGAAGGCACTCCAGCTCTCGCACATTATCGATTTTTGCACTAATTGACCTTTGACCCCTGACCTAAGCAATATCGGTCAATATGTCCTGAAGCAAAGTTGTAGCACTCATTGAGTACCATGACCTGCAAAGTTTCATTCGTATTGATGCACTCACCTGGTCGCTAGGGGCCTTCAATTTTCGCCAATTTTCGCGCATACCCTAATTGTAGGGGCGCTGCGGGTAAAGTATTCAATATCACAAAAACCGGATATATTTGATAGAGCATCACCTGTAGATCATTCGTGCCAAATTTCATAACCTACGTGGGATAATGGCTTTCGGAATTGATTTCGCGTGAACGGTACCGATTTTGAAGTTTTTCGGTTGTTGCTAGGGAAACAAGCGTCCCTAGCAACCATCACAAATTTCCAAAGCACTAGGTCATAAGATGTACCTACCACCCAAGTTTGGTCAAATCCACACGTTTACTACAAATGCTGATGACAAACGAACAAACATCAAAACAACAGACAGATTCTTAAACAAAAATTAAAAAAAATAAACCTAATTAATAAAAAAAAAAAATTAAATAAATATAACAAAAAATAACAAATATTAAAAAAAAAAAAAATGACAATAAGGGTCACCTATTTCGGCAACCCAATAACAAAATCAACAAACCAATATACTTGAAAAATCTTCCATTTTGCAAGTAACAAGGTTAAGCAGTGTTCGCAACTTTATTTATTTACTTTCTGGACTTCTCCGGGCTGTAAATTGATTAAATTTCCGGACTTCTCTGAGCATCTCCAGGCGGTGTTTAGTATGACCGCCAGAGACGCCTCCGGACTTCTCCAGGCAGTGTTCGTAACTTTATTTAATTTCCGGACTTCTCTGGGTATCTTCATGAGATGTTTGTGAGATGTGCATGAGATTTAATTCAAGTCAGAACTGGTGAACTTCTCCGGGCGATGTTCCTAGCTTTATTTAATTTCCAGACTTCTCCAAGCGTCTCCGGGCGGTGTTTGGTATGATTGACGTGCAGTGCTCGAACAGATGGGTCAGATCACATCAGGTACCAAAGTAAGACCAGGACTGCACCGCCCTATGTGGTCCGATCATTGTTGAAGTAGCAACCTGTCTAAACTATTATTAAATATATTGATAGATGGTGATTGAACGGCTTCTTCATCAAGTCCATTCCATATGTTAACCAGTCGATGAGCATAGAAGACTGCTCTCTTGCTTGGCTTGGTCAGTTTCCAGGAGTGACCACGAAGGCGGTCATCCCCACTGAAACAAGGCTGCTCTTCAAATGAGACTTGGGGTTCCCCGTGCAGGATCCCGTTTCGAGTGATCAAATCTCTTAATTTGTCTGTACTCTAGTGAGAAGAGGTGTGGGTTCAACAAGTGGTCTTTATATGAGAACCGTCCTTGAGTTTTTACCAAAAAGTCTCCGGGCGGTCTTTAGTATGACTGCTCATTTTGAATTTAAATTCCAGATAAGGTATTGTCATCGTGCACCGGCCGTCCATCTCCTATTTCGACTTTTCCAGCCAAACCACTCGTCCGATCCGGCAGAAATTTAAATTCTTTCCAAAATCTTGTGCTCCTGACCAACCAGTCGGAATGCCACCAAATTTAGGTTACAACATTAGGCCAGGACCCAGATAAGCTACAGGTCCAGTGGTCCTAGTTTTTGACCTTGACCTAATAAGGTCATGATCCAATTATAGACATTTTAACAACTCGACTAAGGTTTCTCCAATCGGAACTAAATTGCCCTCTCTAGATAGCCAAGAGCAAGTCGCATTTACGCTTAATTTACATCATACCCCCTGGGTTAAAGGTCAAGGCCAAATGGCTTGCCCTTCCAAGATGTTCTTGAATCATAATAGTGCATTTGCACTGAAGTTGTGCACCTGTTATTTGATTTGTCCTTGACCTACATTTTTCAGATTGTGACCTAATTTACAAAAAACACCTTTTTGATCACAACTTGAATAATTTTCATCAAACTTTCATGATGTTGAGTTTTATGGATATATGATAGATGGGGCCACATTTGGTTAATCTACACTCTAGCCCTAAATGTTGAAGGTCAAGGTCATACAGTGGGCCGAACAAAATATGGCCATCATTGGATTGGGCCAAGGGCAAGTCGTGAGCGATCGTCAAGGGTAAGCCTCTCTCGGTAGGAGGCTTATCTTTGGTGATCAATTTGTGGTCGGATATATCTACTTCCTTTTCTTATTCTTCTATGGAGTTTAAAAGCGTTTTCAGAGCCATGAGGCTCTCTATGCACCACTCACCGAAACACGTTGGGTAGGAAAGTGAGCCATCGAGTTCCGGCAGATTTTATATAGTTTGCCCGGTTTCTTTAAGGCATTTAAATACCGTTTTACAGAATCGATGGTGCTTTTGGTTCAACGGGCATAGCATATCCGACAGTCCTAAGCAACCGATTCCCATATCTCCAGTACAGTAAAACAGGTGATAGTTGGGTTCCTCACACTGAGGGTTAGGATTATAAACAGGTGTTCCAAATCTTAAGGTACATTGCACTATAGTGACACCTTGTCCTATGTAAATAGGAGTTCAGACCACAATATCCAAGGCTGAGTCTGTGGAGGTCTCCTCGGGAAAGCCGAATAACTGAGGCAGAGGATTCAACGAAAGGGTGCACCTGAGAGCAGAATCTCCCTTTGGTGGTGGTCTTCCACTGAAATTGCCTTTTTTTCTCAATCTGGCCGTAATTGGATTAAAAGCTTTGACGGTCCCAGAGGGACTTGGGTTTCAACATCCGATGGCTATCCCCAGAAGAGATGATCTTAGCCCAATATTTCAATCTGGATACTTCCCAGCAGAAAGGCAAGGACACCTCACCAGCTTTCACAAGGACAGAAACCGGATTGCATTTAAAAGCCCCCAGACATACACAAAGTGCTTTGGACTGAAAAGTTTTCCAGTTTATGCAGTTGGTTTTGGACATATCCCAAAAGGCCGAGCTGCCATAGTCAAATTTAGAGTGGATCAGGGCTTTGTATGGGAGTAGGAGAGTTTCTTGATGAGCTTCCCAAGGTGTAGCAGGCAGGCTTCGTATAGGATGAAGGCCTTTTGCACATTTGACAGCGAATTTTTTTTGATATGCAAGTCCATATTGCAAGGACTGTGATTCTTAAAAGTAGGGGCAATACCACTGGGTGCTCACCTGGTAGAATAATGATACTGAGGAAGAAGTCAGTGTGGGACGGAATCAGCAAAATGTACCAATGAACCAATGTTATAGCAAATACCTATTTTGCGGAGCAACCCCCCCTCCCCCTCCCCCAATCGACCCCAATAGACCTCAATTTTTTTTTTATGTCGTGAACAAACTTTGATACATCACGGATGATGAAGGTTGCAGTCAAGTTCCATCAAAAGTGTGTATGTGTAGTTTCTCAGAAGAAAGCAAATACATATTTTGGGGGGCAACCCCCCCCCACCCCTGTAAACTCCCTCCATAGACCTCCTCACACCCTGACTTCTTTAATGCTGTGAACAAACGATGTACATACTGGATGATGAAGGTTGTGGTCAAGTTTCATCAAAATTGTGTGTGTAGTTTGAGAGAAGAAATTGCAAGTGTTGATGGACGGACGGACGGACGGACGGACGGACGGACGGACTGACTGACGACACATCATCCCATAAGCTCCCCGGAACTATATTCCAGGTGAGCTAAAAAGGACACTTTAGAGGAAGCTTTAAGAGAAGTGCCATTGATTATTACACAATATGTCCTTGGCTTGACCTTCCCTTTTAGGGGTGAAAATGATGAATTTGGATCTGGAAATTACGAATCCCCATTTTTGGCGCCCACTGCTCCATCCAGCATATATCAGCATGATGTTTTTTGCCCGTAAAAGACAAGTTTCTGCTCCGGATCCACATAGCAATGTCATACACAGAGATATCTCACTATGAGACCCATGAGTGAAAATCCACATTCTTCTTCTTGTCCTCTCATCCATTTATAAGGGGTAAAGTATAATGGCACTAATCTTTTGCCCTACCAAGACCATAACACTCCTCCACCTCCCTCTGTCCACAGCCAACTCTCTCCACTCACCTTCACCTTATTGATATCCCTCCTCGTATAATCTTCCCATCTCAACCTATCCTCCTACCTTGCTCCCTCAACCTATCCGCTCTTTTTGCCATACTTTCTTCCCCCATCCACACCATGTCACCAATCGACTTCAGTCAGCTTCTTACCAATCTTCCCATCAAGCTTATTTGTACCCCATCGCCTGCCTCAGTTCATACATCCTCCGTTTATCCACCCTCTTCACTCCCACAATCCTCCTGACATAGTTGTTCTCGAAGACCTGCAACCTCTGTTGTTGTCTCTGTCAGCACCATCTCCACACTGTAGAGATAGGCCAGCATTATACAAGACAGCAGAACTCTCCCTTTCAATTTCCTTGATTTTTTTTCATATCTGCCGTCAAACCCTCCACTATCCTCCATGCATTCACACCCACCTGTATCCTCCTCCACACCTCTGCTTCCAACCTACCATCCCCAATCATTGTCCCCCCCCCTCCCCAACCCATTACTCAGACCAGTCTCCCTGTCTGATCTCCTTCCTCTCTAACCTGCTATTCATTTATTTTCTCTGCTGCCCACCCAACCCACATCACCTCAGTCTTCCCTATACTCGTCTTCAGTCCATGGTTCCTAAATGCCACCTTCCACTTCACAAGTACGTCCTGCATTGCCCACTTGCTCTGCACGAGAAAAACTACATTGTCTGCATAAACATCCTCCCCAGAATACCCCTCATGTTGACCCTTCTGCTTACCAGCTCAATCTCCATTATAAAGATGGATTGGCTGAGAGAGCTTCCCTGCCTCAAACCGATGTTCACGCTGAACTCTTCCGACATCCCAGGACCAACCAAATACTTCCCTTTGTTGCCTTAAACATCCCTTCCACCAAACTAGCTTCTGCTTCCACCACTCCCATCCATCTCAGTGTCACCATCACCGTCTCTCTAGGGACAGTGCCATAGGCTTTCTGCAGGTCCAGAAATCTCAACGCAATTTCAATCTGGGAGAAAAGCAAAACTGGGGAATAATTGCATCTTAGTACAAGCAGGGAATACCCGGCTGCATGACTGGGTGAGCTTTTCCTGGTGGTGTTTATGGGACGTGTTGGACACTGAAAAGCCATGGAGTTATTGGGCTCATGGTGGTTACCTTTTGCCTGCGGCAGCATTGCCTGACAACACATCCCAATATACACTTTATAGCAGCCATTTGTGACCTCAAAACGGACGTCAATGCCAACGTGTGGTCGCTTAAAACCTTGCCGAGTTTCTGACATACCTACACCCAAATTTGGAGCCTTTAGGTGCAACGGTTCAGCCGCATAAGAATAACGTAGAATTGCACAAATAAACACACAAACATAAAAACACTTGAAAATATGTCCATAGATTGTAACGTACATATTTTTCTTTTTTACAGACTAAGGCTCGTGGAGGAGCTGCGACATAATTCACGCACACACGTACACGGATACATGAGACAACACTAGACTTGAGTTTCACACTGCCTGAGAATGGGGGAGGGGTCACATTTCACTTGAGCACTCAGGTACTAGCGAAGTCATCTTTACGACATTGATTTTCTCTCTGCACTCAGCAGGGCAATCAAGAAGGAATTTCCTCCTCCCCATGGATGCCAACCTGTGGGGAATTTTGTCTGTGCTCCATCAGACTAAAATAAGCAATTTGGTATCTGTATGTCTGACCGTGATACATTCGGTTGTTACTTATCCAATCTCAACCAAACTTACCAGAGGGACTAAGGGTCACACGACGGAGGTAGCAGCGACTTAACCTGCACCCCTCCCCAAGTGGGATTTCTGCCTTGGACGAACTCCGTGTTAAGGTGTACCTACTGGTATAGCTCAGCATGGGGCACAGTACCTACTGGAAGTAAAAATCATTATAACCACAAACTATTCCATCAATTCTTTCCAACATACGATTACCTTTTTAAACAGTCGCAACTGAAAGAAATTTGGAGCAAACCAGGGGTGTGTTCCATTACCAATAAGCTTGCTGTTCCATATCAACTGTTTCAGTAGATTGCTTGCTTGAGTGTTTGTAACTTTTTGAGCGCTCTACAAGCTGCTTGGTAATGGAACATACACCGACGTCCTTGAAGCATTCTCGGCTCACCACATTCCCCACAGACTAACAAATCCGAGCCGTCTCAACTTGCTTGCTAGGCCTCCAGGTAAGGTGCTCAAATGAGCCTTTATGCATTAATGATGTATCCCATTGCACGTCTGATTTTCCTAGCCATAAGATTTTGTGGAGCGTGCATGGATTGTTTATGACATATCTTGGGGCCTCACATGCCATTTCTCCAGGTCATGGTTTCAAATGTGATGTGCGATATTGTCCCCGACACCGTTTCGGCCAAATTGTGACCTTTATTGGATGCATAACCCCATTCGTAACACACACTCAATTCCAAGCTGTTCAGCCGAGGTTTGAATCCAGAAGAATATCCAGAGGAGAAGAACATGTCCAAAGAAGAATATTAACCCACCACCATCCCTCCTCTCACTGCCCCCCTGGCCACTCCCAGAGGGAGCAGGTGTTTCGAGTCCTTTAAAATCTGAGCATCAAGCAAATAAGCAACACGTACCATTAATTAAAGTCTGTGGTGTGATTCGGCTGTGGTTTGAAATGCTGACCTCCCAGATTCAGAGCCTACATGACATTTCTTCGCTCTTACCATTATTGCCTTAAAAAAATATATATATTATGAAATTTCTCTTCCTCCGTGCGCAGCACAAGGCTGCGAGTAGCATCATTGGCTGGGGGCACAGCTATGCCGCTGATGCAATGCCCCTACCACCAGTACACTGCTACTCATTTTGCCAACCTCGGAAGGACGACAGACTGAGTCAACCGCACATGGTATTAATTCGACGGCCCGACAAGTGCTTGAATTCAAGACCCTAAGATCTTAAGCCAGCCAACTTAATCGTTAAGCCAAAACCAGGCCTACGTGACATTTCTCAATTATGATGAAAATTATACAAATAAATGCATTTTATAATGTTGGGGGGAAAAAGCTTTTATTACACAAATAAATGCTATCTTAAAAGGAGAAAAGCATTGTATAAAAAAAATGGAAAAATCACAGTTGGTCAAATGAAAAGGAATCCATATTAAACAACATTTACACATGTTGATTCTTTGACAGGAATATTTACTCCGTACCTAAACACCACCGAACGGAAGCAAACACTATGGTTCCCAGGCAGGGCTGTGTCTTCCATCCACTTCAGTCTCAACATGGTAAAGCAGATCAGCAAGAGAGCTCTCAACGACTGCTCTCCATGCCATCTCACTCACCTACAAGAGCAAGAAAAGTGTCTTAAGGGCAGGGGAGGCCTGTTTGTTGATTAGGATCTGGGAGCAAGGTATATGTGGTGCAGCTTACCGGTTGATAAATAGTATCTTTTGGTGGAAACTTGAAGATGGGTCCAAAGTTTACAGTGACCTTAGGAGATTGGAGGCATGCATAAAAGGAACAAAGTTTACCATGGAGGATGAAAAAAATACTCAAACAAAACCTGGACAACAGAATAAAAGACAAGTAGCCTTGGAACAATATACCAATGTGTAATGTTTATAAGTGTTGCGGTTCTGAAAACCTCATGCCTCTAAGGCAATGGCACCCAACATACAATGATCCCCAGACAGTTATTTCATTAATATACGTGCAGTTAGACCTTTCCTTTATGTCTAATGGGTAAACGGGACGAAGTACGTTGTGTGGGTCTCATAGTTAGGTCTGATTATATCTCTTTCTTTCTTCCTTTCCGCCGCCATGGTACGTATGAATGTCCTCGCGGAGGCCAACAAAAGAAGCATTAACCACACAATGGAAAAAAAACCCTCAGCTGCAAGAATACGGTGTCTTAGAGAATAGTAGAACCATACGTCACCTCCACCCTGCAAGATAAAAGTTGATCGCGAAGCCGTTCAAGGCTGGTCTTGCCTCAAAAGCTGTGATCTCTACATTCGCCGCTGGTTCCACCCACCCGCCTGATTCCGCCTGCCTTCTCCACCCATTAACCTGGCTCCACCTAAAGTCCTCCCTCACGCCTGACGGCCTCACCCTTTCTCTGGATGCGCTGCGCCGGCACCATAGCCAAGCAGGAGACGATGTGCCAACTCTCAAGGAGGGATCGCTCACAGTGCGCGACCCGGCAGACAGAGCCGGAAGCAGCCTTATTGGTGCATCCAGCGAGACATCACTACGCTGTGAAATTGTCTTGCTCCGAACCCCGCGACATGAACCGCCCCGCACCGAACTCCCGGGCCGTGCTCTCGGCGAGGCCGAGGGCCGCGCTGGTCAATGCGCCCGCTCCGTGGTATGCCACGCGACCCAAGCGATCTGGGCCATGCATCGGCGCCTCTGCTTGGTGGCGGCTGCATCGAGGCGGAGGTGCGAGAATATTTTATATCCAGCGAGACATGGCCACGCTGCGGAATTGTCTCGCTCCGAACCCCGCGATATGAATCGCTTTGCACCGAACTGCCGGGCCATGTCCCAGCAACTGGCCAAGGGCCGCGTCGACCCCGCGTGCCCGCTCAGGCACCTCTGGCGCACTGCGGTTGGCGCTGATCAATGCGCTTGCTTCGTCCGTATGCCATGCGGCTCGAGCGATCCTGGCCGTACAGCATGCCTCTGCTTGGTGGCGGCTGCATTGAGGCGGAGGTGCGAGAAGATATAGTTCTACTATTCCCTTAAACACTGTATTCTTGCAGCGGAGGGTTTTTTCCATCATGTGGTTGATGCTTCCTTTGTTGGCCTCCGTGAGGACATTGATACGTACCATGGCAGCGGAAAGGAAGAAAGAGATATAATGAGACCTAACTATAAGACCCACACATCGCACTTCGTCCCGTTTACTCATTATAATGAGGGAAAGGTCTAAATGGTCGTAGTTCATGAACTGGTCACCCTAAAAAGGCGGAGTTGTTACATGTTTTTCAAAACATCCACTTTCCACTTTGACTACAGACCAGAAAAACCACAGATATCTAGATATCTTAGTATGAGAAGAAAGGTAATTTTGTCTAGTTTAATGTGGAAAAAACAGAAATAAAAAATATGCAATAGTTTTTGTGTAACAAGCAAATAAGTGATACAAGTCAGGGGTGGAGTAAACAGGTGGAGGCGGCGGATGTGGCGGATGTGGTGAGTCAAATTTGGAATAAACTGAATTTATTTCAATCAATAATTCTTTAATCTATTCTATTTTGTATTTTTTAGGTGAGTAACACTTGGGACTTGCTGTGCATGATGCAAAATTGATTATTCAACTCTTATTATTCAGCAAACCCTGACCAATATGTACAAACTCCTAAAAGAGATGTAGTAAATATCTTTACATAGTTATGTATCTAGCAGATTCTCAGGATTAATTTGGCACTTGAATGTCCAAAACGGCCAAAGGATAACTGATCCACATCCAATTTACTCAGAAAGGGTGAATTTGAGATAAACGGAAAATGGGTTTCCTTGTAATGCATTATCCATTAAAGTTCATAATTAAAAATACCATATTCGCCGTTAATTAGTGGTTTTTGCTAATTTTTTTTCACACAAGTGCATGTAGCTTGGTGATGTCTATCAACACAGAGAAAACTGAAAAATTGAAATATTTGACCCTGTAACGCAAATGATGACCAGTTCATGAACTACGACCAAATACACGTATATTAATGAAATAACTGTCTGGGGATCACTGTATTTTGGTTGTCATTGCCTTAGAGGCATGCGGTTTTCAGAACCACAACATAAGGATTGGAGGAAGGAGGAAGTGGGGTTGGAGAGAGTGATGATGCTTGTGTTCTGTGTACCACTGACATTTTTGTACATGTAAACACTGACTGTTATACCACTCCCCTGTCCACCTTTGAACAAACTGCCATTGATAACTGCCAAAAATTCAAACTTGGACCCACCTGGAAAAGAGCACCTTTTCACAGGTTTGGTAATCCCACTGTTTCATTTCTGCTGCCAATTTCAGGCTTTTTATGTGGTGGCCTCTTCTCAGCAAAGATTTTCTGGTAGCTACACATCCATCGAGACCTCTTTGCTGTTCTTGAAGAAACATTAACACCTGTACTTTCAGCTCGGTCAATCACAAGATATCTACCGGATCATCGTCTAAACGTCACTTTCAGAGAGTTGGGGCTTTCTTCCTCAACTGCTTCTATTGCCAGCAGTACCAGTTTTGTGTATCCTCCTCAGTCTTGCATACAGTTCCTGCTGAAACAAGAAGTCAAGCTGCAATCTGCCACACTAAGTAGCCTTAACTAGCTAAGACTCTGATTTGCATACGCTTGTCACGTGATATTTCCTTCCCACTATATGTAGTGTTTATACCACACTCACCACACTGCAATGATATCACCGCATATACTTTTATAGTCCTTCTGCAGATGTGGGTGGCACTTTAGATTGCTTGCATGACAACCAATCAATGTAATTTCACTTTTGTGCTGTCCAAACGACCAAAATTTCGTGAAGTAATATTTTTAACTACAGGCCATTTATATATTATGTTTGCACATGGGGAAAGTAGGGGGGGAGAGAGAAAGAGAGAAAGAGAGAAAGAGAGAAAGAGAGAAAGAGAGAAAGAGAGAAAGAGAGAAAATGCAATGCATTTGTAATCAGAAGATGAGCAAGATGGAAGCAGAAAATACACTCACTGTGCAATTCCGATAGAGTGAGATTGCCGGATAATAATTTCCATCAAAAATATCCTCAAAGGCAACTCCCTGGTTTTGTCCATTCCTGTAGAACGACATCTGCACACATAAAAATACTGATGTTTCCATGCATCTCTGCCTTACTTTAATGCCAAGGTTTTTGACACATGCTCAGTGCCAGTCCACTCAGAAATAAAGAGGGGAAAACGGGAATAAGATACCGAGTTGAGGAAAACAAACACAGATAGGAAAGCTCTTCAAAGCATGACACAAATCACCTTGTTTTTCGGTGCTGGTTTCAGATCTCTTTCGGCCTTTTCAACCAAATCTTTTTCCTCAAAGTACAGGTAGCTCTTGAATTTGATCAACGCCTGTGAAAGGAAAAGAAAAAGTTCATACAAGAGGAAACCATCAAATGAGAGTGGAATGTTTGTGACCAGGCTTAAATCTTTCCTCGGGGGTGAGCACTCGCATCCATCCACCCAGACCATACTCTGTGCAGAGTGTTAGTGCTGCCTAAGCAGTTTCCTGGGCTATTGGACACAATCCTGGATGGGGTGCCACTCTGACACAGGATACCAGCAAGCTGGCACTCATTTTGCAGACCTCGGAAGGATGACAAGTTGGTTGAGTCCAACCCCACCTGGTATTAATTTAACATCCGAATGTGATTTGTACTCAGGATCCTAGGATCCCAAGCCCCCACCACCCTAACATTAAGCAAACACCAGGCATACTCATATAACCTGAATATTTAATCTTTTTTTTGCCCGTGAATTAACACTGTATGTCCACATAACTATATATATATATATATATATATATATATTATATATATATAATATATATATATATATATGATTTTATTAATTCTTAGACTTTTACATCAGACTAAAATTCCTTTCTGTAAGGGGTGAGCTAAACCTTTTGACTCACCTTATCTTTGTAGGTGTCTGGGAGTGAGGGGTTGGCATGGTTATTATGTGCTAAATAGATCATGCAGCCAACTGTGTCTCCTTCCCCATAGCCTTGTTTCGCATAATGCAAACCACGTGATTGGTGAAACTTTGTTCCTTTTCTTGAACGCCAGGAGTAGCTGAACTTGTCAAAACCCAAGGGTGCCTGGAGGTTACCTTGAGAAGAAAAGAGGAAAGTTTTGTTGATATTCCTAACTTTTTGGAACCGAGAGGAAAGGGGGTTGAAGGACAGAAGACACGACAACGAAAACGATGAATACATATACATGTGAAAGCATAAAACTTATGCAGCGGGTCTCAGAGCAATTACATACAGAACATATCATGAACAAAAGTAGCTTTGAGGAGGATGCTTCAGTTAAAAAACAAATAATTAAAAAGAGGGTCGAGGCCTGGTGTGCAGCGAGTCAAACTCACCAAGGCTCTGGCTCCATCCTATTCTTGCAGCAGAGTCTGGTGGCATTGAATCAATGGAAATCTCATAGAAGCAGACTCCTTTATGTACATAATGAGAGGCACGAACCATGGAATACCCCTTTTCACCAGTCACAGTCAGTCTGTCATCTGAAATTTTGAGCTGAGGAGCTGGGAAACGAATAGAATAGGATATTCCCTTCATTATATAAAGGTTAAACAAAAAGGAAAATGCATACGTAGAGATTAATTTAATGACTGGGATATTTAAACAGCCGTTAAGGTGGCAAAGCGGTTCATCAAATTTTAAGATATTTGTAAACAATAACACCTTTGCTGAGAAAGGCACGTTCCCGTTAAAATGTTTTTGTGAAATCGCAAAAAAATCATGAAAAATGACCTTTCATCTCTGTTGCTCAAAACTCATCATTAACATTGAACTTGGTTTATTCTGGGATCAAGTTGCGGTTGTTGAGGTGAAAGATCTTTTCCTACCAATTGCATGGCATAAATAAATTGCTTTGGGAAGGAGAAGGTTTTTAATGGAAACAGTCATCATTGCTCACCACGTGCAATACAGGCTACCTATGGAATTTGGGGCAAGCTACATGTTAAATATGCAAGGAAGGGGAAAAGGTTAATGAAAGGGAGGAGGGTTGCTCCGATAGGCTTTAATGTGAAGGTGCTCAGAAGAAGAAAGTGAGAGAGAGGCAAAAGAAAAAAAAAAAAAAAGATGGGATGAAATGAAAGACAAACTAAAGCATAAAACATAAACATGAAGCAAGCTCGGCTGTTACAGCATCTGAGCTAACAAAAGTATGTGGATTTCAATTTTCCTTCACAACGTTCACCATACTCCTGGGGGAAAAAAAAAATACAAATCATATAGGAAGAGCCTCAATCAAAATAAGCCAATTCAGAAAAAATATCATTGACCAATAACAAAAAGGGCATTTCGAATGGTCATGTGAGTTTGTAAAATATTACAATGTTGCCTAATGTTAACCTGACAGCTGCATTCGATCTCCTACGTTCATCATCCACTAGACAAGAAGTTGGTGCAAGACAAAAGGACAGCACACGCCACCTGAATGGAATTGAGAAGACGTAATAAAGCAGATTGGGACGTAGTTATCAGTCCAACAATATATTACAAGGTTCAATTCCAGGCCTGACTATAAATAGTGGGATTGGTGCTTTGGAGGTGGTGCGTAGCATCGCGAATGCTCTGCAGGGTGGTATTGTTGTCGTCTACCCCCTCCTTTCTGGTCTTGCAACCTCTACTCTTTACGTGCTTTGTCCCTCCCATGTTTCTGCAGGGTGAACGTAATCCATCAGCAATACCCAAAATCAAGAATCACTCTGTTCACCTCTATTCTTCGATCCTCTTTTTTTCCCCACTTGTGGAATCAAGTTCCACATTCTCTTCAAACTCATTCTTCCCCCTCCAGGTCTTCACAACAGATGTTCACCACCATTTCAGATCATCCCCCATCCAAAACTATGATCTTTTCTAACACCATTAATCCCCACCCCTTCCCAACCGCACCAAGCCCACCTCTTTCCATGTTTCCATTTTTTCCTCCCCGAGAGTTTGCGGCTGTATCCACTTTGTACACACCGTGCATTATCCGCGAGCCCGCGTTCTTCCCCCCCCCCACTCCCTTATTTCACCAAGACTCCCTCTATTTTGTCCCTCAACACTGTTGTTGGTGCATTCCCCCCCCCTCCCCCCTCTGTTGCTGCTGTTCCTTTTGTTCTGCTTCATTCGATGTTCCAGCTCTTCCATGATCCTCGACCTTGCATGCGCAAAAAGTGTCATCCCTCGGGTGGATGATAACATGGGTGTGTCCCACCTGCTAGCATGAGTTGGTGGATGTTAAGTATCCCACGGTGTCTTTTGCAAAGAGTAAATGAGTTATTACGGACAGCCTCAATAAATTACAAATTTCTATCACCTTCAGTCGAACGAACCTGGCTCCTAAAAGACTTGGCCCAAAAACGTTTGGCGGCTAATCCCACAAAGAAGGTGGGAGTAATTAGGGCTATTAAAGAAGAGGTGGTGTCGAGATTTGTTGGGCCTGACTTGGACACAAAACACAAGCAGGTACTTCACCCGTGTGAAATTGCATGCATTTAAAAGGTGAATCAAAGGCCTGTTTTATTCATAATCAGCTTGATTTAATTCCCTCAATGTGGGAAGAGCCTACTGCCAAGGTACAATCATTGTGAACTGCTCAAAATGGGTTCGTTTTGGGTTTGATGAAATAAAAAATGGGTTCGTTTTGTGTTAAATAAAAACACCCTCTCCCTTCAGGAGAAGCCTGGGGGGAGTGGCAGAGAAGGTGGGGCAAAGATATATTTTTGCCGTGGCTATAATAACCCCCGTTTGCAGTAGGGGTCAGTAAATCACTTGCACTGTGGCACGTGTACAGGCAAAAATCGTAAGTCCCCCCCTCCCCCAACCATCACAACGAAACAGAGCAAAATGAACAGCGAGAGAGGGGGGGACATCAATAGCAGAGTTGAAGGCCAAGATAGTGGCAGACTTAGACAAACAATGGGTATGGGGAGGAATAGGGGGCAGGAGAGGATGCATGGGTGGACAAGATGGATACAGAAGGATACTTTCAGGAGTGAACACTGGAAATTTGGAAGGAGGAGGGCTTGGGGTGGGGCAAGGGGGTGGGGTGGGGGTGTTTAACAAAGGTAGAAAAGATAGGGGAATAATTGGAATGGTGGAATATTTAACTCTTTCACTTCTCTGTCCACCTTGTTATTATGCCATGACCAACTTCACAGAAACCGATCAAACAACAACATCATGGTCCCTACATGCCATAGTTATTATATATATATATATATATATATATTATATATATATATATATATATATATATATATATACTTATTCATATACATGGCATTAAAATTTAATAATGATGAAACTGTTTAATTCACAACCTCACGAGATTCTGTCATCTCATGAAATGTGACAGAGGGACAGACAGACAGACAGTGAGTGACAAGCATTTTGTTATATAGGTTTTAAGTGAATTATAGTCCGCACATGGGTTAATGTTAAAGCAGAGACGACGCAGTAGGGAGGAAACAGCTGTTTACTGACCTCTGTCGTGAAGAGCAAAAAGAACCTTTGTGTGCAAACAAGCTCGATACAGTTCACCAGGAATAGGTTTTCCAGCCCAGGAGTCGAGTTCGACTCTCTCTGGATCAGGAGCATGAGGGTCTGGCTCAGCGAGCACATAGCGATAACCGTCTTTATTGAAGGGATGGTCGAGAGGAAAGCCATGGGGAGGCAGACGCTGGGATGGGAAGATGGAATCACTGCAGAGGAGGGAGGTGGAAAATATTTTAAAATAAGTAAAACTCTGTTTATGATCGAAGAACAACTTATTTAAATAAGTTGCTCACTGCTCACCTTCACTCTTTCATTCCTCTTTTTTCCTGCCTTTGTTATAAACTCCCTCACTCTGTTCAATCCCATTCTTCCCTCCAGGCCTTCAAAACAGCTGTTCACCACCTCTTATCGTCCCCCATCTAAATCCTCGATCTTTTCTTCCCCGCTAATCGACCCCAAACCCACCTCCTTCAAATTCCCTGCTTTCCTTCCTGAAAGTCCCTGTAGTGGTCCATCTTGTATACACCATGTCCCCACCCCATCCCTCTCCCTTCCACAGATCTCCTAATGTCTCTGTTCCCCACTGTTTTGTCCTTCCCTCTCCCGCCCCTTTTCTCATGCCCCCCCTTGCTGTGCGTTGTGTGTTAGCCTCATACGAGGCTCGAGAAGGTGTACAAAAAAAAAAAATCGAATGTTATCATACACTTGAACACTGTTGAAACAAATTGCTTCATAAATGTTTCCAATAACCTCCAGTTTTGCAGTACTTGGACATGTTCTATAGGGTGGTTTACAAGGGTGGTATACAAGACTCCTTCAATAGCACTAAACTTCCAGATTTTTTCAACCGATCTTTGAAACTACTGTATTAAAATTGAAGTATAGACTTGAACACTTTGTGGGGTATCATGTTCTGTGAACTACAGTTCTAATAGTAATATAATTGTCAAAGGAAAGGAAACAAGTATCGAATGGATAGCCAATACTGTACCAACTATTTAGTGTTGATCTCAAATACGTTTTGAAAGATTCAATATAAAACAAAAGGTTTAGGGAGATAAAGCAATAAAGGTAGGCTTGGAAATGAAATGTTTCCAAAACTCCACTGATTAGATTCAACACTACACCTCAACATGATCTGCTTTTGAATGGAAATGAGATTGTACATGTAGAAACTCGGATATTTTGGATTCGTCTTCTCTTCTTTTTTTCTTCAATGGCCACAATTATTCCCACATTCTTGTAGGGTTGGCTGGGGAAGCTTGGCCCAAGTCTTTCATGAACCGGTGAGCCAGGCCTGACATTGTGTAATTAGGAACAATATTGGGGGAAACAAAAAAAATATGGAGGAACCAAGAAAGTCTATATTGAAATGAGTATTGATATAAAAAATTTAAAAAGCATTAATTGGTCTCAACAAAGTATACACAAGGAAAACCATTGTTCGCAACGAAAGTGAGAAATTCAATTCCAATATAAAATCAGTTATTTTATGTTGTGCAGAATGCTGGAAGACAACCACAAATACAGAGGACCAACTTGGATTTCAGCAGAGATGTTTGAGGGGAATTTCAAAGGTTTCCTGGTGAGAATATTTTTTAATCTCAAATGAAGAAGAAGGTCAGGACAAAAATATATCAATGAAGAAATTAAAGAGAGAAGATGGAGGTGGCTTGGACATGCAGTGAAGAAAGATGAGGACGGTTTGATAAAAGCCATTTTTCTTGACACCAAGAGGGAAAAGAAAGAGAGGAAGACCAAGAGAAACTTGGATGAAGACTGTCCAAGCAGAACTAAAAGCTTTCAATGGGATGGAAGTGATAGAAATGGAAGAGTTGACGGTGGAGAGGAAGAAATCGTGAGATTTTGTTGCGGCCTTATGCGTTGAAAGACACGATGAGGTATAAGATCTTACGTGTAAGTAACGTGTAGCCCTGAAAGGCAAGTTGAACCTCTTTAGTAAACCCTGTATACGAGATTGCAGAAGACCACTTTTTGTTAAAAGGTCTCTCGCACCAATAGCAGACAGGAAGGCTGCAATCCCTTCCTCGTCTGCCAATTTAGAGCAAATATACAGTTGTCAAACCACTTGTAATATGTCATTCAATGCTTCCAAATCCCAAAGGCTTTTATTTTTACCTCCACCACAGAAGGTGGGCAGAGGGTGTTCTCATCCCTGTCTGTCTGCTTGTCTCTGTTTGTGAACAGGATCTCTCAAAAAGTTGCAGAAAGATTCGGACCAAATTTAGTGGACAGGTTGGGTGTGTGACAAGGATGAAATGATTAGATTTTGGTGAAGATCCGGATCCGAATACTAGAATTTTTAAAAAGTGATTCTTCACCATTGAGAGATAGGACCAAAAAATGATGTATAGCATGGTATCTCAAAAGGTTTTGGACAGATTCGGACAAAACTGGATGAACAGGTTGGGTGTGTGAAAAGGAAGAATTCATTCAATTTTGGTGAAAATCTAGATCAGAATTTTGATCCGATAATTTTTTAAGTGATTCTTAAACCAATGAGAGACGGGACCAAAAACAATATATTGCACAATATCTCAAAAAGTTATGGATGGATTCGGACGAAACTTGGTGGAAAAGTTGGAGAGGTGACCAGAACAAGCGGATTCGATTTTGGAGGTCTGAATTCAGATCCAGCCCATCAGTGGGATGCAAAACATAAACAGTTCAGCCTGGCGGAGATATGTGCTCTTCCGAGTGCCAGTCTCGTTTGTATAGTATTGAGGCTCGTGGAAAAGGTAGAACGTAATAGAACAAAAAGAACAGTAGGAAGAGGGGGTGCGGCAACATGCCAACAGCAGAGTTGAGGGACAAAATAGAGGGAGACTTCGAGTGACAAGCGATGTGGGGTTCGAATGAGAGCAAGGAGAGGACACAGGGGATGAGCAAGATGGATACAACTGCAAACTCTCAACCATAGAAATGGAAGGAAAAGCTGTAAACCCGAAGAGAGGTGGGCTTGGAGAGGGTTAACGGGGGTGGAAAAGATCATGGTTGTGGATGGCGGTTCACCCTGTTCACCACCTGAGATGAAATTGAAGGAAGAATGAAATTGAAGAGACTGAGGAATTTGGTTCCACGAGCGGGATAAACAAGGAATGGACGAGTGGATGTGAGCCCGGAAGGCCTGATAAAGTTTGCTTACTCTGTCTCTGCATGAAGACCGTGTCCTGACAGGATGATGCAGAGGACGTGCACATACCATTGAGCTTTAAAATCTGGATTTGATTCTGAGTCCACTATAAATTGTCAATTTGGTACTTCATAGGTCGGCATTATCTCACAAAGTGCACCATTCAATGGAAGGACATAAGGCCATGGACCCGTCTGGTAGTATTAGTTCGTGGATGTTAAAGTGTCTTATGAAAGAAAAGTGGTCAGCTATTGCAGCACCCTCACCAACTTGCATATCCTGCTTTAACCTACCGGGGGGAGGGGGGGGGGGACTGCATCAGCAGTGTGGACATGCTTCCTAGAAATGCGGGTATAAACCATGAAGAGCATATCCCGCCCACCCCAATGATGATGGTGTGGCTTTATCCTAAGAAGAGTTGTAAATTGGATATAACATGGCCCCACATGCCGTATCTGGAATATAGACATGAGAATGTTTGTGGATCATGAACGAAACATCACCTGAGATGAAGTCTTGCTCTTTCCTGGTTGATTTAAAATTGGCAGTGTAGTACTTAGTATGGTTTGTTGGTTAGCTACACCTTCTTTGATCAATGCATCATCCCAATCACCTTAACCTCATGTCATAATAGTGTATAGGTGAAGCAGGCATGAGGCATATGGTGAGGAGAAGGGTCCAAAATTATATTTTTGCTTGCGTAAGAGATAAATGTCACCAAGTCAAAACAACACAAATGATAAGTACTTGCGAGTTCTTTTCCCCACTGTCCCAGTAGCTCCATCTTGTTTTCTCTTTGTTCCTCGACCTTTACCAACTCCTGATCCAGTCGCTGCAGCTCCTAAAATAAAAAGAAGAAAAAAAGAAACCCTTTATTTTAACTGCTTTCTCGTTCACACATGTTTCATTTCTAATCATTACACAAACCGTCAATAATATTTATAAAGCCAGACAACAAATCGGCGAGGATTGAACACACAGCAATCTTATGTGCTTGACGGTACAAGGAGAACCATCCATTAGCTTTTTTAAATGTTTCTGATTTGCTATTGCATGTGAAACTGCCCCTAAAATCCTTAAAAAGGAGGTCGCGACATCTAGCTCCTCGATGAGCTTCAAATTTGTATACAAAAGGATGATGATTATATTCAACAAAACATTGATCCATTTTGAGGGTAAAAAGTGAAAAATCTACCAAATGGCAGTGATTGGCCTGTTTGGCATTCCCACCATAACACAGCTCACAATGTAGTGATCAAGAGCAGCAGCAGCAGCAGCAGCAGCATTTCCCCCTTTTTCAGGGGGTTGGGGGAATTAGGCATTCCACCATACAGATCTATATCCATTGCATCAGTTTCATGCAAACCCGAACATTCCAAATCTTTCTTGACGTTTTCAATACATGACTTTTTCAGATGTCCTCTCGGCTTTCTTCCTTCTACCATGAGCTTTATTGCTTTCTTTACAGCTTCATCTCCTGACCTTCAACTCACATGACCATACCAACCAAGTATTCTCTCAACAAGTTCTTTACAAGTATTGACTTTTAATCTCTTCCTAATTCTGAGTTGGGCATTATTTTTTATCATCCATTCATCCATCACATCATTCTCATCTCTGTTCTTTCCATTATTTTGACATCTTCGATCCACATTGCCCACGATTCTCTTCCATACATCAATACCGGGTCTGATACAAGGTATATAAACTCAAACTTTTACAAATAATGGAATGTTTCTGCCTTTCATAATACCACGTAGGTGTCTTCACTTATGCCAGGATGACTATATTCTTGATATGTTGGCTAATTCTGCTCATATTGATGCCTCCATCATGTATCCAAGGTAACAGAAACTTTTGTCCTTTTTCAAATTGAAGTCTGAACTCACATCTTCTTGTTGAAACGATTGATCCTCCCTTCTTTTCCAGATGAAAATCCCAGCTTTTGTTTGCAAATTTCCAGTGATACCACTGCACTTCTTACGACGCCATCTATAACCTGCCGACATCTAATTGAATTCTGTCCAGCTCCTTTTCCGCATATTGAACAAGGCCACTGTCTGATTTCTCTCCTTTCTCATTCTTCCCCACTCACCATAACCTTCATTTTATAAATGTTGTCGCATAAACCTTCCATCTCCGTTGCACTTTTCCATTGTTGAAACATCTCTTTTGTTTCTTTTTCACTTTCAGCATTCAATGCCAAGTCATTAGCATTCAATATCTCACATGGTAATCGCAACCTTTCATTCTTCATCAATTCTTCCGTAACTCTTCCAAACAGTAGCGGAGTTAAATCGGATCCCTGGTGTAATCCTGTCTTGACTTCGAGCATTTCAGTGTATCCCAAGTTGGTCTTTACCACAGCTCTCGATTTTTTTTTGTATATTCACACGAGTACTTTTACCATTTCTTCAGGCACGAGTTACCTTTTGAGAACCCATTAAGCAACTGCTCTTGGTACTTCATCATAGTATATTTACCACTTCTCTCAGTCTTCTTTAAACCACTTTTTCAAAAACTTTCAATGCCTGCTCAATTGGTTTAACCCCTCTGTAAGATGAACATAATGAAGGGTCTCAATCTTAAACAAGGGCACAATTGTGCTATTTGCCCAATCTTCTTCAGGGATCAGTCTTTCTCACCCAGACCATTCTCCTAAACTTAGTCATCCATTTGATTCTTACATCTCCAGCCACCGTTTTCATTTTGACTGCCGTAAGAATCCAGATGGACCTGCTGCCTTTCCTTTATTTAAACTTCTAATGACTGATTCAACTTCTTCACACATCTCTTCATTTGGACCTTCAACGTTATTCATTCCAGGTCATTCTCCAGTTCATTTTTTTCACTCAAGAGATTCTCAAAGTAAGTTTCCCATTCCTTTGTAATATAATCTTTTTTTCACTAGGGGAGGTCCATTTTGGTTTTTCAAACAAACAACCTCTGCCGCATCTCTTCCATCATTTACCATCTACCTGGCTCTTTTGAAAATGTTATTCTTACCCTCTGATGTGGGTAAGCCTTTCCCCCATTCTTCATACACTTTGTTCTTTGCTATTACTATTTCCTCATTCACTCCCTTCTTCAAACATACATAATTTTCTTTATCTTGAGGGTCTTTACTCTTTTACCACTTTTTGTAAGCTTCTTTCTTCTGTTTGAGTACTTCATTCCTTTTGAAACCTGCAAGTGCTTATTCCACAAATATTGCTGGCTGCCTTAATCAAAGCCCCCGGTGTGTGCCCCGGTTAAAATAGGTACACTGTATCCCTGATTGTCGTAAGAGGTGACTAAAAGGTTGGCGTAGGAAGGCATCCGGCCATAAAAACATCGCCTCAAAAGGAAACCATGATGAGTACAACCGATGGGCAGGGTACAGTCCGAAGTAACCCGTGGGGGTCCTCACCCCCTCTCGTTAAAACTCAAGGTGGGGAACCCGATCTAAGCAAGGGAGCAAATTTTTCCATTTATGATGACCAATCGTCTGATGCCCCAAGTAGAGATCGGTTTCTGAGGTTTGGTACATGGAATGTCGGGACAATGACAGGGAGATCTGGAGAAGTGGTTGAAACATTGGTCAGAAGAAGAGTGGATATATGTTGTGTGCAGGAGACACGATGAAGGGAAGTGGTGTGAGAATGGTGAAGGGAAGGCAGGGGCAGAAGTATAAGTTTATGTGGCAAGGGTGCCCAGAAGGCATGGTGTTGGTGTCATGTTTTCTGAGGAGTTTGTAGACAGTGTAGTGAGTGTGACTCGAGTGAGTGAAAGGTTGATGGTGAGAATCGTGATCGGAAAGCTCTTGGTGAACGTCATCTTGGGATATGCTCCGCAGGTCGGTCGAAGCGATGAAGAGAAGAACATGTTCTGGTGTGCGATAGAGAAGTTGATGGAAATGTGAAAGATGATGAAATTGTTGTGGTAGGAAGAGACTTGAATGGAAATTGGGAAGGAGTCCAGACGGTTTTGAGGAGTCCATGGGGGTTATGGATATGGTGTGAGAAATGGAGAAGGTGAAAGGATCTTGGAGTTGCTTATGGAGCTGATTTGTTGATTTGTAATACTCAATTCCAGAAAGCAGATAATAAGCTTATTACATACACGTCAGGTGGGTCGACGACAACCATTGACTACCTGATGGTGCGTCGGCGAGATAGGGGAAACCTCCGGGACACAAAGGTGATCCCAGGGGGAGGAGACCGTTTCACAGCACCACCTGGTTGTCTGTGATATAAGGGTGAAAGGTGCGAGGAGAATTCAGCAGTGGTGTAGAGTACACGTCCGAGCGTATATGAAGGCTCAGTGGTAGCGAGGCCGCAATTGAAGGCGGGTAAGTACGTGGCCAGCATTTAAGAGAAGACCCGGTGTTGGTTTAGAGCATGAATGTTGGTTTGACTGGAAACGTGATAATTGGATGTCAATGAAGGATAGTCTATTGGGAGCCGTTGGTGAGGTATGTAGATGGACAAAAGGACCACCGAGGCACTCGGAAACATGGTGGTGGGGTGATGAATTTGGAAAGACGATTGAAGAGAAGAGGAAGAAGTTCAAGGAATGGCAAAAGGCGAAGGGTACGGTGGAAGAAAAGAAAGAAAAAAAAAACCAAATAACAAGTGGAAGGAATGTAGGAGGCAAAAGGTTTGAAGGTGAATATCGGAATTACGAGGTGATGGCAAGTGGTAAAGCATGTGGTGAGGTGGAAAGAGACTGGGAAGTGGTCGTGTGCTGTGAGCAGGAAGGGTGTCGTGAGTGAACTCCATTCACAGGGGTGCAATTAACCGCCGCCCGTTCGCAATGGCGCCTAACTTTTGTGCTGGCGCGGTACAACAATACTGCCTTACCTGCCCGGACTGGCGAATCACCGGTAATTCCCTGTTATTTGTACAATTTGTACTAGCTCCTCTACTGTTTTCTCAACTAGAACTACTGTTTTTGTCCGCAGAAATCACCGGTAATTCTGGCGGCGGCTATTTTGTGTTGTTTCATCTCGTCCAAATCCACGCGTGATTGCGCGAGATTTGACGATTTGGCGCGGTTTGGCCCATTTTCTCATGCCAGGTTGCGTTAAATGAGTGAATTTGGGTGAATGAGTGAGTTTCATGGGTGAGTTAGGTAATGAGTGAGTGAGAGGCTTTTGGGTTAATGAGTGAGTAGATGAGTGAGGTTAGATGAATGAGTGAGTTTGATGGGTGAGGTTGGGTGAATGAGTGAGTTTGATGGGTGAATGAGTGAGTTTATATGTGATGTTGGATGGACGAGTAGTACCCCACCATTGTCCATCAGCCACAACCCCCTCGTCTATCACCTCACAACCCCCCCCCCCATCGTCCATACAGCCACAACCACCCCATCACCCACAAAAATGCCCCCCCCAGCACTACTCAACAACCCCCTGCCCCCCCCAATCACCCACACAACAGGTCCCCCCCCCATCACCCACAACCTCCTCCTCCCTGCATCATCCCCCACCCCCACCCCACTCATCAAACTCACTCATCCATCCATCCAACTCACTCACCACCCAACCTCCTCATCAAACTCACATTCTGCAAACCTCCTCCATTAAACTCACTCATCCAACAACCTCACTCATCCAACCAACTATCCATCAAACTCACTCATCCAACCAATCCTCACTCATCAAACCACTCATCCAACCAACCTCACTCATCAAACTCACTCATGTGAGTATATTAAAAGTGTTTGATATCAAATTTGTACTTTTTGTTCTATTTATCGGGCCGGTAGAAATTCTGCTGGGCCGGTAACTTTTCTAGTCACGCGGCCCTGCTGGCCGGTGGATAAAATTGTAATTTGCACCCCTGATTCAGTGTACAATGTGTGTGCTGAATGGGTTCATGAAAAATGTAGTGGTGTGAGAGGGTCATTAACCAGTGGGCAGCTACATTCAAGTGAAGGTGTGATAGAGGGAGCTGCAGATGAAGGAATGTTGAGTTGGATCTTGGAGATGGTGTGAAGCTGGAAGGTGTGAAAACATTTTGCTATCTCGGAGACATGCTGAATGGAGAAGGTGGATCAGACCTTGCGCGGTTGCTAGAGGTGAGATGTGCATGGAAGAAGTTTCGGGAACTGAGTGGGTGCTGACGAAGAGGGAGTGTCGTTGAAGCTGAAGGGAAAGGTGTATGCTACATGTGTGAGGAGTACGATGATTTATGGAGTGAGACGTGGGTAATGAACATAGAGCAGCAACAAAGGCTGGAAAGGGTGGAAATGCGAATGGTTGGGTGATGTGTGGAGTATCGTTGAGAGAGAGAAAAGACAAATGATGACTTGCGGAAGATGATGGGATAGAGTCTGTGATGGATGTTGTGAAGAGAAACAGGTTGAGATGGTTGGGTCATGTGTTGAGGAAGGATGAAAGTGACTGGGTGAGAGGAGTGTTGGAAATGAGTGTAGTCGGAAGTGGAGGACGGAGGGAAGACCGAGAAAATTTGGCTGAAGGTGGTGAATAAGAATGTGGGAAAAGGGATTAAGAAGAGGAGATGCAGAAATAGGGTAAGTGGAGAAGATTGTCATGGGGCCGCAAGGCAACCCCCGCTTTAGCAGGGAAAATGGGCCTTTAAATGCTTGTGTGTCTTTAATCAAAGCATTTTTCATTTGCGTATGGGTCGCGAA
>CM068953.1:118628209-118644350 GCA_035128595.1 Eptatretus atami | reverse complement strand
CACGACCAGCCTTAGATGTTGTTAATAATAGTGCAATTCAAAATGCAGGCTGCAATAAGTTGGGTCTGGTTGTCCTCAGTATTCTTGACAGGAGGTACACATGTGCCTGGCCTGCTGTCTCAATGTGTGGGTGTCTTTTGTGCGGTCACCAGCCTCAACATTAAAGACAAATTCATGCACCCAAGTGTAAGAGTACGTGTGACACCCATCTTCGGCTAGGAAGGGACAAACATAACAACACAAACACATCGTGGATCATTGAGACACACGCACAATCAGTAGTTAGGAATCCGGCTCACGAGCACTGGACATAGCACTCTGTCTTTTTCCATCAGATATGGAAGCTGAGAAGCACTTCTGTGTATCTGAGAGACGCTGTGACTGGACATCTCAATTAAAAAAATAGTCATTGTGAAATTGTCCATTTTCAACTCGGTTTGGTTTGATTGACATAACTGCACAAAAATCGTTTTACTACAATGGAGTCCTCAATACCCATTTTATGAAAATCTGGTTGGCCTGATATGAGAGATTCTAATGAATGAAGTGCATATGAGAGATTTAAAAGATTCTAAGCCAGCAGCAAATCAGAAAACTCATCCACCACAGGAAAGATGTGAAATGCACGATGGAAATACAAGAGAAAAAAAAATTAATAAATCTATGCTGACACCGCCTGCTTGGTTGGGGATAATTGTTTTGACCGTTATCTGGCATGCAGTCGTATGCGATATTCTTTCTGAAACTGTTGGTGAACCTACATTTGCAAATCCTTTGTATTTTGTTCAAAAACAATTGGAGTGCCATGTAAAGTATTATTTCTTTAGCGAGGCCAAAAGCATTTGTGCATTCTCCTGATGGACTTGTCAAAGCACCAGCCACATTGGTCAAGATCTCATATATTGCGGAAGGTGTTCAGCAAACAGAGACCCGGCATCAAATGATTCCGTTGAACCAGGTCAACTGAGGTACTCCGAAGAACGTTGAACACATCATACTGTGATTGAAGCTTCACCCGGGACTTGAATAATAATTATCAGTCGTTACTGAATCCTTTTACATTGCTGTTCGTATCACCACGCTTGGAAGAAACTAGCACAATTGAAATGCCCAAAGAAAAGGGAAATATGATCTGACAACAGAGTGTGTCCGGAGAAGCTGAAGTTTTTAGTGTCGGAGGGCCACAATCTGAGTGTGATGTTGGAGCACAGGTGAAAAACATCCATCAAGCGACGGACTAAACTTGAAGATGAAGTTTCAACTGTTTATGACCTTGGAAGCGAGAAGGTCAAAGCGTTGACAGTTAGCCGCATGTCCGCGGACATTTTGAAGATAGCATAGGTTTTGGAACGATAACTGTGGCACGTGTTATGAATGGCTTTCAGCAGCTCAAGAGGAGAGAGTGTCTACCTTTCTCATCCCAATCCAATAACAGGGAGAATTTTGAGTCAAGAGACGCGGCCAAATCTGGAAGTTATATGCGAGAGAGTAGACTATGTCAAACGACTGGTGCCAACCAGCCCTCAAACAGACATAAGCTAACGAGAACAAGAAACAGAGGCGTTTGTTCTTTGGCCATCTCAAATGGGGTATTCCAGTTTCTCCCACATTGAGAACACTCGATCCAAAGGTCGCATCTTAACAAAATTTGCGAACTTTGGTGAGAAGAGTGTCTTGTTTGGAAGCAGTGGAATCGTGCATGCGCGTGTGCATGCGTACACAATCATCTGAATGTGAAAATGCTAGTACTGGAACAAAGCTGGGCATTGGTTTGCTGCAGAACATGATGTTTCCTTTCCAAACATTATCTGTAATTTTTGGGAAGTGCCAGTGGCAACGTCCATCACTGACTAACATCCTTGAGAGTAAACGTGTTTCCACCTGTCAAAGGTTTTCAAGACTTCTGACAATGCATTCAACAAGGCATTGGTGGATCATGGATGAGATCAAATTTTGTAAACATTGCTGTGCTTAAATTTTATACTTCGCACTAATGCCACTGTGATGTTTTTTCATTTTTTGACTTGTTTGCATAGGAGCGTAACCTCTCAGGCGAGCCCGCGTTGAGCGGGAGAGAGATTGTGAAAATGGTGCTGGAGATGGAGAGGGGGATCATGGAGGTGATGGTAAAGGAATTTAGGCTCAGTAGAGTTTCCGTGTGCCACCTGCCTGAAGTGGTTCAAGCTGACTAGCTTTCAATTTAGACACCCGGGTAGGAGATGATATGGTCCAATTCCGGGGCATAAGGTTTATGCAAGTAAATTTATTTTCACGCAAAGTTGATCGAAGATATGCTAATCGTTGTGGGGGAAAAAGCAATGAGGAAGTAAGTTTTGAAGCATGAGCCCCTTCTTCAGAGAGAGAGAGAGAGATAGAGATGAAAATTGAGATAAGGTGTGTGTTGTGTGTTCGTGCCTCCTGAAATGATAGCCTAGAAGCATGCGTCCTCTCTTGTGAGCTTGTTTAGCTCGAGTTGAAATCTCGACAACGGCATAAACTGTCACCATGGTTGTTTCACCGGCACGAGAAAATGCATCAGTGTTGTGTACCGTCCATGCAAGATCGACATTAAGCTGGGTGTCGCTGTCTGCTCGCATTATTTGGTGGATGTTGAAGTTCCCACAGTTTTCCTTGTGAAGAGTAGATCGCGTTATCGCCAGCAACCGAGCTTCTATTCCAAATTCCTGACGGCCTTAATTGAACGTCAAGACCCTGGCCCAACTGGTTCTTGAAAAGACAGGCATATAAACTTACCCTGGGCGACCCACGAGAAGCAGTGAATAATTGGGGCCATCAAATAAGTCACACGTCGAGATATGTGGATGGAAGGGGGGGATCAGGATGACCTCAGTAATGGAGGGATGGGTATGGAGTGTAAAGGCTAAACCAGGCTCACAGGAAGATAATTCTGTCCTTTTTCAATCAAATTCGGGAGAACGGGCGTCAAAGAGTCCAGACCGCACAGGAATTTCTGATGAAGGGGAATTCTTTGGAAAAGGAAAGAAGAATTTTTTTTTGAATTGAGTTAGAATAGCTGAAAATAAAAATAGGAATTCAAGAAAAAGGTAAAATTAAAAGAAAAAATAAATATAATAAGAGGAGGAGGGAAGGGTGGGGGGGGGGGGTAAACTAAACCAAAATGTATGTGAATGTCATGTTAAGGGGAAAGGAGGATTATTAAATAGGGGAGGGAGAAAACCAAGTGACTGCAAGGAAAACGGAAACAAATGTAGAGTAGAAGAAAATTGGAAAATGAAAAACGAGAGAAATGAACTTGAAGGAAAGTGATAACACACCTTGATTCCATATGGGCACAAGTGGTGCGAGTTTTGAAATTTTTTGCTCTTTGTTTTGTTGTTCCTTGTGTTTGGTGGGTCTCTTTCAGTGCCATGGCAAGAAGGAATTTGCATCTGCAGTGCCATGGTGGAGAGAATGCATGGGTCTCATGTCGTGTCCATGAAATGGGATGGGAGAGATTCAGGTCTCGTAGCGCCAGCCAGTCACCACAAACTGTCAGTTGGTTGATAGATGTCCTGGCAGGTTTTAAGTGTCCTGCTGTGGCTCTTGCAGGTCTTGCTGCTGGTTCTGACCAATTTATTTTTTCCTTTTTTCAGATGATTGGTAGATAATTACTTCGCCACAAAGGTGGGATGGAGGTTGTTGTATTCACTCACCCTTGCTTGTTTATGTGTTTGTTTGTTTCGCCCTGTCAGCAGGATATTTCAACGTTTTGGACGGGTTAGACGAAACTTGGTGTGCAGTTGGTGTGGTGACAAGGGCGATTGATTCGATTTTGGTGAGATCCGGATGCCAAATACTAGAATCCTTCAGTGATTCTTTACTATTGAGAGATGAGGGCCAAAAACGATATGTTAGGCAGATATTTCAAAAAGGTATGGATGGATTCGGATGAAACTTGGTGGATGACGTTGGGGGTCAGGTTATGTGACAAAGAACAAGCCGATCAGATTTTGGTTCAAGGTCTGAATGCAAGGGCCGGCTACCCAGTGGGCTACAAAACATAAACTGTTCAGCCTGGCAGGGTATGTGCTTTACTGAGTGCCGTTCTAGTTTTCCATTCTTAACTATCCTGTCTTTGAAACTGCAAATTAAAGAACCTGTCCGTACTTCTCACTCTTTCACTTCTGGTTGCGTAATTTATGAAGTGTATTACTGGCTTCCACCAGGTGGCATTTTATGTGGATGTGCATTTAATGTAGAGAGTTTGGCATTCTCACCCCAACCCTGAACACTGGGCCTACTGATGTTTTATTTATTTTATTGGTAACTGTCCTAAAACCAACAGCCGCCCAGGTAAACCACAATTTTCAACTCATTCCCTCCAGCAAGTTCAGTTCTCCTAATGTTCCCAGTTCTGGAATATTCATTTTATTTTTTAACCGCCCTAAAAACCTCCACACGCAACCTTTTGCTAGCAACCAGCATTTTTAACTCTTCTGCTCAAACGCTTCAGGAGTACTTGGAGTCAAGCAAACACACACAACAGTTAATGATATATAGTTTGAGATTTCTTCCACTTTTATGATGTCAATGTTTTTCTTAGAGTATTGGGGTATTTCATTATGACTTGTCATACCCCTCACATCAGGTGGCATACTAGTATGAATACCTGTTATAATAGAGAGGATTGGGTTGCCTGCCACCTGAACCCTTGTGCTATGATTCCTTATTTCTTTATTTAGAAACAAAATAAACCGATGATTGAACATGTCTCACTATTTCTGGCAGATTGGCGGCCGATTTTAAGTTGTACATAATTGGGTTTAAACTCCGTGCAGCATTACTAAACAACCGCAGGGCTATGATTTAACACTTTTCTTGTTTAATAGTGTTTATGACAACATATTGAGATTTGGCAATATGCAGCATTAAAAGTATACAGATGCAAGAAGGATGTTTGGGCCATCACTCCTGTGCCATAGTCCACCTCCGATTTAATTTTACCGAATTTACTGATCTTCCAAGTATTAATCCCGTTTTACCATAAACCCAAATGTAACTTGGGACGTCCCACCCCTTTTGCTGTTTAGCTTAATGCATTTAAATCCGTGGCTAGGGAAATTTAACCTGCTATCCTATTAACTCAAGATGAGGAATGTAGCCGGAGCAATAGTACACAGGGGTCTACTCTTTTCATACGATACCGGTGGTATTAACGCGTCCTATCGACTTTAAAATGTCAACAGAACAGCTTCCTTTATGTGTCCACTCAAGGACGAAGCCATTGTTTGTATCATTGTGTAATGTGCGTATTGTTTTAAAATAATATCTTTTTGCCTCTCTTTGAGGTGGAATTAGTTCTCCAGCTCTTATATCATTCGCACTTTTAATATGTTACATGAACATCTCTAAATCAAGTGTTCCGCATGTAACAATAGAAAAGCAAAATGTAGTGATGAGTCAAACAATTCCGGTTTTGAAAAATAAAATAAAATCTTGACCCCACAGGAACTGTCTACCTTTCATCACCAACTATGTGTTCACTGCAATGGCGCCATCATACTCGACACTATTTTTCTGCGTTCAACAAGCAGTAAAGTTTTCAACACACAATCGTATACAGAAAGTTCGGCGACTGCTTGGATGTAGCTGTGGCTATGGTGATTGTTTGGCAAGTAAGTGATCAGTGGACGGTGGGTAGAACATATTGAGGGTAACATGAATTGTGTGAGAATTTTGATGGGTGCATTGCTGTCGCTTAAGCAACGATATTGCGTAACAATGTCTTGGTCCACGATCTGAAAGAAATTGTGTGTACTACACTTGCAATCTCACGTGGCGGTCACCGCTGCAAGGACAACCATCAACGACTTTGTTTTCAAAAGACAAGGTAATGTTGATCTGTGAATGATACATGTACATTCATCATTGTGTGGTGTTTCCTTCTTACTCCCTTGGATCTTTTTAGAAGTGCAGGAAAACGGTTTGTTTTTGCAGCTGTACATTGTGGAGCGAATAGTTTATTGTTCTGAAAAACAACCGTTTATTCTAATGGCCGGTTAGGCCTAGGTCAATTTGCTCTAAAACTAGGCGAGGATACGGGCGGCCCGTACGCCCTCTAGATTTAACAGAAACGTGTGGCTGGCATGCAGAGAAACTGAGTGGCCCAGGGAGGCCCTACGCCGTTTGTGCTATATTTTACAGGCCGTAGGGTCGCCGTGGAATTGTAGGCGCAGAGTTATAACTTTTTTTTCATGTCTACGTTCGCCGTAGCAATTCGGACAAGCCAAGCTTGACGTAGAATGTGTTCCACGTACGACCGTACGTAGGGCGTACGTGGGCTTGCGTTATTCGTGCGGCTGCCGTAAGGTCTTCTCAATGAAAAATGAATTTTCCCCAACCCACAAAATTATACGGCGGCCGGCACTATTTCCAACGTCGCCGTACGGTGGGCCTTGCGGTCTGTGTGACTACCTGTGGGAACGCAGGGTCGACGCACATACGGTTCCGCGCTACGTCCGCCCGTGCACCTACGTACGGCTCCGTGGCAGTCTGGCGTCGGACCGTGCGCCCACCGTGCGCTAACCTCTAGAGACGAGTATAGGTGTTTTGCTATACCGTGGTGCCCCCAAATCCCATTTAAATTCGTTCCAGGAGGTGTTCGGATTGCAAAAAGTTCGGATTCCAAAAATATTTTTCCAATAAGAAATAATGGAGTGAATAATCGTTCGTGGACTCCAAAGAAAACCACTTCCAAGACACTTTAAACTGAAATTCCCCATGTTTAAGATAAAATAAGATGAGTCAATGACGCTTCGTGGCGGTGTATTTGTATGTAAACTGGTACAATCACCACATCGCAAAGGTCCCACAGGCCTCGGCTCCGGCCTGGGTTTCCGATCGCTCGCGCACTCTCTGTGAGGCACTGCCCCAGGGCAGCTTCATGCAAACATGATTGCCCGCGAACCACAATGCACTTTCAATCAAACGCATCGGGCTGACGTAATCAATTGGATATTCCAAATTAACAACTGGTTTTTGCTGTGAAATTTCAATCCTTGCCCGGCAGTCGTACACACACGTGATCGGATTCTTTTTTTTTGTGTAATTAATAAAACACAAGATGATTAAAAAAAACAAACATCAACAAATGATAGGTGAAAGCACGAGGTAATGGCCTGTTCACATTGGCTTCGGCGGCCGGCAGGGTCTACAAAATGTATGGGCACTAGCAATTATAAAGCGGCCCGCAGTATTTCCACGGTCACACATGTAAGGCAGTCACATGTTTTTAGCAGCGTCTCGCGTAAGGAACGCTGCTCATGGAGAGCTCGGCGTTGTTCTTCTTCTTGTTCTTCTTCTTCTTGTGAAGACAAAACCTTAATGCTCTTCGGACTCGCTCTTGTATATACAAGATCCGGATCGCTTAAATACTGAGAGCATGTAACACATCCTCACATAGACGGTGCTTTTGAGAGGCGTCTATCATGACTTTTAAATATATTCGGACATTTTGCTTTATAAAGTTTTCGAAAAGTTGACGTTACTATTTAAGAGATTATTCCATTTATCGTTATTGTAATTTCGTAAATACATTATATATTTCGTAAATACGCGATATTTCGTAAATACGTAAATACATTAATGACGGGGTTTCGCTATGGCTAATAAGAGGCACGGGTGACGAAATATCGGAAGTTGTTGTTGTTGTTTTTTTTTTAGGGCCGAGCAAACTTTAGGTTTTTGACGCTGCTCTTGGACACATTTGTCCTTGTTATTTTTCGGGGAGCCGCACGGCATATTTTATAAATTGTGAGACGCGAAACGTTGGGTGTGCGTACGGTCCTTTGATTTGAATGTCGCACGGTGACCTTAGGGCGTTTCCTGCGGCGGCCATAGAAATTTGAAAGGCAAGACGCAAGGTGCCGCAAGGGCGAACCGCAGGGGGAACCCTAAAGCTGAACGTGCGGTCCAGACGGACGGTAACGAATGGGTTAATTTATTTATTTTTTTTACCAAGTTTTTTTTTTTTTTCGGCTTGTCGAATTCTACGGGCGAAACGTAAGAAATGATAAGAGTTATAATCGCGCGTTATAAATCCACGGGCGACCTTACGGTCCTGTAAAATATAGCCAAACGGCGTAGGGCCCACCTGAGCCACCTCAGTTTCTCTGCGGCCGCCGCACGTTTCTGTCAATTCAAGGCGTACCGGCCGCCATATCTCGCTGGTAGAGCAAATGTGACTGAGGCTAAAGTATCGATCGACCACGAAAATGCTTTCAACGAGTACTTCCGCACCGACGAACTGAATGAACAAAGCGTCGAAGATGCGGCTCGAACAGGTGGGGGAGACACGTGAACAAACATGAACGCTACCGTTGTGTTCTGGTTTTTTAAAATGTATTAAGGTTTTTAGGGGCAAAATTTTCTCAGAAAAAATTGTTGGATTCCATTTGGTTCAAACAATGGGGGCATTCGATTCTGGGGGGCACACGTATATTATAGTTATAGTATATTAGTTATAATATACTGGTTTTATAGTTTTTATTTCAGTAAAAAAAAGAAACTGGTATATATACCCACTCGTTACGTCCGTCTGGCCACACGTCGCCCTTAAGGGCCCCTGCGGTCGCCTTGCGGGACACCTGCGTCTGCCTTGGAAAATTCTATGGCCGCCGACAGCGACGGTCTAAGGTACCGTGGCGACATCAAAATGCAAAGACCCGTACGGGCACAACCCACGTTTTCGGTCTCCACAATTTATAAATACGCGTGCGGCTACCCGAAAAATAAAAACATATGTGACTGCTACATTGTGTGACCGTGGGAAATACTGCGGCCGCCGTATAATTGCTAGTGGCCGCAGATTTTGGAGACCCTATCGGCCGCCGTGGCAAATGTGAACCTAGGCCTTAGTCTGCTTTTTTAACATTCGCACATGAAATGATATTCATTATAAACCGAGACAAGGAAAGGTCATCATCGTTTTGAAAGGGCATATTGAATGAATATTGAGTATCACATGGTCAAAACGTCGGGCCAGGGCTTGCTTAACGGCTGTGATTGTTGTTGGCGGTGCTTTTGATTTTTGAATGCAGAACTTCCCAACTGCAACCATTCTTTTTGCAGATTTTCAATATCGTTCTCGCATTGTTACCCACAATGTACCTATGAAGCATATGTCATACTTTTCTTTACTCCCTTGTGGTTGGTTATAAATCCAAAATGGATCCCTATGATTGTATGCAGCAAGCCAATTTATTTTGCCATTGTTGTACTTTAGTAGTATCGTTAGTAGTTGATGACCAAAGTAAGGCTTCAGTTTTCTTTGTCTGTTGCAGGACATTATCCATTTATTGATCAGTTCTGGGAGAGTCTTACGAACCCGGCCTCGACCAAGCAAACAGACATGGCCAACTAACATTGTAAAGAACTATGGTAAGAGGCTTGGTCTTCTTTACTATTTTGATTTTGTCTGTTTAAGGCTGGAAGACTTTACCCAGTACAGTATCTTTCAATATATTTAATAATATTACAGCACTGTAGTTGGAATTTAATACTGTTATTTTTAGATGGGGGAAGAAACGGTTTTCCAAATAATGCAAATTTTAGCACAGAACCAGTCTGACATCATGATATTTTACTAATATAGATCTTTGCATCACTTAGATCCAGATTGTCCAAAATAACTGACATGTAAATTAGTTTCTCTGTTACCATCAAGCACTGCTGATGTTAACATCAACCAGCATTACTCCACATTGGAATAAAGGTTCTGTTGATTATGTCCAAATCTAAGGCCCGCTGGAATTTTCGGAAAGCCAACTGGAAGGCTTTCACAACAGAGGATGACGAACACATCACCAGCTTCAACCCTGTCCGAAGAGCTATAGCAGCCTGTGGCAAGATCCTGATAGATGCAGCCAAAAACACCATCCCACGTGCTTTTCGCAAATGCTACACACAACAACATCCCACGTGCTACACATCTTGTTGGTTGCCATAAACTGACCAATCCTCCAACAGTATGAAGCTTCAGGTGATCCAGATGTTGCATTCTGATATTTTGGAATCTCTGGACATAGCCAGATGACAAAGATGGCTGGAGACTGTTGACGAGCTTGATTTTACTCATTCAAGAGAAAGCGCATGGAAACCTACTAAGGCATCTTGGAGGCACCAAAGGCTGAAAAATTGAAAGGGTGTGTATATTTCGATAGGCACTGTCTGCCATGAGAGTCAGCAACATTGTGGTTGTATTTGTTTGCTAATATCAATAATCTATGCTGGTGCCAATTGGTTTGATGCTGTTTTTTTTGGTTTCGGGTTTGACGGCACTCAAACAAGGGACAAAGGTCTACCCACACATAGACTAATGAAATAACTCGTCCTGGTCTCTTACGTGTCCATGCATGTTCTCCCCCAGGGTGCATTTCCAAAACCGTCATAGTATTGATCTACTTTGTCTTTGATGCCTTGTATATATCACATATTGACAACATCTATATTGTTTTGCAAGCAATCGGTGTAAAAAGGTGTTTGAGAATACCAAGCTCAAGTATGTTGAGTCTGTCTGTAAATTCTTCCTCGCTCAGTGGCTTGGGTCCAGAGATTTCTGGAGAATTGCAAACAGTGTTCTCAACTGAAGTATGTCATACTATGACTCTGTCTTCAATGGTCCAGAAGTACTTGCATCTTCTGTCAATCAGGCCTAATCTTTTTGCGATCATTTTGCAGCAAACTCCACCCTTGAATGATGAAGGACTGGCTGGTTTGTTCCCTCCAGACTCACTCTAACATTTTGCTGTATTTATTTCCACCCAAGAGAGTGGCCAAGATCATTCAGGGGCTTGATGTCTCAAAAGCCACTAGTCCTGATGGGATTCCAGCAATTGCCCTGAAGAGGTGTTCTCCTGTAATGTCTTCTCTTCTTTCATAATGATCAATCTGTGTTTGTTGAAGTCTGTATTCCCATCCTGTTGGAAACTGGCATCTGTTGTGCCAGTGTCAAAGGTTCTGGGGAGAAGTCTGATCCCACTCACTGTCACCCTATTAGCCTCTTCCCATTATGAGTAACGGTCTTTGAATATTTGGTTAATCAACAACTTGAGGGTCAGCTGAAAGATCATGACCTTCCAACTGAATGTATAGTACGGCTTTAGGCATTTTATTTTGTATACATAGTCGAGGCCTCGTGGAAGAGCTGGTACAGTGAACGGATCAGGATGTAACAAAACAAAAACGGGATGCACAAACACGCATGGCATGGGGTGGAGAAGTTGGACACAGAAGGAAACTCAAAGAGAGAAAACTGGGAAAATTGGATGGAGGAGGGATTTCAGTGGTGTTAACCAGGGTAGAAATATTGTGGTTTTTGGATTGGGGACGATATGGATGGTCGTGAACAGCCGTCTTGAACACCTGGAGGGAAGATGACACTTGAAGAGAATGTGGAGGTTGATTCCCAACGCATGAAAAAGAGGAACAAGTGAGTGGATGTGAGCAGTGATCCTGGATTTAGGTAGTTTCACCAGAACGGGTTGATTGTGGACTGTGTGAGTCCTGCAGAAACGTTGGTGGGGGGGGGGGGGGGGGGGGGGACAAAGCACCCAGGGTGCATGACCAGAAAGGAGGTGGTAGAAGACAGAGAGACCTCAACTGTCTGCGATGGTGAAGTGTTAAGCCCAAATAGACTCAGCTTCATCGCAGGGGATCCAATAATCTTGAAAGACCTTGGTTCCACAGTATCAAGCTGAGCAATATGTGAGGCAGTGGTGCCAGCCAAAGGGGGGGGGGAGGAGCAGTACTCCAATAAGTTGCAGATGAAGGTCTTGTCGGTGTAATAGGAGTTCAGGTGTGGCCAAGGAAGGACTTTGGTATGATGAAGGATGCCCAGTCGGCAGCTGGCTTTGGAGGCCAACTTTGAAATCTGGTTTTGCCCAAGAAAGATCATGGCTGATGGTGCAACCCAGGAGTTTGAATGACTGACTTCCTCAAGAGATTGTAAGAAAGTAGATCAGAGGATTGTCTCTCTACGAAAGGCCATTTGCCAAGATGGTTCTTTCGTAGAGAGATGGTGAGAGTGTGAGATTTTTCAGGATTAAAAGACATTCTCGTTTTACTGGTGATATTGGAGCACATTAATAGAGCTTAGAATTGCCTTTGTGAAGCCAGAATTGTTTCTTTTTCATATCTCTAAGGCCTTTGATAAGTGTGGAACAGAAGTCTTGTTCATGAGCGGGAGTCTATGGTATCTCTGGCCAATGCTTGTCATTATCTCTGCATTTCTTACTGATCGCCAGAGTTAGTGGTGCATATGAGGGGCAATCATCCTCCACACATAGCATCAATGTAAGGTGTCCTCAACGTTCTGATTGGGCCAAATGTTGTTTTTGTGTACATACCATGACCTGCCTGTTCTTTCACAGTAACCATTTATGCGGATGATTCTACACTGTAACGAACTATAATCGAGGCACCTGTCCTGCTACATCTCCTGCCCAAGGCAATACCACTCTTAGTGAAAATTTTCGAGAACATGTTAAACTGGGGGAAGGATTGGCTTGTATCCTTCGATGTGAAGATCTTAGTTGATGTCTGTAATCCTGAACAAGATCTCAATTTTTTTTTTTCCAATGGTAACAATGCGTTATTTTTCATTGCAAAAACTCCCCGAGTTATGTCTGCTTGCACTTAATATCTGCCCGCAACCTCAGTTTGGGAGAAGTATATTCCGATATAGCAAAAAGTACTTCCAAACGCATTGTCCATCTATACCATATAGGTGATACCTCCCCCGGTACCCTCATATGTATACAAGGCCACGATACAGCATTTAAATCGAATGTTCTTCTCATGTCCATCTTTTCTTGTCCTCTTTCTCTCTCTATTAAGATCCAGCAAGCGTGTTGTCAATCTGGTAGTGTACGACTTGGCATCATCCTTTGGAACCTCTTCCATCCTGCATTCTGTATGCACTTTAAATCTCCTCTACAGATATTATCATTGAAGATGCTCTGAAGATCTCTTCTCTCTTGTTCCCTTGAAACGTACATTCAGACGTTCCACAAGTTTTGCAGCTTCTTCTTCACACCCTACACTGTTTCTATCCATATCCATAGGGACAACATCAGAGACTTGTGTTTGTAAATTCTGCGAGAGCTGTAAATTGCTGTCGTGGATTATTTTTGGGAGAGTGATCGCTCTTATCAATATCACTCTCCTGACACTGTTTTGCAAGAGTGATTGCATTTGCTCAAGTAAACTGTACGGTGCTAATGTAGCCCATGTCACTGCTTCGCCATTGTACTTCAGCATATGTAAATATGCGCATTCTCTACCTCACTGAAAATTCGTTTGCAAATCGAAAGTACCCACAATATAAACAACTGTCTTCTCATGCGTAGCGGAAGTGGAAGAGGCGGGTTTTTTGGACCAATTTTTCACCAGCTTTCAGTCGTGAACATGCCAAGATAATGATCTTGACATGTTTTTCTCAACACAGGAAAACAGTCACACACATACGTTCCCACGCACACATCAATAATGCTCGGAGACAAAAAAATGAACGCAGCGCAATGGCGTGCGACAATGATTCGTGGTCCTTAAAAGCGAGTCACTGCAACACTGCTTCATACTCCTCGAGTTTCTTTCCTCATGTTTGCTCTACCATGTGGAACTCCTTTGCAGTGTCCTGCTTTTCCTCATCCCACATCGCTCCTCATTTCAAGAGGAATGTTCACAATTCCTTGTTCTCATCTCTAAACTTCCTGTGTAGCCCCACATCTCGAGGGAAGGCATATGTAAACTTTGTGAAGGATGAGCTCCATAAAGCAAACCACAGGTTTACAGATTTTTGTCTTGTGTTTGTTATTTTGGTGAAACACATGAGAATGTCATTCCAATGAACAGTGAGTATTTTAAAATTGTTTTTCTTGGATTAATATTGTAAACTATAACGTATCCTGGTGTTGGCTTAGTGGTTAGGGTGGCGGGCTTTGTATCCGAGGGTTCTGAGTTCAAATCTCACTCAGCTGTTGAATTTATAACAGGTGGGGTTGACTCTGCTGTCAACCTTCCGATGTCGGCAAAATGAGTGCCAGCTTGCTGGTATCTGTGTCAGAGTGGCGACCCGTCCAGGATTGTGCCCATAGCCAAGGAGACTGCTTAAGCAGCACCAACGCTTTGGCACAGAGTATGGTCCCAATGGATGGATATAACATAATGGCACAAAATAAAATTTGCTTTTAATTTGGTTTGGCCCTTTACAAGTGCCCTTGCTAGAACTCAGACACATTTGTTAGACAATTTTAAGTCAACAATAAATGTGTATACTAGCAATAACCCGCGCTCTGGCGCGACATGTTGGGGTGGGTGTGTTTGAGAAAGGACTGATGCAGAGTATCAGTAGTAATTTTACTTTAATGCAGTAAGTGGAATAGATTTCACTGTTCAGAACCATTTTATTTACTTTTTTTTGTACCATGCACCTCATATGGTCTTTGAGATAATGTAAGCCGAATATCACGTTACTCGAGCGCAGAACAAAGTCGAAGATAGCGCGACACGAAACCACAAACTCGGAAATAATATATAAGATTGGCATGAAAGAAATGCCATTAAATTGTACTAATAAAATAGGATACATACCCGATTTTACTTGGATCGTCTTGGTCAAATAGAGATAAGTTGATGCATTGCTGGAGATCACAATGAACCAACTAAAATGGCATTCATTGTTTGCAGGAAATGATTCTGCATGCAAGGAAGGGAAGATCATTTCACATTCTTTGCATGCAAATATCTTGGAATGGTGGGAGGGGAATAATTTTAAAAACAATACCAAAAAAAAACATGTTTAAAAATTTCACAATTTCTGGAAACAGCAATAAAAGAAACATTCGTTAATTTGGGTGGGTAGAGGTGTTCAGAGTAGTGGTTTTGTCCAAATTATTTAAAAGTTTACATATTTGTGAAACATTTTCATACGTGCTAAGTACATAAGTTATGTCTTTTTTTTCTGTTTTTTTATATACAATGTTGAGGCTTGTATAAGAGCTAACACACAGAATGTAAGAACGTATAAACAGGGGAGCAGGAGACAAGAGGGGTGGGAGAGGGAAGCACAAAACAGTGGGGAACAGAGACATTAGGAGATCTGTGGAAGGGAGAGGGACGGGGCGGGGTACACAGGGTAAACAAGACGGACACTACAGGGACTTTCAGGAAGGAAAGTAGGGAATTTGAAGGAGGTGGGTTTGGGTGGACTGGTGGGGGTAAAAAAGATCATGGTTTTGGATGGGGGAAGATAAGAGATGGTGGTGAATAGCTGTTTTTGAAGACCTGGAGGGAAGAGTGGGATTGAAGAGAGTGTGGGAGTTTGTTCCGAAGGTGGGGAAAAAAAGAGGAATGAAAGAAGAAGGTGAAAGTGATTCTCGATTTTGGTAGTTTTACCAGGAGGTTGCTGGTGGACCTTGAGTGCCCTGCGGAAATATGGGTGGGACAGATAGCAGATAGAGCAGGGCTGGAGAGGAGACTAGAAGACAGAAAGACCACCGAACTGCCTGCGGCGAGAGACCCAAGACAGCCTCATTGCGGAAGATACCAATGATTCTAAATGCTTTGGTTTCCACACGTGTGAAGCCGAGAAAGGTGGGAGGCAGGAGCACCAGCCCAGAGGGAGAACAGTACTCCATCAGGCTGTGGATGACAGCTTTCTACATGGTCAGGAGCTCAGGTGTGCCAAGGAAGGACTTTGCATGACAGAGAATGCCCAGTCGGCGACTGGCTTTGGAGCCAGCTTGGAAATGTGGCTTTCCCAGAAAATATCGTGCAGATAGTGAGACCCAGAAGCTTGAATGAAAGGACTTCTTCAAGAGGATTGTTTGAGAAAGTAGATGGGGTGGGGTGGGGGGGGGGGGTCCAGACGGTCTTTCGGAGAGACATCGTGAGAGTGTGAGATTTGGCAGGATTGAAAGACATGTTCCATTGAGTTCATCTGGGAAAGCCACATTTCCAAGCTGGCCTCCAAAGCCAGTCGCCGACTGGGCATTCTCTGTCATGCAAAGTCCTTCCTTGGCACACCTGAGCTCCTGACCATGTAGAAAGCTGTCATCCACAGCCTGATGGAGTACTGTTCTCCCCTCTGGGCTGGTGCTCCTGCCTCCCACCTTTCTCGGCT
>CM068953.1:118601561-118618411 GCA_035128595.1 Eptatretus atami | reverse complement strand
CACCATTCCAAGATATTTGCATGCAAAGAATGTGAAATGATCTTCCCTTCCTTGCATGCAGAATCATTTCCTGCAAACAATGAATGCCATTTTAGTTGGGTCATCATTGTGATCTCCAGCAATGCATCAACTTATCTCTATTTGACCAAGACGATCCAAGTAAAATCGGGTATGTATCCTATTTATTAGTACAATTTAATGCATTTCTTGTCATGCCAATCTTATATATTATTTCCGAGTTTGTGGTTTCGTGTCGCGCTATCTTCGACTTTGTCGCGCTCGAGAAACTGATATTCGGCTTACATTATCTCAAAGACCATATGAGGTGCATGGTACAAAAAAGTAAATAAAATGGTCTGAAACAGTAAATCCTATTCCACTTACTGCATTAAAGAAAAATTACTACTGATACTCTGCATCAGTTCCTTTCTCAAACACACCACCCACAAACATTCGCGCAGAGCGCGGGTTATGCTAGTATAACACATGTTACTTGTTGTAAATATTTTGTCTAACAAATGTGTCTGAGGTTCTAGCAAGGGCACTTGTAAAGGGCCAAACCAAATTAAAAGCAAATTTTATTTTGTGCCATTATGTTATATCCATCCATTGGGACCATACTCTGTGCAAAGCGTTGGTGCTGCTTAAGCAGTCTCCTTGGCTATTGGGCACAATCCTGGATGGGTCGCCACTCCGACACAGGATACCAGCAAGCTGGCACTCATTTTGCCGACCTCGGAAGGTTGACAGGCAGAGTCAACCCCACCTGTTATAAATTCAACAGCTGAGTGAGATTTGAACTCAGAACCCTCGGATACAAAGCCCGCCACCCTAACCACTAAGCCAACACCAGGATTACGTTATATGTTTACAATATTAATCCAAGAAAAACAATTTTAAAATACTCACTGTTCATTGGAATGACATTCTCATGTGTTTCACCAAAATAACAAACACAAGACAAAAATCTGTAAACCTGTGGTTGCTTTATGGAGCTCATCCTTCACAAAGTTTACATATGCCTTCCCTCGAGATGGGGGCTACACAGGAAGGTTTAAGAGAGAGAACAAGGAATTTGTGAACATTCCTCTTGAAATGAGGAGCGATGTGGGATGAGGAAAAGCAGGACACTGGCAAAGGAGCTCCACATGGTAGAGCAACATGAGGAAAGAAACTCGAGGAGTATGAAGCAGTGTTGCAGTGACTCGCTTTTAAGGACCACGATCATTGTCGCACGCCATTGCGCTCGTCATTTTTTTGTCTCCGAGCATTATTGATTGTGTGCGTGGGAACGTATGTGTGTGACTGTTTTCCTGTGTTGAGAAAAACATGTCAAGATCATGTATCTTGGTCATGTTCACGACTGAAAGCTGGTGAAAATTGGTCCAAAAAACCCGCCTCTTCCACTTCCGCTACGCATGAGAAGACAGTTGTTTATATTGTGGGTACTTTCGATTTGCAAACGAATTTTCAGTGAGGTAGAGAATGCGCATATTTACATATGCTGAAGTACAATGGCGAAGCAGTGACATGGGCTACATTAGCACCGTACAGTTTACTTGAGCAAATGCAATCACTCTTGCAAAACAGTTCAGGAGAGTGATATTGATAAGAGCGATCACTCTCCCAAAAATAATCCACGACAGCAATTTACAGCTCTCGCAGAATTTACAAACACAAGTCTCTGATGTTGTCCCTATGGATATGGATAGAAACAGTGTAGGGGTGTGAAGAAGCTGCAAAACTTGTGGAACGTCTGAATGTACGTTTCAAGGGAACAAGAGAGAAGAGATCTTCAGAGCATCTTCAATGATAATATCTGTAGAGGAGATTTAAAGTGCATACAGAATGCAGGATGGAAAGAGGTTCCAAAGATGATGCCAAGTCGTACACTACCAGATTGACAACACGCTGCTGGATCTTAATAGAGAGAGAAAGAGGACAAGAAAAGATGACATGAGAAGAACATTCGATAAAATGCTGTATCGTGGCCTTGTATACATATGAGGGTTACCGGGGGGAGGTATCACCTATATGGTATAGATGGACAATGCGTTTGGAAGTACTTTTTGCTATATCGGAAATATACTTCTCCCAACTGAGGTTGGGGCAGATATTAAGTGCAAGCAGACATAACTCGGGGAGTTTTTGCAATGAAAAATAACGCATTGTTACCATTGGAAAAAAAAAAAATTGAGATCTTGTTCAGGATACAGACATCAACTAAGATCTTCACATCGAAGGATACAAGCCAATCCTTCCCCCAGTTTAACATGTTCTCGAAAATTTTCACTAAGAGTGGTATTGCCTTGGGCAGGAGATGTAGCAGACAGGGTGCCTCGATATAGTTCGTTACAGTGTAGAATCATCCGCATAAATGGTTACTGTGAAAGAACAGGCAGGTCATGTATGTACAACAAAAACAACATTTGGCCCAAATCAGAACGTTGAGGAACACCTACATTGATGCTATGTGTGGAGGATGATTGCCCCTCATATGCACCACTAACATCTGGCGATCAGTAAGAAATGCAGAGATAATGACAAGCATTTGGCCAGAGATACCATAGGACTCCCGCTCATGAACAAGACTTCTGTTCCACACTTTATCAAAGGCCTTAGAGATATGAAAAGAAACAATTCTGGCTTCACAAAGGCAATTCTAAGCTCTATTAATGTGCTCCAATATCACCAGTAAACCGAGAATGTCTTTTAATCCTGAAAAATCTCACACTCTCACCATCTCTCTACGAAAGAACCATCTGGCAAATGGGCCTTTCGTAGAGAGACAATCCTCTGATCTACTTTCTTTACAATCCTCTTGAGGAAGTTCAGTCATTCAAACTCCTGGGTTGCACCATCAGCCATGATCTTTCTTGGGCAAACCAGATTTCAAAGTTGGCCTCCAAAGCCAGCTGCCGACTGGGCATCCTTCATCATACAAAGTCCTTCCTTGGCACACCTGAACTCCTATACACCGAAACAAGACCTTCATCTGCAACTTATTGGAGTACTGCTCCTCCCCCCCCCCTTTGGGCTGGCACCACTGCCTCACATATTGCTCAGCTTGATACTGTGGAAACCAAGGTCTTCAAGATTATTGGAATCCCCTGCGATGAAGCTGAGTCTATTTGGGCTTAACACTTCACCATCGCAGACAGGTTTGAGGTCTCTCTGTCTTCTACCACCTCCTTTCTGGTCATGCACCCTGTCGCTTTGTCCCCCCCCCCCCCCCCCCCCCACCAAACGTTTCTGCAGGACTCACACAGTCCACAATCAACCCGTTCTGGTGAAACTACCTAAATCCAGGATCACTGCTCACAGTCCACTCACTTGTTCCTCTTTTTTCATGCTTGTGGAATCAACCTCCACATTCTCTTCAATGTCATTCTTCCCTCCAGGTGTTCAAGACGGCTGTTCACGACCATCCCATATCGTCCCCAATCCAAAACCACAATATTTTCTACCCTGGTTAACACCACTGAAATCCCTCCTCCATCCAATTTTCCAGTTTTCTCTCTTTGGAGTTTCCTTCTGTGTCCAACTTCTCCACCCCATGCATGCGTGTTTTGCATCCCGTTTTTGTTTGTTACATCCTGATCCGTTCACTGTACCAGCTCTTCCACGAGCCTCGACTATGTATACAAAATAAAATGCCTAAAGCCGTACTATACATCAGTTGGAAGGTCATGATCTTTCAGCTGACCCTCAAGTTGTTGATTAACCAAATATTCAAAGACCTTACTCATAATGGGAAGAGGGGCTAATAGGGTGACAGTGAGTGGGATCAGACTTCTCCCCAGAACCTTTGTACACTGGCACAACAGATGCCAGTTTCCAACAGGATGGGAATACAGACTTCAACAAACACAGATTGGATCATTATGAAAGAAGAGAAGACATTACAGGAGAACACCTCTTCAGGGCAATTGCTGGAATCCCATCAGGACTAGTGGCTTTTGAGACATCAAGCCCCTGAATGATCTTGGCCACTCTCTTGGGTGGAAATAATAACAGCAAAAATGTTAGAGTGAGTCTGGAAGGGACAACCGAGCCAGTCCTTCATCATCAAGGGTGGAGTTTGCTGCAAAATGATCGGCAAAAAGATTGGCCTGATTGACAGAAGATGCAAGTACTTCTGGACCATTGAAAATGACAGGTATGTATGACATACTTCAGTTGAGAACACTGTTTGCAATTCTCCAGAAATCTCTGGACCCAAGCCACTGAGCGAGGATAGAATTACAGACAGACTCAACATACTTGAGCTTGGTATTCTCAAACACCTTTTTACACCGATTGCTTGCAAAACAATATAGATGTTGTCAATATGTGATATATACAAGGCATCAAAGACAAAGTAGATCAATACTATGACGGTTTTGGAAATGCACCCTGGGGGAGAACATGCATGGACACGTAAGAGACCCGAGGACGAGTTATTTCATTAGTCTATGTGTGGGTAGACCTTTGTCCCTTGTTTGAGTGCCTCAAACCCGAAACCAAAAAAACAGCATCAAACCAATTGGCACCAGCATAGATTATTGATATTAGCAAACAAATACAACCACAATGTTGCTGACTCTCATGGCAGACAGTGCCTATCGAAAGTATACACACCCTTTCAATTTTTTCAGCCTTTGGTGCCTCCAAGATGCCTTAGTAGGTTCCATGCCTTTCTCCTTGAATGAGTAAAATCAAGCTCGTCAACAGTCTCCAGCCATCTTTGTCATCTGGCTATGTCCAGAGATTCCAAAATATCAGATGCAACATCTGGATCACCTGAAGCTTCATACTGTTGGAGGAGTTGGTCAGTTTATGGCAACCAACAAGATGTGTAGCACGTGGGATGTTGTTGTGTGTAGCATTTGCGAAAAGCACGTGGGATGTTGTTTTTGGCTGCATCTATCAGGATCTTGCACAGGCTGCTATAGCTCTTCGGGACAGGGTTGAAGCTGGTGATGTGTTCGTCATCCTCTGTTGTGAAAGCCTTCCAGTTGGCTTTCCGAAAATTCCAGCGGGCCTTAGATTTGGACATAATCAACAGAACCTTTATTCCAATGTGGAGTAATGCTGGTTGATGTTAACATCAGCAGTGCTTGATGGTAACAGAGAAACTAATTACATGTCAGTTATTTTGGACAATCTGGATCTAAGTGATGCAAAAGATCTATATTTAGTAAAATATCATGATGTCAGACTGGTTCTGTGCTAAAATTTGCATTATTTGGAAAACCGTTTCTTCCCCCATCTAAAAATAACAGTATTAAATTCCAACTACAGTGCTGTAATATTATTAAATATATTTGAAAGATACTGTACTGGGTAAAGTCTTCCAGCCTTAAACAGACAAAATCAAAATAGTAAAGAAGACCAAGCCTCTTACCATAGTCTTTACAATGTTAGTTGGCCATGTCTGTTTGCTTGGTCGAGGCCGGGTCGTAAGACTCTCCCAGAACTGATCAATAAATGGGATAATGTCCTGCAACAGACAAGAAAACTGAAGCCTTACTTTTGGTCATCAACTACTTAACGATACTACTAAAGGTACAACAATGGCAAAATAAATTGGCTTGCTGCATACAATCATAGGGGATCCATTTTGGATTTATAACCAACCACAAGGGATGTAAAGAAAAGTATGACATATGCTTCATAGGTACATTGTGGGTAACAATTGCGAGAACGATATTGAAAAATCTGCAAAAAGAATGGTTGCAGTTGGGAAGTTCTGCATTCAAAAATCAAAGCACCGCCAACAACAATCACAGCCGTTTAAGCAAGCCCTTTGGTCCCGACGTTTTGACCATTGTGATACTCAATATTCATTCAATATGCCCTTTCAAAACGATGATGACCTTTCCTTGTCTCGGTTTGTATAATGAATATCATTTCATTGCGAATGTAAAAGCACGACTAAGGCCTAGGTCACATTTGCCACGGCGGCCGTAGGGTCTCCAAAATCTGCGGCCACTAGCAATTATACGGCGGCCGCAGTATTTCCACGGTCACACAATGTAGCAGTCACATATGTTTTTATTTTTCGGGTAGCCGCACGGGTATTTATAAATTGTGGAGACCGAAAACGTGGGGTGCCGTACGGTCTTTGATTTGATGTCGCACGGTGACCTTAGGACGTCGCTGCGGCGGCCACTAGAATTTTCAAGGCGACGCAAGGTGCCCGCAAGGCGACCGCAGGGGGCCTAAGGCGAACGTGTGGCCAGACGGACGGTAACGAGTGGGTATATATACCAGTTCTTTTTTTTACTGAAATAAAAATATACCAGTATATATAAATGAATATACTATAACTATAATATACCGTGGTGCCCCCAGAATCCGAATGCCCCATTGTTGAACAAATGGAATCCGAAAATTTTTTCGAGAAAATTTGCCCTAAAAACCTAATACATTTAAAAAAACGAACACAACGTAGCGTTCATGTTTGTTCACGTGTCTCCCCCACCTGTTCGAGCCGCATCTTCGCGCTTTGTTCATTCAGTTCGTCGGTGGAAGTACTCGTGAAAGCATTTCTCGTGTGTCGATCGATACTTTAGGCCTCAGTCACATTTGCTCTACAGCGAGGATATGGCGGCCGTACGCCCTCTGAATTGACAGAAACGTGCGCGGCCGCAGAGAAACTGAGGTGCCTCAGGGTGGCCCTACGCCGTTTGGCTATATTTTACAGGCCGTAAGGTTCGCCGTGGAATTATAACGCGGAGTTATAACTTTCATTTCTACGTTCGCCGTAGAAATTCGACAAGCCGAAAAAAAAAAACTGGTAAAAAAATAAATAAATTAACCCATTCGTTACCGTCCGTCTGGCCGCACGTTCAGCTTAGGGTCCCCCTGCGGTCGCCTTGCGGGCACCTTGCGTCTGCCTTCAAAATTCTATGGCCGCCGCAGGAACGCCCTAAGGTCACCGTGCGACATCAAATCAAAGACCGTACGCACACCCACGTTTTCGGTCTCCACAATTTATAAATATGCCGTGCGGCTCCCCGAAAAATAACAAGGACAAATGTGTCCAAGAGCAGCGTCCAAAACCTAAAGGTTTTGTCGGCTAAAAAAAAACAACAACAACAACTTCCGATATTTCGTCACGTGCCTTCATTAAGCCAATAGCGAAACCCGTCATAATGTATTTACGTATTTACGATATATCGCGGATTTACGAAATATATAATGTATTTACGAAATTACAATACGATAAATGGAATAATCTTTAAATAGTAACGTCAACTTTTCGAAACTTTAAAGCAAATGTCCGAATATATTTAAAAGTTCATGATAGACGCTCTCAAAAGGCACCGTCTATGTGAGGATGTGTACATGTGCTCAGTATTTAAGGCGATCCGGATCTTGTATATACAAGAGCCGAGTCCGAGAGATTAAGGTTTTGTCTTCACAAGAAGAAGAAGAACAAGAAGAAGAACAACGCCGAGCTCTCCATGAGCAGCGTTCACTACGCGAGACGCTGCTAAAAACATGTGACTGCCACATTGTGTGACCGTGGAAATACTGCGGCCGCTTTATAATTGCTAGTGCCCATACATTTTGTAGACCCTCCGGCCGCCGAGCCAAATGTGACAGGCCTTACCTCGTGCTTTCACCTTCATTTGTGATGTTTGTTTTTTTTAATCATCTTGTGTTTTATTTAATAACAAAAAAGCAATCCGATCACGTGGTGTGACGGACTGTCGGGCAAGGATTGAATTTCACAGCAAAACCAGTTGTAATTTGGAATATCCATGATTACGTCAGCCCGATGCGTTTGATGAAAGTGATTGTGGTTCTGCGGGCATCATGTTTGATGAGCTGCCCTGGGGCAGTGCTCTCACAGAGTGCGCGAGCGATCGGAACCCAGGCCGGGCTCGACCTGTGTGGACCTTTGGATGTGGTGATTGTACCAGTTTACATACAATACACCGCCACCGAAGGTCATTTACTCATCTTATTTATCTTAAACATGGGGAATTTCAGTTTAAAGTGTCTTGGAAGTGGGTTTTTCTTGGGTCCACGAACGGATTAATTCACTCCATTATTTCTTATTGGGAAAATATTTTGGAATCCGAACTTTTTGCAATCCGAACAGCCTCTCTGAACGAATTAAATTGGGATTCTGGGGCACCAGTATAGGCAAAACCTATACTCCGATCTCTAGCGGTAGCGCACGGTGGACGCACGGTCGACGCAGACTGCCACGGAGGCCGTACGTAGGTGCACGGCGGATAGGGGAACCGTGCGTCGACCCTGCGTTGCCCACAGGTAGTCACACAGACCGCAAGGCCACCGTACGGCGACCGTGGAAATAGTGCGGCCGCCGTAATTTTTTGGGGGTTGGGAAAATTCATTTTTCATTGAGAAGACCTTACGGCAGCCGCACGAATAACGCAAGCCCACCGTACGCCCTACGTACGGTCGACGTGGAACACATCTACGTCATAGCTTGGCTTGTCGAATTGCTACGGCGAACGTAGACATGAAAAAAAAGTTATAACTCTGCGCTACAATTCCACGGCGACCCTACGGCCTGTAAAATATAGCCAAACGGCGTAGGGCCTCCCTGAGGCCACCTCAGTTTCTCTGCGGCCGCCACACGTTTCTGTCAATTCAGAGGGCGTACGGCCGCCGTATCCTCGCCGTAGAGCAAATGTGACCTAGGCCTAACCGGCATAGAATAAACGGTTTGTTTTTCAAACAATAACTATTCGCTCACAATGTAAAACAGCTGCAAAACAAACCTTTTCCTGCACTTCTAAAAGATCCAAGGAGTAAGAAGGAACACCACCACAATGATGAATGTACATGTATCATTCACAAGAGTCAACATACCTTGTCTTTTGAAAACAAAGTCGTTGGATGGTTGTCCTTGCAGCGTGACCGCCACGTGAGATTTGCAAGTGTAGTTACACACATTTCTTTCAGATCTGTGGACAAGACATGGTTACGAATATCGTGCTTAAGGACAGCAATGCACCCATCAAAATTTCTCACACAATCATGTACCCTCAATATGTCTACCCACGTCCACTGATCCACGTACTTGCAAACAATCACCCATAGCCACAGCTACATCCAAGCAGTCGCCGAACTTTGTATACGATTGTGTGTTGAACTTACTGGCTTGTTTGCGCAGAAAATAGGTGTTTCGAGTATGATGGCAGCCATTGCAGTGAAACACATAGTTGGTGATGAAAGGTAGACAGTTCCTGTGGGGTCAAGATTTTATTTTATTTTTCAAAACCGGAATTGTTTGCATCTCATTCACTACATTTTGCTTTTCTATTGTTACATGCGGAACACTTGGATTTAGAGATGTTGTAACAATTTAAAGAGCTGGAATTGTATATAAGAGCTGAGCAACTAATTCCACCTCAAAGAGAGGCAAAAAGATATTTATTTTAAAACAAATACGACATTACACAATGAGTACAACAATGGCTCGTCCTGATGTGGACACATAAAGGAAGCTGTTCTGTTGACATTTTAAAGTCGTAGACGCTATATATACCACGGTATCGTATGAAAAGAGTAGACCCTTGTGTACTAGTGCTCCGGCTACATTCCTCATCTTGAGGTTAATAGGATATGCGAGTTAAATTTCCCTGCCAACGGATTAAATGGCATAAGCTAAAAACAAAAGGGGTGTGGACGTCAAGTTACATTTGGTTTATGGTAAAAACGGGATTAGTACTTGGAAGATCAGTAAATTGGTAAAATTAATCGGAGGTGGATATGGCACAGGAGTGATGGGCCAAACAGCCTTCTTGCATCTGTATATCTTTCTAATGCTTCCATATTGCCAAATATCTCCAAATGATTTTGTCATATAACACTATAAACAAGTAAAAGATATAAAATATCATAGCCCTGGTTGTTTTAGTAATTTTGCTGCACGGAGTTAAAGCCCATATTTATGTACAACTAAAATGGCCGCCAATCTGCCAGAAATAGTTGAGGACATGTTCAACATCGGGGTTTATTTTTGTTTTCTAAAATAAAGAAATAAAGAAATTCATAGCACAAGGGTTCAGGGTGGCAGGAGCAACCCAATCCTCTCTATATAAACAGGTATCATACTAGTGCCACCTGATGTGAGGGGGTATTACAAGTCATAATGAAATACCCCAATACTCTAAGAAAAACCATTGACATCATAAAAGTGGAAGAAATCTCAAACTACTATATCATAACTGTTGTGTGTGTTTGCTTGACTCCAAGGTACTCCTGAAGCGTTGAGCAGAAGAGTTAAAAACTGCTGGTTGTAGCAAAGGGTTGCGTGTGGAGGTTTTAGGCGGTAAAAATAAAATGAATATTCCCAGAACTGGGAACATTAGGAGAACTGAACTGCTGGATGGAATGAGTTGAAAACTTGTGGTTGTACTGGGGGTGTTGGTTTTAGGCAGTTACCAATAAATAAATAAATACATCATAGGCCCCAGGGTTCAGGGTTGGGGGTGAGAATGCCAACTCTCTACATAAATGTACATCACATAATGCCACCTGGTGGAAGCCAGTAATACACTTCATAAATTACGCAACAGAAGTGAAAGAGTGGAGGAAGTACGGACAGGTTCTTTAATTTGCAGTTCAAAGACAGGATAGTTAAGAATGAAAACTAGAACGGCACTCAGTAAAGCACATACCTCTGCCAGGCTGAACAGTTTATGTTTTGTAGCCCACTGGTAAGCCGGCCCTGCATTCAGACCTGAACCAAAATCTGATCGGCTTGTTCTTGTCACATAGACCTGACCCAACTCATCCACCAAGTTTCATCCGAATCCATCCATACCTTTTTGAAATATCATGCTACATATCGTTTTTGGCCTCATCTCTCAATAGTAAAGAATCACTGAAAGGATTCTAGTATTTGGATCCGGATCGTCACCAAAATCGAATCAATTCGCCCTTGTCACACACCCAACCTGCACACCAAGTTTCGTCTGAACCCGTCCAAAACGTTTTGAGATATCCTGCTGACAGCGAAACAAACAAACACATAAACAAGCAAGGGTGAGTGAATACACAACCTCCATCCACCTTTGGTGGCGAAGGTAATTATCTACCAATTCATCTGAAAAAAGGAAAAAATAAATTGGTCAGAACCAGCAGCAAGGACCTCAAGAAGCCAACAGCAGGACACTTAAACCTGCCAGGACATTCTATCAACCAATGACAGTTTGTGGTGACTGGCTGGCGCTACAGAGACCTGAATCTCTCTCCATCATGTCATGACACGACAGGAGACCCATGCTTCTCTCCACCATGGCACTGCAGATGCAAATTCCTTCTGCCATGGCACTGAAGAGACCCACAAACACAAGGAACACAAAACAAAGAGCAAAAATTTCAAACTCGGCACACTTGTGCCATATGGAATCAAGGTGTGTTATCATTTCCTTCAAAGTTCATTTTGTTTTTCATTTTTCCAATTTCTTCTACTCTACATTTTGTTTCCGTTTTCCTTGCATTCACTTGTTTTCTCCCTTCCCTATTTAATAATCCTCCTTTCCCCTTAACATGACATTCACATACATTTTGGTTTATTTAACCCCCCCCCCCCACCCTTCCTCCTCCTCTTATTTATTTATTTTTTCTTTAATTTTACCCTTTTTCTTGATTCCTATTTTTATTTTTCAGCTTATTCTAACTCATTAAAAAAAAAATTCTTCTTTCCTTCTTCCAAAGAAATTCCCTTCATCAGAAATTCCTTTGGGCTTCTGACTCTTGACCCCGTTCTCCCGACATTTGATTTTGAAAGACAGAATTATCTTCCTTTGACCTGTTTAGCCTGACATCCATACCCATCCCTCCATTACTGAGGTCATCCTGATCCCCTCCCTTCCATCCAACATATCTCGACTGTGACTTATTTGATGGCCCCAATTATTCACTGCTTCTCGTGGGTCGCCCAGGGTAAGTTTTATGCCTGTGCTTTTCAAGAACCAGTTGGCCAGGTCTGACGTTCAATTGAAGGCGTCAGGAATTTGGAATAGAGCTCGGGTGCTGGCGATAACGCGTCTACTCTTCACAAGGAAAACTGTGGGAACTTCAACATCCACCAAATAATGCGAGCAGACAGGACACCCAGCTTAATGTCGATCTGATGGACGGTACACACACTGATGCATTTTCTTGCCTGTGAAACACCAGGGTGACAGTTTATCGCCGTGTCGAGATTTCAACTCGAGCTAAACAGCTCACAAGTGAGGACGCATGCTTCTAGGCTATCATTTCAGGAGCACGAACACACACACACACCTTATCTCAATTTTCATCTCTATCTCTCTCTCTCTCTCTGAAGAAGGGCTCATGCTCAAAACGTTACTTCCTCATCTTTTTCCCCCACAACGATTAGCATATCTTTCGATCAACATTTGGTGAAAAATAAATTACTGGATAAACCTTATGCCCCGTGAATGGACCATTATCATCTCCTTACCCGGTGTCTAAATTGAAGCTGTCAGCTTTGAACCACTTCAGGCAGGTGGCACACTGAAACTCTACTGAGCCTAAATTCCTTGTACCATCACCTCCATGATCCCCCTCTCCATCTCCAGCACCATCTTCACAATCTCTCTCCCGCTCAACGGGGCTCGCCTGAGAGGTACGCTCCTATGCAAACAAGTCAAAAAATGAAAACATCACAGTGATAGTGCGAAGTATAAAAATTAAGCACAGCAATGTTTACAAAATTTGATCTCATCCATGATCCACAATGCCTTGTCTGAATGCATTTGTCAGAAGGTCTTGAAAACCTTTGACAGGTGGACACGTTTACTCTTCCAAGGGATGTAGTCCAGTGATGGCGAGTTGCACTGGCACTTTCCCAAAAATTACAGATAATGTTGGAAAGGAACATCATGTTCTGCAGCCAACCAATGCAGCTTTGTCCCCAGTACTAGCATTTTCACATTCTGATATGATGTGTGTACGCATGCACACGCGCATGCACGATTCCACTGCTTCCAACCAAGACACTCCTTTCACCAAAGTTCGGCAAATTTTGTGAAGATGCGACTTTGGATCGAGTGTTCTCAATGTGGGAGAACTGGAATACCCCATTTGAGATGGCAAAGAACAAGACGCCTCTGCTTTTGTTCTCGTTAGCTTATGTCTGGGTTTGAGCTGGTTGGCACCAGTCGTTTGACATAGTCTACTCTCTCGCATATAACTTCCAGATTTTGGCCGCTGTCTCTTTGCTCAAAATTCTCCCTGTTATTGGATTGGGATGAGAAAGGTAGACCTCTCTCCTCTTGGAGCTGCTGAGCCATTCATAACACGTGCACAGTTATCGTTCCAAACCCTTATGCTGATCTTCAAAATGTCCGGGACATGGGCGTAACTGTCAACGCTTTGACCTTCTCGCTTCCAAGGTCATAACAGTTGAACTTCATCTTCAGTTAGTCCGTCGCTTGATGGATGTTTTTCACCTGTGCTTCCACATCACACTCAGATTTGTGGCTCCTCCGACACTAAAAACTTCAGCTTCTCCGACACACTCTGTGTCAGATCATATTTCCCTTTTCTTTGGGCATTTCAATTGTGCTAGTTTCTTCCCAAGCAGTGGTGACACGAACAGCAATGTAAAAGGATTCAGTAACGACTGATAATTATTATTCAAGTCCCGGTGAAGCTTCAATCACAGTATGAGTGTGTTCAACGTTCTTCGGAGTGACCTCAGTTGACCCTGGTTCAACGGAATCATTTGATGCCGGGTCTCTGTTGCTGACACCTTCCGAATATATGATGATCTTGACCCATGTGGCTGGTGCTTTGACAAGTCCATCAGGAGAATGCACAAATGCTTTGGCCTCGTAAAGAAATAATACTTTACATGGACTCCAATTGTTTTTGAACAAAATACAAAGGATTTGCAAATGTAGGTTCACCAACAGTTTCAAGAGAAGAATATCGATACGACTGCATGCCAGATAACGGTCAAAACAATTATCCCCAACCAAGCAGGTGTCAGCATAGATTTATTTAATTTTTTTTCTCTGTAGTTTCCATCGTGCATTTCACATCTTTCCTGGTGGTGGATGAGTTTTCTGATGCTGCTGGCTTAGAATCTTTTAAATCCTCTCATATGCACTTCATTCATTAGAATCTCTCAATATCAGGCCAACCAGTTTTCATAAAATTGGTATTGAGGGACTCCATGTAGTAAACGATTTTGCAGTATGTCAATCAAACCAACCGAGTGAAAATGGACAAATTTCACAATGACTATTTTTTTTAATGAAGTAACAACGCAGACACAGATGCTCAGTTTTCCAACTGTGATTGAAAGACAGAGTGCATGTCCAGTGGAGATCGGGATCCATATGATGTCTTTCTCATGATCACGATGTGTTGTGTTATGGTTGTCCTTCCTAGCCGAAGATGGGTGTTCACACGTGACATCTTAGCACTTGGGTGCATGAATTTGTCTTTAATGTTGGAGCTGGTGACCGCACAAAAGACACACACATTGAGACAGCAGGCAGGACATGTGTAACCTCCTGTCAAGGAATATCTGAGACAACCAGACCACTTATTGCAGCCTGCATTTTGAATTCACTCATTATTAACAACATCTAAGGCTGGTCGTGAGGCGGACGCGCAGACGCGCGCACACGCACACACACACACACAACACACACACACACACACACACACACACACACACACACACACAGTTAGATGAGCCAAACAAAGCCACTGAGCTTGGGAGTAGAAAGGGTGGAGTGTCATTTCCCGGGGCACTCGGGCACCGGTGATGTCAGAATAATGGCGCCGCTGTCACAACGCACTCAGCAGGGCATTTCCTAAGTAGGAATTTCCTCCTTCCAATGCATGCCAACCTATGAGGATTGTTCGTGCTCTTATCCTTTTAAATGCCGAACGTCAAGCAAGGAAGTCTTTGGTTCACAGGGTAGGAATTTGGATTTTGCCTAGTGTGCCACAATAATGTGCCTAATCTTCTTTGCAAGACCGTAGAATCATTACTGTCCACCAGGTAATGCTAGCAGTCAGATTCCAAGTGCAACATCCATCCAAGGGGAAGCACACTTTGTGTTGCAAATAATCTTGCAAAGCACCAATCTGACATTTTATAGTTGGGTCGATTATAATCAAACCCAGACTCGACAGCTCAAAGGTAAGTACGATACCTCTGCACCATCTCATCAAATTGTCAAAATATGTGGTTGGTTTACCAATGTTCATATCTCACCTGCATTTCCATCCATCCATTGGGACCATACTCTGGACAGAGCGTTGATGCTGCCGAAGCAGTCTCCTAGGTTATTGGGCACAATCCTGGACGGATCGCCACTCCGACGCAGGATACTCGAATGGCTCAATCATCCCAGCAAGCTGGTACTCATTTTGTTTTGCAGTTGTCCTGAAACAACTTGTCTTCGCCTCATGCAAGGCTAATCCAAGTGAAGGCAATCTCAGTTCCTTCCACAAAGCTCGGAACAAGTGTGTGTCTACCCTCAGGAGAGCCAGAAAACAACATCTTTCTAATCTCAAGTCTGAACTCTCAAACCTCTCTCCCTTCTCCAAATCCTGGTGGTGTCTAGTTGAGTGTTTCTGGTGTATGTTCCCCCTCCATCCCCCTCCCTTACCTCAAATGGCCGTGCAGCTGACACGGCATGTGAAAAGGCTGAATGCCTAAACTCTTATATAATCAGCCAACTTCACTCTTCCTGAAGAAACTAACGATTAAAATTATTGCCACAAGTCCTCACACTCAAATGACCTCATGTGTTGCAGGCAATTCTTTAAGCAAAACTGTTTTCCTCAAGGCTCCTCTGCAATGTTGTAGCCAGATAGTGAATCAGTGCATAGAGGTGAAACAAAGACTCACCTGGAAACACAAACTCTCTTCTTCCCCTTGGTCATGCAACACCTGAGATGGAGGAGTAGCTCTGCAGTACAAAGTGTACATTTGATGATATTGAAACATTTGAAATGTGCATCAAAGAGACATGAACAAAAGCAATCTCAAAATAAACAAAATAATAATTATATAATGATTCACATGTTTTTGCCGATAATAAAAAAAGGTATAATTTTTTAAACTGCAGGAATACGAGCAGTACATCATATGTATATACCGCTTAACAAAACTGTAAAGCATTTATGGCTTGTCAAATACAAACAGACTGAGCTTCCATCCTTCAAAGCTGTCATTGTGTGTTTAACTCATTCAAGTGTTCTCCCTTTGGCTGTTTCCTTCATATAATGGTCAGAGTGGAATGTTTAATTGCATGATTGGCATTCACACCACTTCTGATACCCATACACAGACATTGTGATTCAGCATTTACCTGGAGTCAATAGTTCCACCCACAGATCCACACATCACCATAGGTATACAAATATATCGATTAATTGAAACTATTAAATTCTCCCGAGTTGGACCAATGCCGTGACGTCACGATGGCGTCATGTCTGCCAACCCCGAACAGCATACAGCAGTTCATGTGAGGCAAAGTCAAAAGTGACCAAGTGGATGGAACAGCGATATGTTGCCCTGATGAGCCCCAAGATGGTCCTGAAGCCAGCAGCTGCGGATAACTCCACGGCTCGGCGGGTTGCTAGTCAACCACAAATGCCAATTGGTACCGCCAATCCTGGCAGGGCTCTCACTACTTCATGTGCTGCCTTTCCGTTCGGTTGGCAGGATCAAGGAGGGGCTCATGCACTCGATACGTACAGTGCCTATAGAAAGTCAACACCCCCTTCCAAAATTTTCACCTTTTGTTGCCTTATAGCCTGGAATTAAATAGCATTTAATCAGACTTTTTCCACATTTATTTACACATCATAACCCACAACTTCCAAGTGAAAAACAA
>CM068953.1:118578363-118596377 GCA_035128595.1 Eptatretus atami | reverse complement strand
CTAGAAAAGGGGAAAAGGTCAATTTACACATAAACTAATGAAATAACTCATTCTTAGGTCACCTACGAGTCATGTATGCTCTACCCCGGGGTACATTTCCAAAACCATCACAATATATACAGTCCTGTATAGAAACGGTGCATTTTTACACGTCGCTGCACTGATGGATATTCACCCAATCAGATGCCCATAGACATCTTTCATCTGCTTGGAAGTCAGCTAATATCACCTTTGTTAGCAAACTTCTTCTTCTTCTTCTTCTTCTTCTTCTTCTTCTCAATGTCAGCCACAATTATTCCCACACTAGCCGAAACCGCGTCACAGACGGATTCCATTCCATGAGCCCAATATGACAACCAGTGGCGCTCTTGTAAGAGCCGGATCCCAGTCGATGTACTCCATGGCCTTACCTAATGAGGCCTACAAAACGTCCTTGTACACGACATTTTGGTGTACACTACTCCTTGTGAAGAAGTCCCCTGATTTGTGCACGTGTCTACTTTGACGTACAACATCGTGTCAAAACGAAGTGTTTATTCTGCTTCAGAGTTGAAGGTTGACTATTGCCACGATGTGCCGATGCACTCTTACAGGTACGAAGTTTCTTTCAGTCCAGGTCACAGAACCGAGAAAAACGTGACGCGACCACTCGGAGGAGCACAAAATTGGTCCTTCAGTATTAATATATAGATTATTGTGGAGTTGGTCAGGGGAAGCTTGACTCAAGTCTTTCACAAACCAGCTAACCAGGTCTGACGTTCGACTAAGGTTAGGGCATGAATTTGGAATTTGGCCAGGGTGCCAGTTTGAGGAATGTTCATTTAGGCCAGGGTGCGAACTTCCCTCATCTTCACGAAGGACATCATGGGATCTTTAACATCCACCAATGAATGCTGCCAGACAGAATGCCTATTTAACATGGATGAATCACCAAGCCTGTGAAACCTTGGGATGATAGTGTGTAGTTGGGCCAAGATTCAAACCTAGGTAAGACAGATTAGAGGTGAGTGTGCGTACCTCGAGGACATCCTGCGACCCATCTTCATCAGCCAACCTTGCTGCTTATATTGTTGTGGGCCGGGTATCAGCTGCGAGCACGACCGCTAGATGGAGCAGTAGAGTCGGCTCCATCGAACACCCAGAATTCAGTTCGTCACCCTCGGATAACTCCGAAGGTACGGGTCCCTTACAGGACCGTGAATAGTCAATAAATCAACCACGTGGGCGCAGGGGTTATTTGCCAAACTTCAAAATACCTAGAGGCCCACGTGGCGAACTACCGAGTATCACACCCTCGACGGAGCTCGAACTGGACGAGCCGTAACGTGCTCGACCCGTGCGTAACCCGAGCGGATGGTTACCGAGGTCCCGTTGGTCCAAATGCACACAACTACGGCAACAACGGCCTTTTTAATTCCCCAACACGCACCGTGCTAAGCCAATTAAGAAAGGACAAAGAGAGCTGAAACATTCAACAAAAGGAATATTTATTACAATAGTGGGAAGGGACACATAAAGGGCAGAGTTAAACCGACTATAAAGGATGCAAATAATTACAGCAAAAGCACTTAACCAGTTCTTCTTAGACAAGACAGGCCCGCACACAGACACACACCCAAAGAAAAGAGATGGACCTCGAGGTCTTTATTATTCCTCAGCTCGGAGGAAGTCGAGCTGAGGGACGAGAACGTGGCTGGCTACCTGGCGCGAGCGCGCGGCTGGACGTTCACAACTTCCCGGAGCTCCAGTCCCAGAAGACGGACCAGGGCAGCCAGACGCAGACCAGCGCCAGCGACGAGAGAGGCCAGACCAGCGTCAGCGAGATGGGATCAGACCAGCCAGCGTCGGCGACGAGACGAGAGCAGACGCCGGCGACAGGACGAGACCAGAAGAAGCGCCAGCGAGATGCGACCAGACCAGCATCGAGCAGACCGGGCACAAACTATTTGTTCTCCTTTCCTTCGTCGTCCTTCTCGGGGCGCGTCCGCTCATGCGTGGCCCGTTCTCATTGGGCAGACCACGTGTCGCGGCTCCACCTTCTTGCAAAGGACTGCCCAGGCTCTGATCCGCTCATCGCCCATTGGCCGACAGGGCGCCAAGTCCGCTGATTGGACCGGGGGGGGGGGGGCGTGACGGCCATTGCGGCCGACGCCCCCTCAAACAAGGAGAGAATATGTCCTGCGTGGGCTACGCCTACGTACGTGCTGACACGCACGTGTGCAATGGTGCCGGTGGGGATGGTGGAAGGGTGGAAGGCAGATGTCGTCGGTGTTGTTGTTGTTATAAAAATCCTAACTATCAAAAAAACTCCGCAGTGCATGAAAACTCCAATTCCCACTAGACTAGGGACGGGACCTAATAGAAACACACACTGCCGATATAACTGAGCTATAGGGACGGCTGTCTGTCTGTGTGCACAAGCGTTCCAGATTCGTAACAATATATGGCGTAGGAGAAAAAAATCACTTCCGCTTCGCTGTGAAGCTCTGGGGTGTGTTCAGTTACCAAGTTTCTTGGAGTGCTCACCAAGTGGCTTAAGCGCTCCATTTGAAACTGTTGATGAGGAATGGCTGGCTTGGCAAGCGATAGGCTAGCTGCTTGGTAAATGAACACCTCCTTTTGTTTGCTTTCGCTTTAACCTCCTTTTAAAATGAGTGAAATGAACCATTTTGAAAATTTCGAATTATTCTCACTTAGATTTCAACATCACAGTCATGTTGTTTGAACTTTCTTTGTATAAGAATAAGCATGATTTGTCACACTGGATACCACGGGGCGCTATACGAATACACACTTAAAAGAGAGAATTGAGATCTTCCCCCCCCCCCCCACCCCACCTTGAACCCCCAGATATGCTACCCTGACAAAAACCATACTTGGGGCACCCTCAGACAACATACAAAATTGTTTGATTTGGTTCAATTTTTTTTTAAAGTTTTTGAAGCATAATATAAAACAAACAAACAAACAAATATACAAATTCACTTTTATCGTGTAGAAGAAGATATGTTAGTGGTTCCGTCACAAGCTTGTTATCAGGGCTGAATTTTCAAATTCTGAGAGCCTGGATCAATCGCTATGTGGGAAAAGGAAAGTTACAAGTCACTTCATACACGGTTCCAGGGCTTTAAGTGTGGCCAAAAAGCGTGACTCAAAGCAAACTTTTAACGCAGCTTTGAATTTTTATCAGAGATCAGGTGATGCAGCCCAAATTATTTTAAAAAGCAATGAGTAGCTCTGATTTGCGAAGAAAGACGTGGATCGACGGAGGATGGCCAGTCTGCGTCTGACTTCGGAGGCCAGCCTTTTAATTTTTTTTACGTGTGCAGTCCAGAAGAGGTCATGGCAGATGGTGAGACCTTGAAGTTCACTTGTTAGTTCACATTGCCACACAAAGCAGGATACCAGACCGTGTTGAATGTCCCAGATGTCCAGGAAGACGTTCCTAACCTCTTGTTTGAGATTGAGGGCATCCAAACATTGCTGAGAGAGGAGCAGAAGCACGTCCAGAGATGAGCGACTTTGATGGAATCCAAAGAGACGTTTGGAGATCGGGTTGTTTGAAAGCAGGAAAATGACATTGGAAAGTTTATCGGAATTAATGTCCAAATTTATTTACAAGGATTTGAAAGGAACTTCAATGCAGAAAGAGGTCATTGGGGCACATCGAGCTTGCCAACACCTTACCCTCACTCTCCTTTCCACATGACATGCAGACAACTGTAAAACTCTATTTTAAAACTAGAACGGCACTCGGTAGCGTGCATACCTCCGCCAGGCTGAACACTTCACGTTTTGTATCCCGCTGATAGGTCAGATCTGCACTCGTACCTGAACTAAAATATCATCAGCTTGTTCCTGTCACCTAACCAACTCATCCACCAAGTTTCTTCCGAATCAGTCCACAACTTTTTGAGATGTATTTGTATACTCCACCGGTCCAAAGTTTTAGAACACCCCCATTTTTCCAGTTTTTACTGAAATTTAAGCAGTTTAATGTATCAATGTATTCTGAAATTACAGCATAGAACAAATAAACAATCGCAGATAAAAAGGAACCATGGGAATCGTTTTGTTGAACTAATTTATCTAAAATTTTGACTCATCAAAGTAGCCACCTTTTGTGGATATACAGCCGAACATACTCGTGGCATTCTTTCTACATGGAAATATATTGTTCGGAAAGTTCTTCCCAACACTGTTGGAGAAGTTCGACAATGTGTTGCACTTGTAGGTTGCTTTGCTTTCACCTTCTGTCCAGTTCATCCTAAACCAGTCGATGGATTTAAGTCTGAAGACTGTGCTGGCCATTCCATGATTTGAAGCCCACCATCTTGTTCTTTTCTTCTTAGGTAGTTCGGACATAGCTGGAGGTATGTTTGGATCGTTATCTTGCTGTTGGATGACCCTGACCAACTGGCGTAGACCAGAGGGTATTGCATGCGGCCTGCAAAATGCTGTGGTAGCCTCTTGGTTCAGGGTGCAATCACTCTGTGCAAGTCCCGACTCTGGATCCGAAAAAGAGCCCCAGATCATCATGCTCCTCCTCCATGTTTACAGTTGATGTCACACACTGAGGAACCATCCTTTCGCGTAACTCGACACGTGTACAAAAACCCTGCGTGATGACAGAGATTTCAAATGTTTGATTCATCGGTCCATAAGACCTTCTTCCAGTTTTCAGTAGTCCACTGGCGGTGCTTCTGGCCCAGGCAATCTCTTTTTCTTATTTGCCCATCTTAGCAATGGCTTTCTTACTGCCACTCGACCTGTCAAACTGCAGCTCGAAGTTTCTCTTCACAGTTGAACTGAGACTTCCTTACTTCGACCAGTGTTAACTGTGTGCGATGCTGTCCTGTGAGCCGCCTATCACGCAAGCTGTTGACTCTCCAAACTTGTTTCTGATTGTGTTGTGGCTTTGGGTCTGCCAGACCTCTTCCTGTCAGAGTTTCCTCCATTTCCAAGTGCCTTTTGATGGTGTTGAACTACTCAGACACTTGGCTTCCTTTCCAATTTCTCTAAAGGAAGACCTACACTTTAAGGGTTATAATAGTCTGTCTGTCTTCCTTCGTTAAATGTTCTTTTCTCACCATTATGATAGCATATACTACTTCCTGCAGTGCAATATTTGCCATATGCTTCAGAGGGTGTTGCAACCAGTCTGTTCCAACACTGCTTTTATCAGACAGGGTTTGTAACTAATCAACAAAAGTTGGGACACCTGTAGGAATTGTTTGCATCAATTTCAAGGCTTAATTTACTTCCGTTGCTGCAGAACAGCTGCAGTTGCTAACCCATTACTTGTTCTCTGAAAAGGCCTTTTTTACAACTCTGAAATTTATATTATTTTTCAGTTTTGGTAACCTAAACTTTTTTTCTTTTAACCTCTGGCAGTTACCGCTTAGCTTTGTACCATTTCAGGTATTCACTGGACTTGAATGCTTAAATTTCAGTAAAACTGGAAAAATGGGGTGTTTCTAAACAAATGACCGATAGGTATAATATAATATATATTATATATATTATATATATATATATAATATAAATATTATATTTTTTGCCCGATCTGTCAATGGTGAAGAATCACTTGGAAAATTAAATAATTCTCCTATCTGGATCTGGCTTCAGATCTTCACTAAAATCGAATCAGTTCGTCCTTATCACACCAACAACCTGTCCACCAAATTTTACACCAATCCGTCCACAACTTTTTGAGATATCCTGCACAGACAGACAGACGAGCAAACGGGGTGAAAACATCACCTGCGTCCACCTTCAGTGGCGAGGCAATAAATGCCTTCTGCTGGTCATAAATAGCACTCCTTACCTCACCGCTCCTTACCTCACCGCTCCTCCCTACTCCCACTCCTTACCTCCTGCTCCTCCCACCACTCAACCACTCTGGTCTCTTTCTGCCTCTCTCTGGCTTCACACTTCACGGTAATATCCCTACTCTGCACCCTGCACAGTCACTCTACACCCTGCCCATCACTCTGCCACAGTCACTCCTTCAAGGTTACCCATTTCCCTGATGCTCACCGTCCTCTCATCAGCTTTTCCCAATCCACAGCACGCAGGACTCTCCACTTCCCTCAAAGTTTGCTTTCCTGGGATCGAACAGGGCTGACCCTCGTATCCGAACTCCAACCCTCAACAACATCGTCGCACACACGACGTTGTGCTCACTTGTCCCCAGATGTTCTCCTCCATAAATTGCATTCGCGATTAACATTTTGCTGAGAGTACAAGAAACCTAAAACAATGAAACCGATGACTTCAAACGCCAAATTCGGAAGCAAGAGGCAACTTAAAGTTCGATTCCGTGGATGGGTTGGACAAATCTGACGGTTTAATATCGATACGAGCACTCGACGTTCAAAGTTTGGTCTCACAATTCATTGTTCGCCATGTACAGTAACTATATTAAATTATCACAATATAATTATATATATATACTCATCTCACCGCATTGTTTCAGCCATCGATCTGGAGATCTCGCGAGATGTTGGTTGGTTCGTTGTTGTGGAGATCTCGCGAGATGTTGGTTGGTTCGTTTTTGTGGAAATCTCGCGAGATGTTGGTTGGTTCGTTGTTCTGGAGATCTCGCGAGATGTTGGTTGGTTCGTTGTTATGGAGATCTCGCGAGATGTTGGTTGGTTCGTTGTTCATTTTGACGATGATTGGTCACGCCATTAGTTGTGTCAATTTCACCTGAATTCAAATTTTCAGCTTATCACTTTTATAATTTCTGACTCAAACTGCTTGCACGCCGAGCAATATTAATTCGGAATATAAAATAGAGACGGGTGATCAAGTGTTTTCTCCGAAGGTTGCCCTGGCAACGCCAAAGCTTCACAACGCCAGCTTACCTCTTCCACCAAGCGCGTCACTTCCGGCAACCTCCGCTTCCAACTGATTTTCTGCGTTCGATGTGTGTCCCGTTGCCCATCAGCTAGCGAGCCCTCGCCGAGCCAGCCGTTCCGTATCAACCGCATTGGAAGTCGCTAAGCAAGCGATCAAGGGAGGAAGTCCTCGAAAGCGATAAGCAAGCCGCTTGCTAACGGAACATACCGCTTAAGTCATGGTGTATCACGAATACAACCAGAGTTGGTGTCAAAGCCACCCAATGCTCGCCTGTTTATACATTTATCGTTTTTAAAAGACTCGTCTAATAATATTTTTCTAAAGCATTGCAGTGAAGTCTGATTCAAATAATTTTAAAGCAATATATGTATTTGTATATTGTAATCAGTAACAAGAGCGCAAGTGAGCACAATATCCGCCGAACAAGAACGTATATACAGAATTGTGCTACTACATGGAAAACACATCCTGGTTGCCATGGCAACCACTTTAGATGACGAACGTATGTCATGACACACCGTCTCCACAGTCTGTACCTATGTACCAAATATGAAACGTGAAAGTTGAAAACTTTGGAGTTAGAGTGCGGACAGGAACGTATGGACGGACGGACGGACGACGGACGGACGGACGGACGACGGACGGACAGACAGACAGACAGACAGACAGACAGACAGACAGACAGACAGACAGACAGACAGACAGACAGACAGACAGACAGACAGACAGACAGAACAGACAGACAGACAGACAGACAGACGGACGATAGGTATCACATTATACGCCCCGATATATCTATATATATATATATATATATATCGGGGCGTATAAAAAAGTGTGGTAGATAAAAACATTAGAAAGGAAAAAATAACTTGCACCAAAACTTTAATATTTTCACGCTCACGCCGGGGGTATCGCTATAGCTCTCTGTTCTTCAAACAGGCGAGCTAAAAAGGTCCCAAGTGGGACAGACAGTGTTCCCATGGAGGACGGTTGTAGTTGGGGTGCATGAGGTGATAAAGTTGATTTCCAGTTTGATTCGATGGAAAATCATGGGTCCGTGGGGGCTGAAAGACCTGATAACACGATTGGATTCATGCAGTGAAAACTACAGGCTGAACGGGTCTTGAATTGATGAAAACGTTCCATTAATTTTTATTTTCTCCAGTGAAAGGACCCTTAACCTTAAACCATTTGACCTGAAGAGGGTGTAAGGGGTCTAAAGGGTTTAAAGGGTCTAAAGTGTGTAAAGGTCGAAAGGGGTTTAAAGGGTCTAAAGTGTGTAAAGGTCGAAAGGGCTATTATCTCTCTGGCTATTATCAGAGAACCACCTCACCGCCGTCGAGTCTGGCATTTCACTAAAGCCGACTGGCAGGGTCTCCAAACAGCCCTCAAACTTAATAGACTGGTCTCCTATCGCTACTTTCTCCAACATCAACTCATCCTGGGAATTCTTCAAAGAAACTTGCTCTCCCTCATGCACAGATTTATCCCCTCTCGTCTTCAGTTGTCCTTCCCTTCCTCCCGCCCTTGGTTCACTGAAGCTTGTGGTGAGGCAGTTGTCCTGAAACAACTTGCCTTTGCCTCATGGAAAGCAAACCCAACTGAGGGCAATCTCAGTTCCTTCCATAAAGCTCGGAACAAGTGTGTATCTACCCTCAGGAGGCGCAGAAAACAACATCTTTCTCATCTCAAGTCTGAACTCTCAAACCTCTCTCCCTCCTCAAAATCCTGGTGGCGCCTAATCAAATCTGTTTCTGGTGTATGTTCCCCCTCCATCCCCTCCCTCAAATGGCAGCACTGCTGATACCGCACGTGAAAAAGCTGAATGCCTAAACTCGGTGTTTGCAGCTAAATCTTGTGTCCAAAACCCATCTTTCTCTACCCACCTTACCCATCGCACCCAACTGTCCCTGGACTCTGTGTCCTTTTATCCTGACAAGGTGGAGAGCTTGCTGTCAAACCTCGACTCAGATTCTGCAACCGGTCCAGACGGCATCAGCCCACGTGTCCTCAAAGCCTGCTCTCTGCTCTTGCTCACCCTCTCTCTGTTCTATTCACCCTCTCATTTGCTCAAGGGCATCTGCCATTGCTTGGAAATCAGCAAACATCACTGCCCTGCACAAAAAGGTGCAAAAACAGATCCCTGCAACTACAGACCAATCAGCCTTCTCCCAATCATCAGCAAGGTTATGGAATCCATCATCGCTTCAGACATAAATCCTTCCTCTCTCCAATGGCTTGATTTCTGATTATCAATTTGGTTTCAGACAGTCACTCTACCCTGGATATGCTGCTTCTGCTCTCCAACAATGGATAGAAGCCTCAATGCCAGACAGGAAATCCGAGCCACATCCCTGGACATATCACGTGCTTTTGACACAGTCTGGCACCTGCCTGCTCACCAAACTCTTCCTATGGTTCCAAGGCCATCTCCATCTCATGGCTCGCAGACTTCCTCTCCTGTCGCAGTCACCGTGTGGCCCTAAATGGAGTTCTTTCATCCCCCGTTCCTGTCGAGGCTGGAGTTCCTCAAGGTAGCGTTCTGGCTCTTTTCTTTTTCTGGTTTTCATCAATGATCTCTCTGACTCTCTGGAAAATCCTCTATATCTCTTTGTTGATGACTCCGCCCTCTGCCGTACCATTTGTCATCCTCAGACCGGCAAGCAGCAGCTTCTTCGTTCACTGCTGATCTGGATAAAATCACAACTGGTCTAACACGTGGAACATGTCTTTTAATCCGGACAAATCTCACACTCTCACTATGTCTCTTCGAAAGGACCGTTTAGAACCCCCCCCCCCCCAATCCACTTTCTCACAACATCTCTGGAAGAAGTCCTTTCTTTCAAGCTTCGGGTCTTACTATCTGCCATGACCTTTCCTGGGAAAGCCACATTTCAAACCTCACTCCAAGCCAGTCGCCGACTGGGAATCCTCCGTCGTGCAAAGTCCTTCCTCGGCCCACCAGAGCTCTGACCACTTACAAAGCTTTTGTCCGCAGCCTGATGGAGTACTGCTCTCCCCTCTGGGCTGGTGCTCCTGCCTCCCACCTTTCTCGGCTTACACTGTAGAAACCAAGGCATTTCGGATCATTGCATCTCCCGCAATGAGGCTGAGTCTTTGGGCCTCTCACTCAATCACCACAGGTTGGTCGGTGGTCTTTCTGTCTTCTACCGTCTCCTCTCCAGCCTCGCCCCCCCTGCTCTCTCTGCGATTTGTCCACCACACATTTCCGCAGGGCGTTCAAGGTCCGCCAACAACCCCCTTCTGGTAAAACTACCAAAATCACGAATCACTGCTCACCTTCACTCTTTCATTCCTCATTTTTCCCGCCTTGGAATAAACTCCCTCACTCTATTCATTCCCATTCTTCCCTCCAGGCCTTCAAAACAGCTGTTCACCACCTCTTATCATCCCCCATCCAATCCTCGATTTTTCTACCCCCGCTAATCAACCCAAGCCCACCTCCTTCAAATTCCCTGCTTTCCTTCCTGAAAGTCCCTGTAATGTCCATCTTCTATTCCCATGTTCCCCGTCCCATCCCTCTCCCTTCCACAGATCTAATGTCTCTGTTCCACTGTTTTGTCCTTCCCCACTCCTCCCTCCTGTCTCATGCCCCCCTTGATGTGCGTTGTGTGTAGCTCTCATATGAGCTCGACAAGGTATACAAAGAAAAGGGTTTAAAGGTCGAAAGTGTGTAGAAGGTCGAAAGGGGTTTAAAGGGTCTAAAGTGTGTAAAGTCGAAAGGGTTTAAAGGGTCTAAAGTGTGTAAAGGTCGAAAGGGGTTTAAAGGGTCTAAAGTGTAAAGGTCGAAGGGTGTAAGGTCTAAAGTGTGTAAAGTCGAAAGGGTTTTAAAGGGTCGAAAGGGGTTTAAAGGCCAGAAGAGTCCATGGATATAAGGAGTCGAAAAGGTACAAAAAGGAAACACTTGTTGATGGTGGACACACTGCCTTGACTGACTAAATGACATCGTTACGGCTTCAACAGCTCATCTCGACTTCATCGCAGACAAGCTAAAGAGCAAGTTCAATGTTTACACATTAAACATGTCATAATCTTCCCAGTATATCGTGGTGGCCAAAATATTGCACGCTAACACTCTTTTTCAAATAGCACAATTTTCTCAAAAAAAGTTGAAATTGACAAAAGTATTTGATCTCCACAGCTCTTTATTTCACTGTTAACATTACAGAACCTTTGTTTTTGATTCAGATCTTAATATTCAGAATTTTAACTCAGAAAATAAAGAGATGGCGTTGACAAAATTATTCACACCCGAGACTTAATATTTGGTAGCACATCCTTTGGACAAAATAACTGCACTGGTGCTTCCCGAAGCCATGAATGAGCTTCCTCACCTCTCTACTGGCAGGTTGTCCCACTCTTCTTGTGCAAACTGCTCCAGTTCTCCCAGATGTGAAGGGTGCCTTCTCCCAACTGTTGTTTTCAGATTTCCAGTACCAGAGGCAGCACAGCAACCCCAAAACATCACTGAACCTCCTTCATGGTTGACGAGAGGGAAGGTGTTCTTTTCTTTGAAGGCTTCATTTTGTTTTCTGTAAACATGGGCAGATGATGTGCTTTACCAAAAGGTTCCAATTTGGTCCCATCTGTCCACAGGACATTCTCCCAGAATTTTGGCTTATTCAGGTGTGTTTTGGCAAACTCCAGTCGGGCTTTCTTATGTCTCTCTCTCAGCAGTGGGGTCCTACTAGGTCTCCTACCATAGAACCCCCTTTCATTGAGTTGGTGATGGATGGTGTGAGTTGAAACTGTTGTACCTAGTGTCCGAAGGTCAGCTTGAATCTGTTTGGCAGTTGATCGAGGTGCTTTCTCCACCCTTCCAACAATCCTTCGCTGCAATCTTCAATCAAGTTTTCTCTTGCGGCCACGTCCAAGGAGGTTGGCTACAGTGCCCTGGGTCTTAAACTTCCTGATAACACTGTGTACAGTGGACACAGGAACATCAAGGTCTCTAGAGATGGACTTGTAGCCTTGAGATTGTCCATTCCTGGCTCCAATCTTCTGTCTGATCTCCTCAGACAATTCTCTGGTTTTCTTTCTTGTCTCCATGCTCATTGTGGTACACAGTGACACAAAACAGCAGAATGACTCCTTTTCTCTATTCAAACTGGTTGAATGAGTGATTTTTATATTGCAGGCACCTGCAACTCACCACAGGTGAGTTCAATTCCAAAGTAAAGGAGAATCACCTGCTTGAAAATCTCATTATTTCTAACAACCTCTAAAAGGTGCCAATAATATTGTCCAGGCCATTTTCGTTCTGTGTGGAATAAGCTAAGATTTAGTAATTTTTTCAGCTTTTTTTGTTTTGTTCCATTGCAAACCAAAGAAATACATGTGTGGATTCCAAAAGATTTCTTAATTTCAACAATTTTCTGGAAGAAATGGTGCATTATTTGAAAAAAGTGCAAGGGTGTCAATATTTTTGGCTCCTACTGTACATTACATGATGGAAGGTGCTGAGAATGGGTAAGAATAATGTAACAAGGAGCTGATAATCTTGGTCCCCCACCTTTTTGGTGGGGGAGGGGGGTGGGTATGAGGAATAAATCTGTATAATATGAAAGCTAAATGTTCAATTTTTTTTGAAATATCGCATACACAAGCCAAGTTACCCAGATAGTTGCCATGGCAACATAATTCAGCCAATCACCGCCGTGATCCAACCAGGTTTAAATAATGGCATGAGGAATAGATATCTGCAATATGAAAGCCAAATGTTCAACGGTATTTGAAATATCACGTCCACAAAAGTACATGGACAGATAGTCAGTCAGTTGGACGGAGCTCATTTCAATGTCCCCCCATTTCCGACCTTGTTGGAGAGGTGGGGAACAAAAGGGGATGATTTCATGCAAGGGGCTGTCTTGCAATGTGTGAGACAGGAGAAGGACCACATGAAGTCTTCCACCATTTCATAGCTTCATGACTATAAAAAAACAAAAACAACCACCCCTTATCAAATGAAATTTCCTTTAATCACCCGAATCAATGAGGTCGACCCCACCACTCTTTCAGCATTGGTTTGACAGGAAGCTTGGACTTACAAGTTGGTAAAGTGTAGATGCTCCATCACGACAGGCCTCTGGACAATAATGTCCAAATAACTTATTGACTGTTTACCCCCATATCTATCGACGATAATACATGAGGTGTGTGTGTGTGTGTCATACTTTTTGTGTCTATTCATTAATTATGCACTATTGGAATGGATGATTTGATTCTTTAGACTTTAGGGTATTAGACTGCTAAGACCCCTTTGACCTTTGAAGACCCCCAAAACATCCAGAAGACCCCAAAGACCCTGCAGATTCTTTAAGACGACTATAAATGGATGAGGTGTGTGTGTGTGTGTGTGTGTGTGTGTGTGTGTGATTGTGTGTGTGTGTGTGTGGGGCATGTTTTTTTGAGTTCTATTGGAGCATTATGATGTTTAATGTGATGCATGAAAATGATATGATTGTCATGATACCTCCTGACTTGATTATGCTAATTACCCATGTTTTAAACGCATGCCATGTTAAGGTATATAAAGCAGCTTAATACATCCTTCTCCCACGGCATGGCATTTTAATGACAAAATAAATGATAACATTGTAACAAAGCAGATATTAATTAATACCAATAATATTTACAACAATAATAAGAATAATAGTATCATATGGCAATCATAATAATGAACAAATAATCCCGGTGTTGGCCCCAAGCACATCTGGGCTTCGTGAAAGGCAAGCCAATGCTCAAGCAGTACAGCAGGCGGGTATGCAGCAAGGCTGTGAAAACCAATTAAAATTTGGTCCATCGGACCAACAAGTCATATAAACAGGACTGCTCGAGCAGTAGCTTTGCCACCAATTTGAAATTCCCAATCGGGCAAGAGTATGTTTGTGGTGGAATACAAGTAATCACCAGGACAACCAAACTATAAGAGAGTTTGACAAGGCACATGAATGTTAAAGTAAAAAGAACGGTTTATTACACGGAAATACGGTCGCCAGTATGCACCGTTCACATTTGTAAAATAATGTTTCACAAATGATCACCATTCCTGTCAACACACTCCCAAAAATGAACGCTGCTATCACCATGAGTGTTTGGCATATCAAATTACTTTCTTCACTTAGTCTGGTCTTCTTCTTGCGCATGACAAATTACAACTCAAAGGTCCAAGTCGAAATTGGACAGCTCAGTCACAGCACTGACTGTTAGATGGATTGCCCTAAATCCTTCATCAAATTGCCGTAGGTGATAACTCATTCACAATGTGATGAATAGTCTGAACTGGGAGACTGCAGTCACATGCTGGACTGTCTTTGAAGTTGCATTTGTGAAGGCGGTGTGATGTCCTTGCACTGGAGAGTACGGATCCGGTTCAGCACAGACCACTGTTTCTGGGGGACGTTGAAACCTGGAGGCTCTGCTGTCGGATCATTCACCACACGTTTGTTCGCAATGTTGTTGTTTATCCAGAGATTGCACCACTTATCTATTGTGTTAAACCTTTCTCGTGCTCTGCACACGTTTTGAGTGATGCAGGGTTTGAGTGACTTGAGTCACATTATTGGGTAAGTCTGGTACATTACTTTTCCAGTCACACTTAAGAAACATAAAATAACAAGTGGTGCCAGGCACAACAAATCCCACCCATTTAAGGCATAAAGTATTTTGGGGATCAAATTTAAATTTGATACATCCTTAACCTGAAGTTGATTATAAGGAATAGAAAAAGGAATATTTTAGTCTTATTTGAAGTCAATTAAACCATTTTTGACGAAGTTATGACCGTAAAATGATTTTGACCTTTCAAGGCCACGTAAGGTCAAAGGTCATGGTGCCAATGAAAGCAATAAAGGACTTGATATATGTCTTCCATAGTAAACACGCATATTCCTAACCTTTTTGATTTATAATGGAAATTTTGTAATTTTTGACCGATGACCATGACCCCAAAACTTCGGACCCTACCGATCTTCACAAATATGCATTTTTCACTATAAGAATGGGTAGGATTGTAAGTGACAAATAGAATAAGGTTTACTAGAAGCTTAGTTTGAAGTAAATCAGATATTTTTGACGAAGTTATGAGCGAAAAACGATTTTGATCTTTTTGTGACCTTGACCTTTGATCCAATTGGACCAAAAGTTAATGGGGTCGTCCAAGGTTCATTACCCACCTGTGGATTAAATTTGATAGTGTTTACTAAAGCCGTTTTGCTGTAAAGTTGCTAACAGACAGACAAAAAAAATGGCCCATAGGGCCAGGACTTGACAAAATTCAACAAGATCGCGTACCATCGAGAATATTGAGCGATAATAGGTATTTTTGGGGTTAAACTAGTTTTTAGGGTAAACAAACAAAAAACAAAAAAATTAAATTAAAATACCTGTCACCTCCGTAATCCGTAACGGATGTGACCAATTTTTAATCCAGTCAAAGATACTCCCTCCTACGTCCGTGTTTCAAATTTGAAAGGAATCCGTTAAGATTTGGCGGAGACATGAATTTTTGAAAAATCGGCCCATGCTAAACATACGGATTTTTCGCGATTTTCAGGAATTTTTCCTGACCTTGACATGCCAAAAGTATAGGGTTCTATTCTGGTGGCCAATAAGTCCATTGGTGAAGTTCCATGACATTCCGACGAAATGCGACCTGTAGAGCGAGACGTACACACAAACAAACAAATCACAAACTGAACCGACCAACATACTTGACAAAATCGTAGATTTCGTCAAGTAACAAACAGACAAACAAACCGGACGATTACAATATCCTGCTCCCTCCCTCCGGGGGGGTAATAATAACAATCTGAGGCTGGTAAATCCATCAAACACAGGCCATGACATGACAGAAACTGCTATCTGGCAAACGTTAGCAAAAGTCATATTTAGCTTCATGTCTGCAAACAGCTGGTTGGAGTTTGGATGATCATTTTCAAAAATAGAGGCAAGAGTACGAGTTGCACAATCGCAAGGCTCAGCTACGACAGTTCATGAATGGCCTGGTTTTTTTTTTTTTTTGGTCTTCATCAGGGACATGGATAAATTATATATTTTTACAAAACCCTCCTCCAACCTGAAGTTCAGTAAAAAGCATGATTTGGACATTTCAGACAAAATACATTTGAGACAAGAGGACAAAATGCATTTGTCATGAAAGTGAAACTAGAAGGCTGTATTAGTGACAGGCAAAGAACAAATTTCAAGAAACTAGATGCTTGCGGCAGAATTGGAAAACAACAGCATTTCACGTCTCTTTGTTTACTTCTGCATTAACCACCTTGAGACAAACGTCAGCAAAGTTTTCAAACTCTGGTACAGCCATAGCATCACAAATGGCTTCTCCACAGAGATCTGCATCCTCACTGAGGCCGTCTAACCGCCTGAGCATTGAACGCAAAAATAAGTCACGCATGCAGAGGAGAAGAGGTTCACTCTGGGCTAAAGGATGGGGGAGGGAGGGGAGAACAACAATAAAAAGGTGAAAAAAAACGAATCATTGTCATTTAATGTCGACTAGAAGAAGTTCCAGCAAAAACTGAACCTTACCAAGTCGTGCAAGGCAAGATGGAGGAACACGATCAGAACTTTCATCTTCTCCCAATTCTACATCTTCCCCTTTGATGGGTGGAGGTTAATGAACATTGAAACATGACAAGGGTGGTGGGATGTGGGGATAAATTTGGACACAGGAAGCTGAATACATGAATTGGTTTGGGAATAAAATAGCATTTTTACATGGGAGCGATAAGCAAACATGAATGATACAAGTATCTTTGAATTGCGGCTAAAAGGATAGTTTGAAGAATGTAAATAAATAAATGAGAGACATGACCACAAACACACCTTTCAGTACATTTTCATCAGGTGCCAATGAAGCAGCAACTTTGGAACCTTGAGTGCAGGCATCTAAAAAACATGCACCAACACGGACGACTCGATCCACGGCACGATGTTCAACCAAAGACACCTTAAATAACACTTGAGTTTACTTGGGCTGTAATTCAAATGAAAACATGCAATTTACTCAGCATTTTAAGGGAACAACAAAAACAAAAAACTCGAAAGAGCAATGAGATTGCAGACCCTCACCAAAACTTGTTTTGAATGGTGTACAGTCGGAGTCAAAAATATTGGCACCCTTGCACTTTTTTCAAATAACTCACAATTTTCTCGAAAAATAAGTTGAAATTGAAAAAAGTATTTGATCTCCACAATTATTTATTTCACTGTTAACATTACAGAACCTTTGTTTTTGATTCAGAACTTAATATATCCTTTTAAATCAGAAAATAAAAATAACTGACATTGGCAAAATTATTGACACCCTCGACTTGATATTTGGCATCACAGCTTTTGGACAAAATAACTGCAGTCAAGCGCTTCCCACAGCCATGAATGAGCTTCCTACACCTCTCTACTGGTGTAGGTAGGTGAGGTAGCTTGTCCCACTCCTCTTGTTCAAACTGCTCCAGTTCTCCCAGATTTTAAGGGTGCCTTCTCCCAACTACTGTTTTCAGATCTCCCCACAGGTGTTCAATGGGATTTAGATCTGGACTCATTGCTGGCCACGTCAGAACAGTCCAGTGTTTTGTCTTGAACCAATCCTGGGTGCTTTTTGAAGTGTATTTGGGCCATTGTCCTGCTGCAAGACCCATGTCCTTCGACAGAGACCCAGCTTGCTGACACTGGGTTGAACATTGTGATCCACAATGTCTTGGTAATCTGATTTCATGATGCCATGCACACATTCAAGACACCCAGTGCTAGAGGCAGCACAGCAACCCCAAAACATTCACTAAACCTGCCTCCATGTTTGACTGCAGGGAAGGGTTCTTTTCTTTGAAGGCTTCATTTTGTTTCTGTAAACATAGAGATGATGTGCTTTCCCAAAAAAGCTCCAATTTGGTCTCTATCCACAGGACATTCTCCCAGAAGGATTTTGGCTTGTTCAGGTGTGTTTTGGAAAACTCCAGTCAGGCTTTCTTATCTCTCTCTCTCTCAGCAGTGGGGTCCTACTGGATCTCCTACCATAGAACCCCCTTTCATTGAATTGGTGACGGATGGTGTGAGTTGAAACTGTCGTACCTTGTGCCTGAAGGTCAACTTGAATCTGTTTGGCAGTT
>CM068953.1:118563074-118578353 GCA_035128595.1 Eptatretus atami | reverse complement strand
CTTTCTCCACCATTTGAACAATCCTTCGCTGCAATCTTCAATCAAGTTTTCTCTTGCCGCCACATCCAGGGAGGTTGTCTACAGTGTCATGGGCCTTAAACTTCCTGATAACATTACATATGGTGGACACAGGAACATCAAGGTCTCTGGAGATGGACTTGTCACCTTGAGATTGTCCATGGCTTGGCTACAATCTTGTTGTCTGACCTCCTCAGACAATTCTCTGGTTATTTCTTCTCCATATTCATTGTGGTACACACAGTGACACAAAAGAGCAGAACGACTCCTTTTCTTCATTCAAACTGGGTTAATGAGTTTTTTTTATCTTGCAGGCACCTGCAACTTACCACAGGTGAGTTCAATTCCAAAGTAAATGAGAATCACCTGCTTGAAATCAAATTATTTCTAACAACCTCCAAAAGGTGCCAATAATATTGCCCGGGCCTTTTTAGTTCTGTGTGGAATAAGCTAAGATTTAGTAATTTTTTCAGCTTTTTTTGTTTTGTTCCATGGCAAATCAAAGAAATGTATATGTGGATACCAAAAGATCTTTTCATTTGAACACTTTTCTGGAACAAAATGGTGCATTATTTGAAAAAAGTACAAGGGTGCCAATATTTTTGGCTACTCCTGCACTTTGTGTGGCAAGGAAATAGAAGGATTTACTAAATGAAAGGTCATCGATTGCAAATTAAAAGTCCAAATGGCCTAAGGGGTAAAGGTCTGAAATGGGGGTAAAGGGGTCTAATAGGTCTAACTCTAAGGGATCCAAGGGTACAAAAGGGTCTTAAAAATGGTCTGAGTTGTATAAAGGTCTAAAAGGTACATTCCAATTGGACGTAAGATATAGACGTCGTCACGGTCCAACGATATGTAATTGACACTCACGGTCCCACTCCCACTCAAACAGGACACAATTCATCTCCACCACTAGAGGTGGTGGTGGTGGTGGTGAATGGAGGTTATGTTTTCTGTGAGTATGATATCTCAAAAAGTTATGAACAGATTTAGATGAAACTTGGTGGACAGGTTGGGTATGTGACAAGGAAGAATAGATTCGATTTCGGTGAAGATCCAAAGCCAGATCTGGAGTATATAATTTTTCAATTTTTCCAAGTGATTCTTCACCATTGAGATATATATATGTATATCACGATATTTCAAAACGTGGACAGATTATGACCAAACAAGGTGGGCGAGTTGGGTGGTGGATGACAAGAACAAGCCGATTCAATTTTGATCAAGATCCGGATGCAGATCTGACCCACCAGTGGAATAGAAAACATAAACTGTTCAGCCTGGCAGAGGTATTGTTACGAATTTGGAAGCCTTTCGCACACAGACAGTCAGCGATCCCCGTAGTTCAGTTATTTCGATAAGTATGTGTTTATAGTTAGAATCCCTCCCTTGTGTCTAATGGGAATTTCGTGTGTGCGCTGCGAGTTATTTTTTAGTCAGGGTTTTTTTAAAAAAAAAAACAACAACAGCGCCCTGTCCCTCACTCAACCCGGTCGCCATTACGCACGTGGTCTTAGGTGAGGAGGTAGGCGGAGCTACAATCGCCTCAGATCGGGACTCCACCCAGAAGGGTGGGAGATGCCCCGCCTACCGTGGGCCTGTCCAATGAGGGACGGACAGCGAATCGCGTGATGCAACCCTGTCCAATCAGGGCAAAGATTACCACAGAAGACCGATCACCCCACCCCGCGCGAGAGAGAGGATAGTGATCGGCACGTTCTGTCATGCTGGCTGGGTCTGCCTCGCCTGGTGTCGTCTGATCAGTCTGGAAGCTTTTTCGGCCTTGATCACCTGTCGCCTCGTCCACCTTCGTGCTGGCTGGCGTCCGTCGCTCTATCACTCGTCCCTGATGCTTGGTGCTGCGTTGAGGCGATGGGTTTGAGTCCCACTGAGCCAGCTCGACCAGACCGCACGAGGCGGACAGGTGCAAGTGCAGACTCTTGCCCTCAGCTCGCCTTCCCTCCCGAGCTGAAGGGCCAAATAAAGGTCGCGGCCACCATTTATTTTGGGTGTGTGCGTGTGTGTCTGTGGGACCAATCTATAAGTAACAATTGTTTAAGTGCCTTGTACATTACTTGCATTCCTTCTTGATAGTCGGTTTGACTCTGCTCTTTTTGTGCTCCCCTGCACCATTATAAATAAACTCCCAATTGTTCAATGTACCAGCTCGTTGTTTTGCTTTCTATTATTGACCCAGCACGGTTCGTGCTTGAGAACCAGTAAGCCGATTGGGCTGTAAGTTGTTGTTTGGACTGACGGACTTTGGTAATTCCGCTCGGTTACACCGGACCGAGGTCGCTAAAACGACCCGGTGCGACAGTCCGTTGAGGGTGTGACTTCCCTGATAATTTGACGACGTGGGTATTTAGGTATATTGAAATTTGGCTGTTAACCCTACCCCACGCCGTCAGAGAATTGGCGAGCACAGTCCATAAGTGACCCGTGACCTTCGGAGTTGTCCGAAGGTTACGACCTGCAATTCCTGGTGTTCGATGGGAGACGGCTCTACTGCTCCACCTGGCGGCCGTTCCTCGCCACTGACCCCCACCCCACAACAATATTAGCTCTACCAAGTGCCGTTCTTGTTCAGTTTTGCGCTCGAGTTGGTACCACCGGTGAACCACCCCAATGTGGTAAGGGGACATTTGAAACAGCACACTTCGTGCAATTTAGGTGACTGGTTTTAAATCAGCGTCAACATTCAAATGATAACTCCGCTCGGTCCACATCTAAAACTTTCCTACAGAGCATTCAACTGCCTACACGGTGTGACTCTCACACTGGGAACGTACTGATCTCTCCAGCATGCCAACAAGGAGCCTACCACCCCAAACAGAGGGTGAGGAGGAACATACTGATCTCTCCAGCATGCCAACAAGGAGCCTCCACCCCCAAACAGAGGGTGAGGAGGAACATACTGATCTCTCCAGCATGCCAACAAGGGCCTCCACCCCCAAACAGAGGGTGAGGAGGTTGTCTATCCAGCATGCCAACAAGAGCCTCCCAACCCAAACAGAGGGGTGAGTAGGAACGTACTGATCTCTTCAGCATGCCAACAAGGAACCTCCCACCCCAAACAGAGGGGTGAGGAGGAACGTATTGATTCTCCAGCATGCCAACAAGGAGCCTCCACCCCCAAGAGAGGGTGAGAGAACGTATGATCTCTCCAGCATGCCAACAAGGAGCCTCCCACCCCAACAGAGGGTGAGGAGGAACGTACTGATCTCTCCAGCTGCCAAACAAGGAGCCTCCCACCCCCAAACAGAGGGGTGAGGAGGAACGTACTGATCTCTCCAGCATGCCAACAAGGAGCCTCCCACCCAACAGAGGGGTGAGGAGAACGTACTGATCTCTCCAGCATGCCAACAAGGAGCCTCCCACCCCCAAACAGAGGGGTGAGGAGGAACGTACTGATCTCTCCAGCATGCAAACAAGGAGCCTCCCACCCAAACAGAGGGGTGAGGAGGAACGTACTGATCTTTCCAGCATGCCAACAAGGAGCCTCCCACCCAACAGAGGGGTGAGAGGAACGTAGTGATCTCTCCAGCATGCCAAACAAGGAGCCTCCCACCCCAAACAGAGGGGTGAGGAGGAACGTACTGATCTTTCCAGCATGCAACAAGGAGCCTCCACCCCAACAGAGGGGTGAGGAGGAACGTAGTGATCTCTCCAGCATGCCAACAAGGAGCCTCCACCCCAAACAGAGGGTGAGGAGGAACGTACCGATCTCTCCAGCATGCCAACAAGGAGCCTCCCACCGCCAAACAGAGGGGTGAGGAGGAACGTACTGATCTTTCAGCATGCCAACAAGGAGCCTCCCACCAAACAGAGGGGTGAGGAGGAACATACTGATCTCTCCAGAATGCAACAAGGAGCCTCCCACCCCAAACAGAGGGGTGAGGAGGAACGTAGTGATCTCTCCAGAATGCCAACAAGGAGCCTCCCACCCCAAACAGAGGGTGAGGAGGAACGTACTGATCTCTCCAGCATGCCAACAAGGAGCCTCCCACCCCCAAACAGAGGGTGAGGAGGAACGTACTGATCTCTCCAGATGCAACAAGGAGCCTCCACACCCAAACAGAGGGTGAGGAGGAACATACTGATCTCTCCAGCATGCCAACAAGGAGCCTCCCACCCCAAACAGAGGGGTGAGGAGGAACGTATGATCTCTCCAGAATGCAACAAGGAGCTCCCACCCCCAAACAGAGGGTGAGGAGAACGTACTGATCTCCTCCAGAATGCCAACAAGGAGCCTCCCACCCCAACAGAGGGGTGAGGAGGAACGTACTGTCTCTCCAGAATGCCAACAAGGAGCCTCCCACCCCAAACAGAGGGGTGAGGAGGAACATACTGATCTCTCAGCATGCCAACAAGGAGCTCCCACCCCAAACAGAGGGTGAGGAGGAACGTACTGATCTCTCCAGCATGCCAACAAGGAGCCTCCCACCCCCAAACAGAGGGGTGAGGAGGAACGTACTGATCTCTCCAGCATGCCAACAAGGAGCCTCCCACCCCCAAACAGAGGGGTGAGGAGGAACGTACGATCTCTCCAGCATGCCAACAAGGAGCCTCCCACCCCAAACAGAGGGTGAGGAGGAACGTATGATCTCTCCAGCATGCAACAAGGAGCCTCCCACCGCCAAACAGAGGGTGAGGAGGAACGTATTGATCTCTCCAGCATGCCAACAAGGAGCCTCCACACCCAAACAGAGGGGTGAGGAGGAACATACTGATCTCTCCAGATGCCAACAAGGAGCCTCCACCCCCAAACAGAGGGGTGAGGAGGACGTAGTGATCTCTCCAGAATGCCAACAAGGAGCCTCCCACCCCCAAACAGAGGGTGAGGAGGAACGTACTGATCTCTCCAGCATGCCAACAAGGAGCCTCCCACCCCAAACAGAGGGGTGAGGAGGAACGTACTGATCTCTCCAGAATGCCAACAAGGAGCTCTCCACACCCAAACAGAGGGTGAGGAGGAACATACTGATCTCTCCAGCATGCCAACAAGGAACCTCCCACCCCCAAACAGAGGGTGAGGAGGAACGTACTGATCTCTCCAGCATGCCAACAGGAGCTCCCACCCCAAACAGAGGGGTGAGGAGGAACGTACTGATCTCTCCAGCATGCCAACAAGGAGCCTCCCACCGCCAAACAGAGGGTGAGGAGGAACGTACTGATCTCTCCAGCATGCCAACAAGGAGCCTCCCACACCCAAACAGAGGGTGAGGAGGAACATACTATCTCTCCAGCATGCCAACAAGGAACCTCCACCCCAAACAGAGGGTGAGGAGGAACGTACTGATCTTCCAGCATGCCAACAAGGAGCCTCCCACCCCCAAACAGAGGGGTGAGGAGGAACATACTGATCTCTCCAGCATGCCAACAAGGAGCCTCCCACCCCCAAACAGAGGGGTGAGGAGGAACGTACTGATCTCTCCAGCATGCAACAAGGAGCCTCCCCACCCAAACAGAGGGGTGAGGAGGAACATACTGATCTCTCCAGCATGCCAACAAGGAGCCTCCCACCCGCAAACAAGAGGGGTGAGGTCACAACACTCCCCTCTCCCCCACCACGACCCACAACCATTTTGAGGGGAATTTCCATTGAAAAGCCAATTCAACAATTTGTTGAAGTCCAAAATGTGCACTGTACTCAATATACAAACCTTTATGTTGCTTGTAACACACCAAAGAGCAACTGTGAGGGTAAGGAGTTGGAATGCAAGGAAAACACGTTTCATTAAATAAAAACAAAGATTTTGTTCATTAATTCAGACAAACAAATAGGGATAGAGAACGAGCAACGATACTCACTCTCTGTAGTTTGGGTGAACACAGCCCAGAGTGAAGAAAAATACCCCAATCAGGTATACTAGGGTTTAAAATTACCTTAAAATATTAACTCGTCCGCTGAACAACTAACCATCAACGTTTAAGAGCCATTAGAAAAATTTTAACCAAGCAAACAGCGGACTTTTCCCCACAGTCAAGGCCACATACACCGCCTAATCCGAGGCAATTCATTAGAGTGTTGAGAAAGTTGACGGTCGACGATCAAAACCATCCGTCAGATCACGTGACCAAATGCAAGAAATTTTTTTTGAAGCGAGACCATCTCCTCAAAAACAAACAAACACAATCACGGACACCACGTGCTCCGAAAACGTTTTCCCAACGTTTGTATTCAAACCCTGTGACTTACTATGGACTGGTACAGTGTGGACAACGATAACTGACTCCTGGTCCCCGATCACAAACCACGCAGAATTCGCAGCTCAGCGAGCCCTTCGTCCCCATGGTCACCGATCGCACCTCGCCAGTCACCTCGCAAACCAAGTAAACGTACTGTCTCTCTTCACCCCTGCAGATTCAACACGACACACCGAATAGTGTTTATTTTTGTGATTAAGTAAAACAAGGTAGAATTTCAAAAATAGATATATATATATATATTTTTTAAAGCCTTTACTTTATGCTTCACCCAAGAATAATAAAAACAAAAAAAATTAAGTGAGATTGAGAATGCCATACCGGCTAGATAAACGAGTACAATACACCCTTCGTCACAACCATTCACATCGATCGAGCGGCTAACATGAGAATGAGCAATAAATAAGTCAAATACGAATAGAATTTCACACGTTCCCTTTGCAGAGATATCATAATTTAAGATAACTAGTGCGTGCCCGTACTTGGGTGGCCGTACGTGCAAAAAAAAAAAAATTGTGACGTCAATTGTGACGTCATAGCACCTGTCCTGTCATTGGTTTGTAAATAAATGGCCATAACTTGGAACCACTTGGGAAACAGCTGAAACGGATGAAGAAGAACATATCAAACCTTGAAAAGGCACATACTCAGTCCCCAGCGTCAATTGTGACGTCATAACAACGAAGAAGAAGAAGAATTGTACGTCATAGCACCGTGCCCTGTCATTGGTTTGGTAAATAAATGGCCAATAACTTAGGAACCACTTGCCGATTAATATCAAACCTTGAAAAGGCACATCCACAGGCCCCAACAATATACTGGCAAGTTTCAATAGATCGGACCAGTGTGTCGAGAAACAGCGGTCACAGACACACACACACACACACACGCACCACACGCACCACACACACGCACACACACACACACACACACACACACACACACACACAGAGACACACACACACACATTGCTGAATTATAATAGATACCTTCCAGAATGAGGTGTAAAAGTTATTTAAAAAAAAAACTTTTTCCTATGATTTTCACAGAGGTGTATTCGGGATATTTCTAGCATGGCTATGGTTCTCTTTTTATCGGTGCTTTCGGCTTGGAATTGCTTGACATTGCACGAATCGGCGATCGTGTCGTTGTGAAGTCCGAGCGACGGCCTGCACAGCGTTTATTCGAGTGCCACGACAGCACTGTTTCCATGGAGACGCCATTTGTGTTCAGCAGTGCCGAGCCCCCGGAGCTTGTTGACGGAACAAAACCCAGGCTTGTTGGTCTCTCATCTCCCGCGTTGAAGTTCATCTATCATAATTCCAGCAATCTGTGTGTGTGTGTTTGGTGTGTGTGTGTGTGTGTGTGTGTGTGTGTGTGTGTGTGTTGGTGTGTGTGTATGTGTGTGTGTGTGTGTGTGTGTTTGTGTTGTGTGTGTGTGTTGTGTGTGTGTGTGTGGTGTATGTCTGTATGCGACCGCAGTTTCTCGACGATTGACGGTCCGATCTGATTGAAACTTGCCAGGAATATTGCCGGGGACCCGCGGATGTGCCTTTTCAAGGTTTGATATCAATCGGACAGCGGTTCCAAGTTACGCGTCATTTATCTGTCAACCAATGACAGACACGGTGCTATGACGTCACGAATGACGTCACAATTAATGTTTTTTTTTTTTTGCACGATTGACGGTCCGATCTGATTGAAACTTGCCAGAAATATTACTGGTGACCCGCGGATGTGCCTTTTCAAGTTTGATATCAATTGGACGAGCGGTTCCAAGTTACGGTCATTTATCTGTCAACCAATGACAAGACACGGTGCTATGACGTCACGAATGACGTCACAATTAATGTTTTTTTTTTGCACGATTGACGGTCCGATCTGATTGAAACTTGCCAGAAATATTGCTGGGACCCGCGGATGTGCCTTTCAAGGTTTGCTATTTAATCGACGAAGCGGTTCCCAAGTTACCGCATTTATCTGTCAACCAATGACAGACATGTGCTATGACATCACGAATGACATCACAATTAATGTTTTTTTTTTTGCACGATGTGTGTCACAATTATCTTCTTCTTCGTTTGGTATGACGTCACAATCGACGCTGGGACCTGACTATGTGCCTTTTAAAGGTTTGATATTAATCGGCCAAGCGGTTCCCAAGTTAGGCCATTTATCTGTCAACCAATGACAAGACACTGCTATGACATCACGAATGACATCACAATTAATGTTTATTTATTTATTTTTTACATGATTGACGTCACAATTCTTCTTCTTCTTCGTTTGCTATGACGTCACAATCGACTGGGCCTTGTGGATGTGCCTTTTAAAGGTTTATATATTAATCGGCAAGCGGTTCCCAAGTTAGGCCATTTATCTGTCAACCAATGACAAGACACGGTGCTATGACATCACGAATGACATCACAATTAATGTTTATTTATTTATTTTTTTACATGATTGACGTCACAATTCCTTCTTCTTCGTTTGCTATGACGTCACAATTGACGCTGGGGACAAATTGACGCTGGAAAAATGTGCCTTTTCAAGGTTTGATATCGTTCTTCATCCGTTTCAGCTGTTTCCCAAGGTTTGATAATTGTTCAAATTATTAATTAATCCCAAGGTCTGGGGGGTGAGAGAGAAAGGACGAGAGAGAGAGGGCGTCACAATTCGAGAGAGGAGGGGCGAGAGAGGGGCGGAGAGAGGAGGCGAGAGGAGGGTGAGACTAGGGTAGAGAGGGGGGGGGCGTCACAATTCTTCTTCTTCGTTTGATATGACGTCACAATTGACGCTGGGGACCTGAGTAGTTTCCCAGGTTTCTCAATTATGCCATTTATGATACGGTTGGTCCGATCTAATTGAAATAATGCCCCAATCCAGTCGCCGTTTACGAGAGTGAAGGAACGAAGCTGCACCTACGGACCCGCACTAGTTATACATAAAACGAGGAAGGGAGGAGGAAGCTTAGCCCTTATTAAATAAATTACTAACTAATAATAGCCACGTGTTATTGTTGACTGGGTGGTGTGTTCGTGTCAAGGTTTTTATACCAGGATCATCTCTTTTTTTCTCTCTAAAACTCCTTATAAAGGAGATTCTTGAGATTTTTGTTCATGAAATATGTAAAACCAATTGTAGTACAGACTAGCATGTAGTGAAAGAAACCGGAATAAACATAAACAGGAACATTCCTGCATTTCCCGTTGCATGTCGATCTGATTTTGGGGATGAAAAGGAGTTCGAATCTCGCGGCTCTGACGTCATGTTTTTGAAGAGGAAGAAGAAGATTAAGATTTAAAGAAGAAGAAGAAGAAGAAGTGTTGGCTTCGAGTGTATGATTGCAGTGTCGGTCTGTGAAAAGGCCTTCCTTTGAGAGGCATCGTTGAGTCGTTATGTCGTTTGAAACGATTCCACGTGATCTGAAACATCTTCGGGCGTGTTTGCTTTGTTCTCTCGTCAAGGTAAGTTTCACTTGTTCCATTTCAATGCTAACTGTCATGGTTCACGCTCCTCCGTGTATGACGTCACTTCCTTCTGGTTCAAACATTTTAACTTTTTTTTTTTTTCCCAAAGCAATCGAAAGGTGACAAACCTCTTTTTACGCAAAGTCCTATTTCTTGACCCCATTGTCCCCCTCCACGCCCTCAAAGTAATTTTTACGGTTTTCTAATTGGTTTATCTGGGAACGTTTGTACAATCTGTTTTGGGAGATTTTTTAAACGTTATCAAGGCAATAAGTGTGGCCCACAAGGTAGTTGTTCGATGTTGTGTGTTCGTCACAGCTTCTTCCCGCTCACTCGGATCTGTATATAAACTTGTCCTGTTGTGCAATCTTGGGCTTTGGCAATCGCAATGTGGACAGATCTGAACGGCGCACACACACACACACACACACACACACACACACCACACCACACACACACACACAACACACACACACACGTTATCGCTGTTTGAACGGTGTACTGTGTGTCCCATCTTGGATAGGTAAATAAGACTTTTTAAACAACCATCTGATCTTATGTGAAGAGCGTCAGTTCGATTCTCAGCTGTTGGAGGTAAACCTGGTAAGGTAGTTAATCTTCTACCAACAGCTGGGTAATCCACTCCGTACTCCACATGCTCACTTCATTCTTTTATGGTTCTTGTTCTAATCCCCGCCCCCTTTTTACACTCCCCGCCCCCTTTTCCCACTCCCCGCCCCCTTTTCCCACTCCCCGCCCCCTTTCCCACTCCCACCCCCTTTTCCCACTCCCCGCCCCCTTTTCCCACTCCCCGCCCCCTTTCCCCCCACCCCTTTTCCACCCCGCCCCTTTTCCACTCCCCGTCCCCTTTTCCCACCCGCCCCCCCTTTTCCCACTCCGCCCCCTTTTCCCACTCCCCGCCCTCTTTTCCCCCACCCCCTTTTCCCACCCCCGCCCCTTTTTCCACTCCCCGTCCCCCTTTTCCCACCCCGCCCCTTTTTCCACCCCCCGTTCCCCTTTTTTCCACCCAAGACACTGGAGCAGTTTGAGTTGGAAGGTTGTGACAACTGTCATGAAGTGCTCCAGATGAAAGGCAATAAAGACATGGTTTATGATTGCACGTCATCGTCATTTGATGGGTGAGAAATGGTGGGTGTGTGACACTCCTGGAGAGAGGGGGTTTGCTTTATCCAGTTGGGGTAGAGTTTGACGTGATTGCTAGGGTGGATCTCTTCTTTTGTTGTGCTGACGCTCGGGAGGTCATCTTTGGTGAAGGTAATTAGGATCCACTGAAACGGAAAAGAATGTCTTCTCTTTCTGGGAGAAGTGATACCACGAGGACTGTGAAAAAGAAAGGGGGGGGGGAGAGTGAGGTCAGTTGAGAGCTCGGTGGAAAACGAAGCTGAGAGGGGGAAGGTGTTCTAGTGAGAGACAAATGTCTTCAGGAAGGTGAGGAAAAAAAAAAAATTTTTTTTTGAGCGTGGTGCACCATGGAGAGGTCGGGTGATAATTTCCCACTTTGCGTGGACTGGAAATCTTTCTCTGGCTTTGGCATGAGAAGCATTGACACACGGCCTCGGGGTGCGTGTTCAGAGAACCATCTGGCCCGTGGAGATGCAGTTTGGGTATCTCAGTCGAGCTCTGACGCATCACAATCCTGCCGCCCGAGCGTAGCAATCCATTGACTCCTGAAATCACATTGAGATTTGCCACTTCATGTGGCACTATACCGGTACTGAACAGGAACTTGTACCTTTGTGGTCCGTGTTTGCACGTGCTCGGCCGTCGCAGGACCGGACCAACATCAAAGTTCTGTGGCCTTTGTTGTGTCGTGCTGCTTGTTGAATGGGGTTATGAGGTTAAGGAGCTTGGTGTTTGCTTTGTGGTTAAGGTGGCTGGCTTTGGACTTTTGGGTCCTGAATTCAAGCCCCTGTCCACTGTTGAATTAACACCAGGTGGGGTTGACTCAGTTTCTCATCCTGATGCCTAAATCCCTTTTTTCCCCCCTAACAATGATGTTAGCAGAAAGGGGGAATAATTGTTTTCTCGTTTTTAATCTATAAACTTGTGTTTGCACAGAGTTATTTCCATGATGAGTCCGGAGGACAGCTGGGTGGCCAAGTGGCAGAGACTGGGTAGGAAATCAACCCCATTCTTTTTACTTGAAAAATCATTTTGATCACTTGCCGAGAAAGTTGGATATCGGGCCGATCCGGAACGTGCCTTCGGTGAATGACTCGTGTGCATTGTGACATGGTGATCCGATTTCCATAGGTTCCAGCAAACCTGGTGTTTATGCCATATCAGTCACCGGACGACTGCCTCAAGGTGAGCGGAAGAAAGGAAAGCAATGTTCCCAACAATCTTGAACAACCATGCTTATTAAAGATTAGAATGACGAAGAACTAAGTGGGTTTTTAAAGTTTAGTTAGTCTAAATGTCAGAATCTATGGAAGTACCTTTTATCAGATAAATTTTTTTTTAAGCAAATTAGCTATATGCCATCTGGTCACAGTACAAACGTGTGTGTTGTTTCAGGTATTGTGAGGGAACTGAGCAGTAGAAGAGTGGTCTACAAATCACGTGATACATCTTCCAAGACTTAAATGCTGGTTACAAATGGATGTTTTTTCCTCCTCTGACATCTCCTGTTTTTATTATTTATGTATTTTTTCTCATTCCTAAACTTCCCTGGCTTGTTTAATTTGAATCCATTAAATTAAAATTGGTTGAATGACTTCAAGATAGTTATTTACTTTTCTCCAACACGCAAAGTCACGTAAATGCGCAAAAAACAAACTATGGTTTCATCTGTTTTGCAAATGGGTGAATATTTTAATTATGGTTACTGGTTGAACTGACAAATTCTGCAAAAAAAAAAAAATTGTTAAAATTGTACCTGGTCTTGACTTGTGGAAATGAGGACGCAACAAAGGGGAAACACCAATAGTAAGGTCGAGGGAGAAAAGTAGAGATGGACAAACAAGGGATGTAGGTAATGAGGGGGTAGGGGAGAATGCAAGGGGTGGAAAAGATAGATAGATAAGCAAAATTGAGGGGTGGTGTGGTTTAACTGGTGTAGAAAATATCATGGCTTTGGATGGGTGATGACCTGAGATAGTGGTGAACAGCTCTCTTGAAAAATGGGAGAGAGAGAAAAAAAAGATATGGAAGGTCATTCCACAGGTTGAGGGAATAGGGGAGGGGGGGAGGAATAAAGTGGAGGAGAGCAGTAGTTCTGGATTTAGGCAGTGTAACAAGGATGGGGCAAAGCACAGAGGAAGCAAGACCAGAAATGAGGCGGAAGACGACAGACCACCAACTTATTGGTAATGGTGAAGTGATGGGCCTGTAGACTCGGCTTCATCGCAAGAGATGCCAATGATCATGAAAGCCTTGGTTTTGCTTATATCAGGGTGAGCAAGATGTGAGGCAGGGAGTCAGTCCAAAAGGGAGAGCAGTACTTATCCTGGAATGGCCTACGTGTCCCGATTCTTGAATAAGAATGCTCCAGACAGCTAAACCAACACTTGCATAGCTTTAAATCACTTTCTTTCTTGAAAACACCAAGTGCGATGTAAAAACCATGCCTTTTCCACAAAAACCACAAGTACCGCTAGACCGGAGAAGAGTCCGCTCGCCCTCTTGCAGCGGAGATGACGTGACATGGGCGGAGCATAAATATGCATGAAACAAAACATGCGTGGAACATAATATACATTTTACATTCAAACTTGGTTACATCACAAAGGGTGCACACAATGACCACTAAGAAGCAAGGCACCCTGCACGCCGCCTCATTTGCATATCCACACTAAAAGCTGGTTCAAATCATGCGTCCAAACTCAACCTGCACCACAATCACAACACCACTCTGGATAAAATCATACACAAACTTTTATTGCAAATTAATTTTAAAATCCCCTTGTACAAGCTCACATTCCATCTCTTGCTTGCAAGATTCTCCACAGTTCAACCACTGTACTTAACCACTCCGCTTCAACAAACGCCACAAGAAGACTGCCTTTCAACCACCACTCTTATGAGTGCCACTGGGAGTTTAAACTGCATAATTTTAAACGTCCTGGCATCATCGTCCTTGTGTTCGAATTTCATTTTAAATCCAAAAAAAAAAGTTAATTTTTATTTACCACCAGACGACCCATGAACCAGTTGGGTTCCCGTTGTGACAGCGGTTGATAAAAAAAAAAAGATAGCGCCAGCGAACTATACCGCTGAGGTTGTTTGCATTGATCAAATTCTCCCGAAGAGTACTTGACTGAATCGGGAATTTTTTTTTTTCGTTGCCCGATTTTAACAAAACTTGATAATGCACACCGCAGGCGAATGGTGAGTAAGGTTGGCCAAAAAATTTTGCGCTATCTTGTACGTTTTGGCTGTATTTTGGGAACATACATATATACAAGATGAGAGTTTTAGTAATATATGGATAGATGAACCAGCCTCGCTGATCGGCACGAGATTTACACCGTGTATTACACTTTAATCGTGTGCATGATTAAAGGAATTATGAGACTTTAAACAAGATATATATATATATATATGATCACTTGTGGTTCCTGATCAAAAATGTATAATAAAATAATTCTGCAAGAAACCAAGCAACCCCCCTCCCCACATCAATCATCTGGTGATCATCTGCGAGTCAGGTTTTTTTTTTCCTTCTAAAAAACAAAACAAACAATGTTGGGTGGGTGGGGATGGTTTATGACTGCAAAACCTGTAAGTAGGAGAACATGTGCTGTGAAAGTATAAGTATACATATAAAAACCTGCAAATAACTGGGTTATGCGGATTGTGAATGCGCAAAAGTCGGTTTTATTGCACTTCAACAGCTTGTAATTGTTCATATTTTGCACGCACTGTGGTTTAATAAAAAAACAAAAAGTCTTTCGTGTGTCAAGCCAAATTGAAGTGTGTGTTATCTGAAACGAGCTGTGTGTTGTACAGCAAAACCTGAGGCGATGCTCCAGTATACAGCATCCAAATGACCATTTTTATTAACAAAAATATAATCACTTGCACTGTTCCATAATTGGTGAATTTTATCAACAAAAAGTTGATTCAGGTATGTTACTTGCCATGGGGAATGAGGTATGACTAATCTAATGTACTGAGTGCTAGTCCTTCTTCAGAACAGAAAAAGGAAAGAAATGTGGCTGCAAGGAGCACCGTCAAGGAACTAGATCAAGGATCAAGTAGGGAGGGAGGATTTACAAAGTTTTAAGCAAGGATTTGAAGGGACAGGGTCAAATATTGATAAAACAACCAATGGAGTTGTACCATGAAGAGACTGAAATTAGATGCGACGAGGAGAGAGAAAAAAAAAGTGTGGGTGTGAATGTGACAATACATTATGGTGTACACATCATTGCTACGGTGAAGAGAAATTCCAAAGTTAGATATTTGGTGGAATGGCTGGGAAGATTGCAGTGCCAAGTGATTGGATTCATGACATCCGTGCTGTTAGGTCTCATCCAGTGAACGGTCAGGGAAAGGATTGCTCAACCTTCCTGATCTAGAGCTAACAGAGTGCAGCTTTCTCCACAACCACAAAGTT
>CM068953.1:118511769-118522545 GCA_035128595.1 Eptatretus atami | reverse complement strand
ATTAATATCCTTGAATGGACTGAAAACTTTGATTGTCATCAATTGAACAATGGAAAAACAATTTACTGCAATCTCAAAATGATACGTGGCTCAGGAGGTGGCCAAATAAGAGCATTAAGAGAAGTTTATCATTTCATTTCTGCTCAACAAAGACACTAAACCAAGAACCAAGTTCCAAGTTATTCTTTGTGAATATACTCGAATGGAAATGAATGTTATTAAGAAAATTAAGTTATTCCCGAAAGTAGAACATGGACAAATATTCATTGGTTCGCTCTTTCAGTGGAATGAAAATATGAAAGGGAAGAAGTGCTTTAATCAGTCAGTCTCAATCTTTCATCGTCTCAATTTTACATTGCTTGGGGAAGGGATATAGGAATGTCATTTGACATTGCTTGTATGGGAGGGAAGGGATAGGTGGGGAGAAAATGAGTCTCAATTTTACATTTGCTTGTATGGGAGGGAAGTGGATAGGTGGAGGAAATGTCTCAATTTGACATTTGCTTGTATGGGAGGGAAGGGGATAGGTGGGGAGAAAATGAGTCCTATTTTGAGCTTTTGGCACTTGGGTCAGAAAGTTTTTTCCCCATTCATTTGAAATGGGCGTCCAGAAACCCCATTTATCATCTACTTGCAGCGCTACAATAGCCGTAGACCCTGCAAATCCTCCCCTCCACCCCACCCCCCAAAAGTACCCCTAATCGGGGAATAACAGGCCGTATGCGCTCGAATCTCACTCGGATGGATAGAGCAACACAGCCTTGTAATTTACCACAAGATCTATTCAATGCCTGGTTAAGGAAAAAACAAATGAACTACATACATTTATTTGTAAATTGGAGAAAATCTCCCATTCATTTTTTGACACGTTTCCACCAAAATACAGTACTGTCGGACCTCGCTATTCGTGGGGGATATGTTCCTGAAAAATGTCGCGAATGTCAAGGCATTGTAAATTTTTTTTTATTATTTTTTTTTTGACATGGCCTAGACTCATGGAAAAGCAATTACACACAACAAATCAGGATACAACATAACAAAGGGAACAGCAGAAGAAAGGGGAAACACCAACAGCAGGGCAGAGGGAGAAAGTAGATGGAAACAAACAAAGGATGCAAGTAATGATGAGGGGTAAGGGAGAACGCAAAGAGTGGACAATATGAATACAGAAGCAAAATTGTGTTTGACCAGTTTGTGATTTTGTCAAGGTCTGAGGAGAGGGAAGAGGCTGCTGCCTGCCTGTCAGAACGATGAGAGATGTCATGGCAGACAGTGGAGTCATCAGCAAAGAGATAGAGGATTTTCCAGAGAGTCAGTGAGATCATTGATGAAGATTAGGAGTAATATGCGGCCTAGAACACTGCATTGGGGTACTCCAGCCTTGACAAGGAGAGGAGATGAAAGGGTTCTGTTGAGAGCCACACATTGCCTTCAAGAGTAGAGGAAGTCAGGAATCCAAGAGTGGGGTTGGCCTTGGATTCCATAGGCAGACAGTTTAGAGGGCAAGGTAAGATACCAGACTACATCAAAAGCTCAAGATATGTCCAGAGAGACAGCTCTGATCTCATGTCTGGTATTGAGGACCTCCACCATTGTTGGGAGAGTAGAAGTAGCGTGTCCAAGGTAGAGTGACCAGTTCTGAATCTGAATTGATGATCTAAGATGAGGCTGTTGGAGAAAATGAATGATTTTATATCAACTGCGATAATTATCAATTCCACGACCTTGTTGATGATTGGAAGCAAGTTAATTGGGCTGTCATGAAGAGGATCCTTTTTTTTCACCTTTTTATGTAATGCTGTGATGTTGGCCGATTTCCAATTTCCCAGGTGGATACAGGACACTAGTCCTGAAGTAGAGGAAAAAAGAAGAAAAAACTGGGAATACGCGAATGTCGAAGCACGTCACGCTTTTGACCCACAAATATGTGGGATCCGCTATTATCAAATCCATGAATGGTGGGGTCCAACAGTATTTTCATTTGTTCATTCAACTTACAAAAAAAAAAAAAAATCTCTGCATTGGATTGTCCAATCTTAAAAATATAACTTGCATTTTCATCTAAGAACTACATCCTTAAATTAATCACTTGTTTTATCACATAAATTTAAAATTTGATGCAAAATTGCTACTCAAAGATGTTTCCTTATGATAGCAAGTGAATATCCAATGGTAATCCAATGTTTGCCTATTTTAAGACTATTTTCTAAGAGAGATGTGCCAGTAGTAATTGAAAGGGAATTGACTGTGAAGAGCACAATATAATTTACTCATTCATGTGTGGACATGGAAAGTGAAAAGAGGAAGTTGCCACCATCAGAGATTTTGTCAGTGGCGTAGTTGGTAATGAATTGCATCACGACAGTACAATGTTATGTTGACAGCAAGTAATCTCGAAGCGGAGGAAAACTACAGAAGATAAATGCCTAAAGTGTGGAGCTATTGGGTTTTTGAAAACATGCACTACATGGCCGCAACTATGTGGACACCCCTTCTAATTTGTGGATTTGGCCATTTCAGCCACGCACATTGCTGACCGGTGTATAAAATCAAGCACACCCATGCAATCTCCACAGACAAACATTGGCAGTAGAATGGGCCGTACTGAAGAGCTCAGTAACTTTCAACATGGCACCGTCATAGGATGCCACCTTTCCAACAAGTCAGTTTGTCAAATTTCTGCCTTGCTAGAGCTGTCCTGGTCAAATGTAAGTGCTGTTATTGTGAAGTGGAAATTTCCAGGAGCAACAACAGCTCAGCCATGAAGTGCTAGGCCACACAAGCTCACAGAACGGGACCGCCGAGTGTTGAAGTGCGTAGCATGAAAAAAAATCGTCTGTCGTCGGTTACAACACTCACGACCCAGTTCCAAACTGACTCTGGAAGCAACGTCAGCACAAGCACTGTTTGTCGAGATCTTCATGAAATGGGTTTCCATGGCCGAGCAGCTGCACACAAGCCAAAGATCACCATGTGCCATGCCAAGTGCCGGCTGAAGTGGTGTAAAGCTCACCGCCATTGGACTCTGGAGTAGTGGAAACACGTTCTCTAGTGATGAATCGCGCTTCACCATCTGGCAGTCCGACGGACGAATCTTGGTTTGGCAGATGCCAGGAGAACGCTACCTGCCCAAATGCATAGTGCAAACTGTAAAGTTTGGTGGAGGAGGAATAATGGTCTGGGGCTGTTTTTCATGGTTCAGGCGAGGCCCCTTCGTTCCAGTGAAGGGAAATCTGAATGCTACAGCATACAGTGACATTCTATACGATTCTGTGCTTCCAACTTTGTGGCAACAGTTTGGGGAAGGCCCTTTCCTGTTTCAGCATGACAATGCCCCAAGGCAAAAAGTGAGGTTCATACAGAAATGGTTTGTCGACATCGTTGTGGAAGAACTTGACTGGCCGGCACAGAGTGCTGAACTCAACCCCATCGAACAACTTTTGGACGAATTGGAACACCGAATGTGAGCCAGACCTAAATCGCCCAACAACAGTGCCCGACATCAATAATGCTTTTGTGGCTGAATGGAAGCAAATCCCCGCAACAATGTTCCAACATCGAGTGAAAAGCCTTCCCAGAAGAGTGGAGGCTGTTATAGCAGCAAAGAGGGACTAACTCCATATTAATGCCCATGATTTTAGAATGAAATGTTGGACGAGCAGGTGTCCACATAATATACACCACATGGCCAAATTGTTTGTGAAGTCGTGTTAAGAGAACGCAGCAAAATAATCAGGTGTTAGCTGAAATTAAGAAGGCATCCAAAGAACAGTTCAGGACTCTTAATGAAGAAACATAACCCAGGACCCCCTCAATGAAAAAAAAGAGACCCCCTTCAAAAGCTAAATAAAGAGGAAATCTTCAAGAGATCCTGTATGCAACTAACAGATCTAACCTGGCCAGTGGATCCCAGGAGGCCGATGGTTATTGCCCAACAGACGGTGCCAACTGACCTCAGATTTGATGTGATGTTATGGTCAGAGAAAGCAAAGATAGTGATGCAAGGAGTCAATTATCTTTGGGGAGGGGGCATTGATAGGGACCACAAGTACATGATGGAGAAGTGTACAGAAATCGGAGGTGAATGTGAATGAAGAAATTGGAGGCAACACTGCTTCTCTGTGGAGTTTGACTGCAGAGGTTAGGGAAGAATTTCTTTCGTTGATGAACAATGAACAGGAGAACTAAGAAGAGAGCAGTGGAAGCAGCAATCTGTATTTGACAAAAAATATACATGTGTAGCAGTCGTCATACAGTAGAGGGAAGAATCGTTTCAGCAGGAAGAGGTGGTGACTGTGTGCTCAACCTCAGCTACATAGATCATATTGAGGATAAAAAGGGCCAATTGACCTGGTGGACGTACCTCGACTGATGATCTGGTTGTTGGGTGTAAGCTGTTAACATTGTCACACAATGACTGACCTATCTATAAGAAAAGGGGTGGCAAATCGAAAAATAAAATAAAATGAGAAAATAAAAGCAACTATTACTTTCTTACCTCAGCTTCTGTTCTTTTGCCAATTAGTGGCAGCGTCATCTGGAGGTCATGCTCCAGCTGACAAATCAACTCCTTTTGGTCTGAAGCAACCTTTTCAACTTCTTTATATCGAGTTTCAAGATCAACAAACTGAGCTGGAAAGGGAAGAATTTAAATTTTTTTTTTATCAATCTTCCCTTGAGTGTCTGCTCCCTATCCCATTTCAAAGTTTTCCTTGACTCGATATACCCCTCTCTCTTTTTCTGTCGTACGTCATTGCAACTTACCCGCACTTTCTCCAGCCGAAGCTCTCAGGGCTGCCAGCTCGTCTTGTAATCGCCTGCTTCTTTCCAACAACAATACTTCTAATGGCTGGGTATTGTGAAATGTAGTGGAAAATTATACACATAGTAGAGATTATATTCTTTATAAAAGAAAGTCAAAAACCAAAGAGGAATGACTCACCTCGCCCTCTCCTTCTTCTTCATCTTCTTCCGATTTATGAGCAAGTTCCACAGAGCGAAGCAGCCTGCAAGGAGGGGAACAAATATAAAAAAAGTAAGTTAGTTACATCAACTTGCGAACAAACTCTTTTCTTCATTCAACAAAAAAGTGGTTGTTGTTAATGGGAGAAAATAAAATTAGGTGGTATATGGGAGAAAAAAAAATACTGCCCAAGCTATACACTCAGGGAGCGAAGAGGAGAGTGTTAATGGGATATTCATCACAGCCTTTTAGATGCTGAATTCCGAATAATATACAACACACGAAGACGAAGATCAAAATTAAAAAATAATATTTTCACCCTCCCTCTACCCCTCCTCCTCCTCCTCCTCTCTTCCTTCTTTTTATCAAACTGGGGTACGTATTCGGCATGGGCCGTGCCAGGAAACAAACTCTCATGTGTGTATGTGCAGCATGTTATATGCTGTGTGTGTGTGGTTGTTGTGGGTGGTGTGTGTTGTGTGTGTGTGTGTGTGTGTGTGTGCATGCATGCTGCACTGCAGATTGTATCGAACAACGTTGACGGATGCAGGTAGGCCAGCACGCTGAGACCGAGCTCCTTTTATATTATAGATGGAAGACTTCTTAAAAAAAAAACAATTTAACTCATGTTTCAGGATTTTTTTTTTATTTTTTAGAGTATACAGTAAACCCTCAAATATCGCGGGTTCCAATATTACGGGCTTCAACGAATCGCGGGCAACCTATTGCGTTCCAATTTCGTTATCGCTGCATTTAATTTCGGCCAACTGCGGTTTTTGAGCTGAGCAGAGTTATTGTTTGCTTCCGTGTGTATGATTACCTCCCACTCTGACCATTTTCTGGTTTCTCGCGTTCCGTTAATTGTAGTAATCAGACCAGCACACGGGAAAGAAGCTAAATTTAACAATGAATCGTCATCGAACAGGAAATGACATGACATGAGGCAGTGACCTTCACTATTGTTTTAGAGGGGGGGACACTTTTTGCCGATAAGACATCAGTATGAGACTGCCACACCACCTGCAGGACTCCAAAATGGCTGCTATTTGGCCTCGCCTCCATGTACTCTTTTTTTTTTTTAAGTTGTGGTTACTAGGCTGCAAGCACAATTGTTTACATACTGCCATCTACTGATGTTACTTTTATGCTTTCCATTGAAACAATCATTTGAAACCATGGGATCAATTTGATAGCATTTATGGCGGATTATGATGGGTTTTTTTCTCCACTTTTGTGTATTATCGATCACGTGTCAAGGGTCACACTTTGGGCCACCAGGGGGCTGCCAATGGCTCACGAGCTGTGCATTGAAGAACAGGGACATAAGGAGATCCTGTTATACTAGATCTACAAGATCTAGTAGACACACAACAGCTAATAATGGCACCCAAATGTAAAACGGACAAATTGTACCAAAAGGCAGTGAAGGGATACGACATTGTGCGAAGAAATAGAGTTGTTAGATACGTCAGCAAGAAGTGAAAGTGCGGCATCTGTGGGCCGCCATTACTTGATCAATGAATCAACTGTGTGCAAACACGAGTCAAATATCCGTTCAAGTGTTCCCGCTTTGCAAGGCGCAAAAGGCTCATTCCAGTCCCATGATAACTACATTTAAAGGATGGGGGAAAAAAATTAAAATTTAAAGCGCTTAATGTTTGGATCAAGGACCAAACAGAAAATAATGCCTTTGACTTGATCAGTGTCCAGGGAACATATTGTGGATTTACTCCAACTTTGAGTGAACCGGTGTACAGGAGAAATCATTGTGGATTTACCAACGTTTTCATGATGCACCCAGGGCCGAAGGCTCCAGTTCAACCACGGCTCATGGAACGAATTGAGGCAAAGGGATTTATGCTGGAGCAGGTTTTTAAACGCCAAAGAGACAGGATTATTTTGGAAGAGGATGCCATCTCATACCTTCCAGTCCAAACTTAGTGGGGCAACTTAGCTAAATATAGCATAACAATTGTGCATTTTGTGAGGAAAGCACCAAATTTGGGCAACACTAGTAGCCTATCATATTTATGAACAGATTTGGATATTGGGCCATCTCAAAATTTTTGATGGCAGTGGAAATGGCTGCACAAGCCATCAGCGCTGAATTTGAGATGGCCCATATCCAAATCTGTTCATAATATGATAGGCTACTAGTGTGCCAAATTGGTGCATTTCCTCACAAAAATGCACAATTGTTATGCTAAGTTGCCCCACTAACTACCAAAATCACGTAATCACTGCTCACCTTCACTCTTTCATTCCTCTTTTTCCCCACCTTTGGAATAAACTCCCTCACTCTATTCATTCCCGATTCTTCCTCCAGGCCTTCAAAACACTGTTCACACACCCTCTTATCGATCTTTTCTCGATCTTCTCGATCTCGAAAGATCCTCGATCTTTCTACCCCGATAATCCACCCAAGCCCACCTCCTTCAAATTCCCTGCTTTCCTTCCTGAAAAGTCCCTGTAATGTCCATTTCTATTCCCCTGTTCGCCATCCCATCCCTCTCCCTTCCACAGATCTCCTAGTGTCTCTGTTCCCCACTGTTTTGTCCTTCCCACTCCCCCCCGTCTCATGTCCCCCATGATGTGGCTTGTGTGTTAGTCTCACACGAGCCTCGACAGGTATACAAAAAAAAAACAATACAAAAAAACAGGGAAGATCCAGCTGCTCCGGGTCACGGTGGCTAAGGATCGTTTTACCCTTCTTCTGCGTGGCTATTCAGCAGGCGACTTTGTCGTGCTCCCGATGATCCAACAGCCACATCTTTCTAACCTCCACGCTCCCTCCTCCAACAGTATAATCATCTGCAAGCTAAGTTTTGTGTTTTCTATTTTCGGCAGAGTGCAGTACGAACGAGTTCGTCATGTGTTTACCCTCACCCACCTCGCCGTTTTGTAATAAATTTAAAAGATAAAAGTCTTGTGTTTTTAATTTACACTGTATTGATATGTTTATTTCAATGTTAGCATGATATATATATATATATACCCCCCAGAGAGGAGATTGTAAATGACATACCACATTTGGTCCATCTTTCATCCCTACAAAATAAGAATGCTGTCCATTTGGCGTTTGTGTCTTTGGAGCTTGAAAGTATGGTTACGTATCTTTAAAAAGTCAAAGCTTGTTGGCTGTTGGTATCTATACAAACAAGAGAGCCGTCTTTGAATGGTGATAGTTGTGTGTGTGTGTGTGTGTGTGTGTTGTGTGTGTGTGTGTGTGTGTCCCATTTTTCTGCTCAGAGATGGGGGGAACGGATCTTCGTCAAACTTCAGAGGTTCATCAGTTGAGTGGCAGTGAAGCGTTTTAGCACAAAAATTTTTTCGAACATTTTTGAAAGAAAAATAAAATCCCAATTTTTTTTCCGGGGAATTTTTTATTTTTTTTACTTTTTATCCCTGCATTGGTGCTGAAGCGTTTTGGGGATTAAGGACGGTCCATATTCAAGTAACATACATATAAATCAAAACAATTACCCAAGCGATTAAATATAAATAAACCTCTTCAAAAGCGTTGAAGCGATGTGTAAATCTTCTTCTTTCTTTCTTTGTTCTCTTCTTCTTCAATGGCACATTCTATATATTAATTACTGAAGGACCAATTTTGTGCTCCTCCTTGCGGTCGCGGTCACGTTTCTCCGGTACTGTGACGTGGAACTGAAAAGAAACTTCGTACTGTAAGAGTGGCATCGCACATAGTGGCAATAGACCCTCCAAACCTCAACTCTTTGAAGCAGAATAAACATTTTTCGTTTTACATTCGTTTACATGGCGACCGTTGACGTACCGGCTGAGAGCGTCAGGAACGTCATGACATATCGATTGTTATTCGCGACGCTATTACGTCCGTCGTCAGAAAATTACTGCTGGAGGGTGTAATTACTAATTCCACTCTCGGAAAATAGCATCTGCAATGTAAAATCTCTTTCTGCACATGTGATATCTCAGAATGTGGATTTTGACACAAAAAAATGTAACAAGAAAATTGTAAAGTGGACACCCTTATAAATCACCATGGGACACGTCCGTTTTTTGGATTTATTAACCGGCTGGAATTTTATTTAAGCGGAGAACTATTTTCAACACACTAACTGGATTAGATAAGACAAAAAGCGAAATGTCGTTAAACACTGGTTTATGCTCAGAAAAACTTGGGATATTTTCAAACGGTGGACGAGGGTTCAAATGAATCTCTCCTAAGGTCGCTTGCTGGTAAGGGAAGGTTTTGCGAAAATGTTCTTTATTGAATCCGTCACGTGGCGAAATCGGGGATGGGCAAAACCTGGAGAGCTGCAGTCACCCTTGTTCCAATTTGGTCGAGTGCCGTCCGCATCTCTGCGCTGTTGCTATCGGCTCGGGTTCGTCGTGCGCTGTTCCTTCCCTGGCTATTGGGATCGGGTCGGAAGGGATTCGAGCAGCGGAGGGGGATTCGAAGTCCCAGTCACCAGTTGCTGGTTGTTTTTTTTTTTTTTTTTTCACTCTGCGGCAGCGCATACTACATCAGCTTAGGTTGAACCTTCGCACGTGCCAGCAAGGATTGGATTTATAAACGGGATTTTCTCGAATGTAAAAGTGTCCGTTCCAACTCATTTTGGTCACAATCAGCGGCTGGATTTTATAACCGTAGTGATTATTAAAGCGGCCGCTACTGTATCTTCTATCTTCTATCTTCTATCTATCTATATATTTAATACTGAAAAAAGAACCAATGTTTGTGCTCCTCTAGCGGGTCGCGTCAAACGTTTTTCTCGGAACTGTGACCTGGACGTGAAAGACACTTTCGTACCTGTAAGAGTGCATCGCACATAGTGGCAAATAGTCCATACTTTCAACGCTGGAAGCAGAAATAAACACTTTTCGTTGAGGATGGGGGCGAGGAGTGAATGGGGTGGGGGGGCAAGGTAAGCAAATTTTTTGGGGACGGGAGGTAAGCAAATTGAAAGCGGGAGTACAGGGGGAGAATGGGGCGGGGGAAATGGTTGAATGAGGCGAAGTTGAGTGTGAGGGGGTGGAATGCAGGGGGGTGGGAGCACGGGGGCAAAGTGGGGCCGGGGAATTCAAAAAGCGGGGGGTGGGAGAGTGAAGAGGCGGGCTGGGTGTAATTACATTTTTGGGCGGGGGGTAAGCAGATGAATGGGGCAGTGCGGGGGACTGAGTAGGCGGGGGCAAGCACACCGCTGTCCAGTCTGTCCCTCGGAGTTGGTGACTGGTTGAGGGTGGTTGAATGAACGGAAATCTGTCGTGACGGGGGGTTTTCAGCTAGTATTTATAGATCGGTGGTCAACTTAACTTACGTCAGAAACAACGGCACAGTTCACCAGCATGACCATTCGATGATAAACATCTAATTCTGCTTCGAGGGTAAACCTTTTCACAATGTACCTCTTGCCAATATCTACATTGGTGTTTACTAAGTTCTATTGACGTCCTCCGCAGAACTTTTGATAAATGAATATAATGAATACACAAGAGGTTATAAATGTGAAGCTATGAATATACAAAACTTTTATGTCTAAAACACCAAAGTATAAACTTATACATCGAATATATATATACATATATCGTATATTATATGATATATATATACGTGTTGGTGTATATATAATATATATATTATTATTATATATAATATATATACCCAAAATATATACATTTGGACATTAAATGCATTATATATGTATAATGATAATGTTATATATATTGTTTGTGAATTCGCAGCCGCGGCGTGCGAACGACCGCGTGTAACCAATAGCGGCCGCTTCGCCACCGAACGTGCAATTCAGTCGTGACTTTCTTGGGGGGATCAA
>CM068953.1:118496634-118511420 GCA_035128595.1 Eptatretus atami | reverse complement strand
CGGAAGCACGGAAGCACGGAAGGCACGTATATTACAGTAAAACAAAGGAACAAAAGCAATACACGTACATACGTTTATGCAAAGAGAAACACAAGCAAAGAACCAACGCAGATCTACAACCGAATAAGGCAATTCACATGGCAAACACGCTAAAACAGTTCTACTTCTCAAGACTGGCGCCACCCAGCACAACATTTACACAAAACCCCAAAAAGAAAAGGAAGTGCGACTTCCCTGAGCGCGTCGTCCAGCCTTGGCGACCGCAACTCCGAGTCCCCGGCGTGGTCCACTGGCTCGTGCCTCGCGCCTGCACGTGTCGTCCGCCCGACAGCTCGGACGGGGTTGGGGGAATGGCCGGGTTTTCGCCGCTATCTCGGTGCGGACGGGGGGGGGGGGAATGCAGGCGCTCCGTCCCACTAGCGGGGTCTCGGGACTGCACCGACTCGCGCCGACCCTCCGACCAGGAACAATCACCAGGGACAGGTTCGACGACCCGTCCAATTCGACGACCTGCGCCAATTCGACGACCTTCACCCGACCACGACCAGACCCGAACGAACGAACCATAAGCAGGGACTCTCCAACAACTCTCGACAATTCTCATTCAGGGACAACCGATCACCGACCAGGGACTCTCTTCGCCCACGCCTTTTGTAGGGTGGGGCTCCGCCCCGCGCCCCGCCCCGTTCTTGGCTCCTCCTTCCTTCGAGACGCTTCCAGAAAATGCCTCGAGGGGGCGTTCCTCTCCCCCGGCCGCTCACACCGCGCATCGCCAATCGGGAGAGGACGCGCCACTCCCTCCCCCTTTCTTCACTCAGTGACGACAAGGAAGGAAGATTCGGCGCGGGAGATATTTGCGCAGCGTTTGGGCGGGAGATCTTGGCGGGAGATATTTAAGCGGGATTTTGGGCGGGAGATGCCCCCTTCGCACCCTTGTTGCTGCTGCCACTCCGCTCCTTTTCATCCGCGCGCGAGATTCGTGACCCGCACGGTGCTCGTTGAATGGCAAGTGACGAAGATGGTGGTAGCGTAGTTGTGGAAGTTGGCGTCGTGGTGTGAATGGCGTGATTGTTGGCGCCGTGTAGTGAATGGCGTGATCGTTGAGATGTTGGTTGTGGCGATGTTTGTTGTTGTTCTTGCACCAAAATCTGCTGAAAGGACCAAATGCCACAATTAGAGGCGATGTCCACATTAAGTTGCGCCATGTAGTTCTTTGTTTCTATGATGCGGGATTTTTCAAAAACCCAAATAAGCTCCACACTTTAGGCATTTAACTCTGTAGTTTATCCTCCGCTTCGAGATTAACTGCCTGGTCGCAGCCCCCAAATCATAAACATTGATTATACTCGTCCCGTGATGCAATTTCATTAACCACCAACTACGCCACTGAACCAAAATCTCTATTCTCAGATGGTGGCACATCCTCTTCACTTTCCATGCCACACATGAAAGAAGTAAATTATATTGTGACTCTTCACAGTCAAGTTCCCTTTCAATTCTACTGCACATCCTCTTTGTAGATAATATAGTCTTAATAGGCAAACATTGGATTACCATTGGATATTCCAACTTGCTATCCATTAAGGGGCGAAACATTCTTTTGAGTAGCAATTCTGCATCAATTTTAAATTATAGTGTAAACAAGTGATAATTTAAAGGAATGTAGTTCCTTATATGAAATGCAAGTTATATTTTAAGATGGGACAACCAATGCAGAGAATTTGTTTTTTTTGTAAGTTGAAATGAACAAATGATAAATACTGTTGGACCCCACATACATGGATTTGATAATAGCGGTATCCACCATACTTCTGTGGGTCCAAAAAGGTGACGTCTTCACATTCGCGTAATGCCGCAGTTTCTTCTTTTCACTTGCCTCGTACCTTCAGGTACTAGTGTCCTGTATCCACGGGGAAAATGAAATCCGGCCAACATCAAGCGATACATAAAAAGGTGAAAAAAAAAGGATCCTACTCATGACGGAAGGCCCAATAAGAACTGCTTCCCAAGTCATCGAACAAGGTCGTGGAATTGAAATATCGCAGTTGATATAAAATAGTGCATTCATTCTCCAACAGCCTCATCTTAGATCATCAATTCAGATTCAAGAACTGGTCACTCTACCTTGAGGGACACGCTACTTCACTCCCAACAATGGTGGAGGTCCGTCAATACCAAGACATGAGATCAGAGCGGGATCTTACTACTCGTCGGCCATTCCTGGACAATCCTTGAGCCCCATTTTTTCTTTTTTCGATGTAGTCTGGGATCTTAACCTTCCCTCTAAGATACCTGTCGTGCCTATGAATCAAGGCCAACCACTCTTGGATTCCTGACTTCCTCTACTCTTTGGTTGGAAGGCAATGTGGGCTCTCAAAGAACCCTTTCATCTCCTCCTCCTTGTCAAGGCTGGAGTACCCAATGCAGTGTGTCTAGGCCGCATATAACTGCCTAATCTGTCGATCAATTGGATCTCAACTGACTCTCTGGAAAATCCTCCTATCTCGTTGCTGTGACTCCATCTGTCTGCCATGACATCTCTCATCGTTCTGACAGAGCAGGCAGCGCCTCTTCCTCTCTACACTCAGACCTTGACAGGGCAGCACGAATTGAAAGATATAATTAATCTATCAAACAAAGCTGGTTTATCAAAACAATTGTCTTATTCCATATGTCCACTCTTGGTTGCCCGTTCTCCCTTACCCATCATTATGCATCCTTTGTTTGTTTCTCTATTGTTCTGCCGCTCGCCTGACTTGTTGGGTGTCTGACCCCTGTTCTTCGCTGTTCCCCTTGTATGTTGATCCCTGATTTGTTGGTTTAAGTTGCTTTCCATGAGAGGATCTAGGCCATGTGCACAAAAAAAGAAAAAAATAATAAAAAAAAATTTACAATGCTATGAACATTCGCGACATTTTTTTCAGTAACATATACCCCACGAATGCGAGGTCCGACGAGTACTGTATTTTGGTGGAAACAGGTCGTGTACGTTCGAAAAGATGGATGATGGAGGAGATTTCTCCAAATTACGAAAATAAATGTATGATAGTTCATTGTTGTTTTTTCCGTAACCAGCATTGAATGAGATCTTGTGGGGTAAATTACAAGCTTGTTGCTCTATCCATCAGTGAGATGATCGAGGCCGCATACGGCCTGCTTATTCACCCGATAGAGGTACTTGTTTGGGCGGTGGGTGGAGTGAGAGAGCATTTCGCAAGAAGGGTCTACGCTTATGGTGAGCGGTGCAATAGATGATAAATGGGTCGGGACAGCCCGATTTCAAATGAATGGGGGGAAAAACTTTTCTGACCCAAGTGCCAAAAGCTCAGAAATGAGGGAGGGGAAGGAGAGGGGGAGAACTCATTTTCGATCCCACCTATCCCTTTCCCTCCCATACAAGCAAAAAGGATGGTGCAAATGTTTGGAACATCGTCGTCAGACACCACTATCCACTCCCTGCCGCAGAGACGGACGAGGAGCGATTATCAGAAGCAGAACAATGCTAGAGAAATGTGAGGACTCCATTTTCTCCCCACCTATCCCCTTCCCTCCCATACAACAAATGTCCAAATGAGACATTTCCTCCCCACCTATCCCACTTTTCCCTCCAAAAATGGATAACAGCCAAATGTTAAAAATTGAGGGACGATTGAAAGATTGATTATTTTGTTTTGAGACTTAGACTGAAATTATTTTTTTTAAAGCACTTACTCCCTTTCATATTTTCATTCCACTGAGAAGAGCGAACCAACATGAATTGATAGTCCTGTCAATGTTACTACTTGTCGTGGAATAACTTAAGTTCTTCTTCTAACATTCATTTCGATATCGAGGATATATTCACAAAGAGAAGAATAATTGGAACGGGGATTCTTGGTTTAAGTGTCTTTGTTGAGCGAAATGAAATGATAACTCTCTTAAATCTCTTAATGCCACCTCCTGAGGCCAGATAATCGAATTTTGAGATTGCAGTAAATGTTTTTCCATTGTATTCAATTAGATGAAACAATTCGAGAGTGGGTGTTCAGCCCAGTTTCACAATTCTTAAGGGTATCTATTTAACTGTTTTTTTTCGTATTTATAGACGTACCACATCATCTCCGAATGTGGAACTCCCTAGTATTATGCTTCAAAATGTGACACGAAACTGCAACTCATACTGGCACTGCACCTTCGCCGCCTCCATAATACGGGGCCCGCACTCAGTATGATACATAATTAACATTTGTAATATAGGTTGTGTTGTATTTAAGTAAGCTAATCAAGTGAGCATAATAAAGAATTTACACCAATTGAGTTATTCATATGCGTATTAAACAATAAAATTTCAACATTATTACAACATGTTTAATCTAGAAAGAAGAAGAGTACTCAGAAAATGAATACTATATTAAAGAAATAATACATCAATTATTTTCAGAAGAGATAAATAAGAAAGCCATTGTAGCCTAATCTGAATGATTATCCAATATATATTTTGGTGAATGAATCAAATTTCGTCTCCGCTTATGGCTTTAAGTCTATATGTGTTAACTATTTCCGGAGTTTGCTCGAAATTTTTAATAGGCTTCCAACTTTTCTATATGTGTTCTGAACTTTGAGATCATCTTCATACAAATCGATCTACAATCCAAGCATGATGATATTCCGAAACCAGAAGTTAGTGGTGCTAGATAGTTGTTGTATATTCATCAGTCCTTGATATTTAATATGGAAACATAAAGATGGTGATAATATCATAATAGTACTTATTTTGAAGAAAAATAACCTAGCAAGGGTAGTAAAATAAATAAAAACAATAAACGGAATAAATTTAATTACAATGAAGTTGGAAGGAATGTAAGAAAAAAATGTAATCCTTAATGGAATGAAAGAACTTTTGATTGTCATCAATGAACAAATGGGAAAAAAATTTTACTGAATCTCAAAATGATACGTGGCTCAGGAGGGGGCCAAAATAAGAGCATTAAGAGAAGAAGTTTATCATTTCATTTCTGCTCAACAAAGGGGGGACCAAAAAACTTTAAACCAAGAAACCAAGTTCCAAGTTATTCTTTGTGAATATACTCGATGGAAAATGAATGTTAGAAGAAAATTAAGTTATTCCCGAAAAGATAGAAAATGGACAAATATTCATTGGTTCGGCTTCTTCAGTGGAATGAAAATATGAAAGGGAAGAAAGGCTTTAACAGTCAGTCTCAATCTTTCATCGTCTTCAATTTTACATTTGCTTGTATGGGAGGACTAGTGGATAGGTGCGGGAGGAAATGTCTCAATTTGACATTGCTTGTATGGGAGGAGGGATAGGTGGGAGAAAATGAGTTCTCAATTTACATTGGCTTGTATAGGAGGGAAGTGGATAGGTGGGGAGGAATATGTCTCAATTTGACATTTTGCTTAGTTGGGAGGGAAGGGGATAGTGGGAGAAAATTGAAGTCTCTATTTTGAGGCTTTTGGCACTTTGGGTCAGAAAGTTTTTCCCCATTCATTTGATATGGGCGTTCCAGAAACCCCATTTATCTCTACTGCAGCGCTACAATAAGCCGTATGACCCTGAAATCCATCCCCTCCACCCCCACCCCCCAAAAAGTACCCCTAATTCCGGGGGCAACAAAATAACAGGCCGTATGCGCTTCGAATCTCACTCGGAATGATAGAGCAAAACACAGCCTTGTAATTTACCACAAGATCTATTCAATTGCCTGCGTTAAGGGAAAAAAACAACAACATGAAACTACATAATTATTTTGTAAATTGGAGAAAATCTCCCATTTCATTTATTGACACGTTTCCACCAAAATACGTACTGTCGGACCTCGCTATTCTGGGGGATATGTTCCTGAAAAAATGTCCGAATGTCAAGCGCATTGTAAATTTTTTTTATTATTTTTTTTTGACAATGGCCTAGACTCATGGAAAAGCAATTACACCCCACAACAAATCAGGATTTAAACATAAACAAAGGAACATCAGAAGAAAGGGAAACAACCAAACAGCAAGGCAGAGGAGAAAGTGATGGAAACAAAACAAAGGATGCAAGTAAGGATGAGGGGTAAGGAGAACGCAAAGAGTGGACAATATGAATACAGAAGCAAAATTGTGTTTGACCAGTTTGTATTTTGTCAAGGTCTGAGGAGAGGGAAGAGGCTGCTGCCTGCCTGTCCAGAACGATGAAGATGTCATGGCAGACATGGAGTCAATCAGCAAAGAGATAGAGTGATTTTCAGAGGAGTCAGTGAGGATCATGATGAAGATTAGGAGTAATATGCGGCCTAGAACACTGCATTGGGGTACTCCAGCCTTGACAAGGAGAGGAGATGAAAGGGTTCTGTTGAGAGGCCCACATTGCCTTCAAGAGTAGAGGAAGTCAGGAATCCAAGAGTGGGTGGCCTTGGATTTCCATAGGCAGACAGTTTAGAGGGCAAGTAAGATACCAGACTACATCAAAAGTCAAATTTGTCCAGAGAGACAGCTTATCTCATGTCTGGTATTGAGGACCTCCACCATTGTTGGCGAGAGTAGAAGTAGCGTGTCCAAGGTAGAGTGGACCAGTTCTGAATTGAATGATGATCTAAGATGAGGCTGTTGGAGAAAATGAATGATTTATATCAACGCGATAATTATCCAAAAAATTTTATAATTTTAACAAAAAAATTAAATAAAATAATTTTTTATTTTTTTTATTAAAAAAAAAAAAATTTTAATTTATAAAAATTTATTTTTTTTTTTTTTTAATAAATTAATAATTAATATATTTAGTAATATTTTTTAATTTATATATTTATTTAATTTCCTTTTTAATTTAATAATTTTTTTCAAATTTTTTCCACGACCTTGTCTTGGATGATTGGAAGCAAGTTAATGGGCTTGTTCATGAAGAGGATCCTTTTTTTTCACCTTTTTTATGTCAATGCTGTGATGTTGCCGATTTCAATTTCCCAGGTGGATACAGGACACTAGTCCCTGAAGTAGAGGAAAAAGAAGAAAAAAAACGTGGGAATACGCGAATGTCGAAGCACGTCACGCTTTTGACCCACAAATATGTGGGATCCGCTATTTATCAAATCCATGAATGGTGGCGCGTTCCAACAGTATTTTCATTTGGTTCATTCAACTTACAAAAAAAAAAAAATCTCTGCATTGCGAATTGTCCAATCTTTAAAAATATAACGTGCATTTTCATCTTAAAGAACTACATCCTTAAATTAATCACTTGTATTTACATCAAAATTTAAAATTTGAGCAAAATTCTACTCAAATGTTTCCTTATGATAGCAACGTGAATATCCAATGGTAATCCAATGCTTGCCTATTTTAAGACTATTTTCTAAGAAGAGATTGCCAGTTAGATTGAAGAATGCTGGAAGAGCACAATATAATTACTCATCAGTCTGACAGAAAGTAAAGATGAAGTTGCCACCATCAGAGATTTTGTCAGTGCGTAGTTGGGTTCAGATATGCACACGACTAGTACATAGTTATGTACAGCAAGTAATCCGGAAGCGAGGAAAACTACAGAACGATAAATGCCTAGAAGGGGAGCTATTGGGTTTTTGAAAAACATGCACTAAATGGCCGCACTATTGGACACCCGCTTCATATTTGTGGATTTGGCCATTTCAGCCACACATTTGCTGACCGTGTATAAAATCAAGCACACCCATGCAATCTCCACAGAAAAAACATTGCATGTAGAATTGCCGTACTGCAAGAGACTCAGTAACTTTCAACATCGGCACCTCATAGGATCGCCACTTTCCAACAATGCAGTTGTCAATTTCTGCCTTGCTAGAGCTGTCTTGCGTCAAATGTAAGTTGCTGTTATTGTTGCAGTGGAATACGTCCAGAGCAACAACAGCTCATCATAAGTGCTAGCCCACACAAGCTCACAGAACGGACCCGAAGTGTTGAAGTGCGCTAGCATGAAAAAAAAATCGTCTGTCGTCGGTTACAACACTCACGACCCAGTTTCCAACTGACTCTGACAGCAACCAGCACAAGCACTGATGTTCAGAGATCTCTCATGAAATGGGTTCATGCCGAGCAGCTGCACACAAGCCAAATCACATGTGCCATGCCAGAGCCGGCTGAAGTGGGTACAAGCTCACCGCCATTGGACTCTGTCGAGTACGTGAGAAACACGTCTCTTAGTGATGAATCGCGCTTTCACCTCTGGCAGTCCGACGGCACGAATCTTGGTTTGGCAGATCCAGGGAAGAACGCTACTCTGCCCAAATGCATAGTGCAAACTGTAAAGTTGGTAGAGAGAATATGGTCTGGGGCTTGTTTTTCATCCGGTTCATGCGAGCCCCTTCTTCCAATGAAGGAATCTGATGCTTTTACAGCATACATGAATTCTATACATTCTGTGCTTCCAACTTCTGTGTTGCAACTAGTTTGGGAAGCCCTTCTGTTTCAGCATAACAATGCCCCATGCAACAAAGTGAGTGTCATACAGAGCAATGGTATTGTCGGACATCTTGTGCGAGAGAACTGACTGGCCGTCACGAGAGTCTGAACTCACACCCATTCGTAACAACTTTGGCACGAAATTGGACACCGAATGTGAGCTAGACCTTAAATCGCCCAACAATCAGTGCCCGCATCAATAATAGCTTCTTGTGGCTGAAATGCGAAGCAAATCCCCGCACAATGTATCCAACATCGAGTGAAAAACCTTCCCAGAAGAGTGGAGGTGTTTAGCAGCAAAGAGGATAACTCCAATATAATGCCCATATTTAGAATGAAATGTTGGCACGATGCACTGTGCCACATAATATACACCACATGCCAAATGTTGTTGAAGTCGTTGTTTGACGAACGTCAGCAAAAATAATCAGGTTTAGCTGAAATTAAGAAAGGCATCCAAGAACATTCAGGACTCTTAATGAAAAAATAACCCAGGACCCCCTCCAATGACACAAAAAAGAAGACCCCCTCAAAAGCTTAAATAAAGCAAAATCTTCAAGACATCCGTATGCACTAACAGATCTAAACCTGGCCAGGGATCCCAGGAGGCGATGGTTATGCCCAACAGACGTGCCAACTGACCCAGATTCTATGTGATGTTAGGTCAAGAGAAACAAGATTAGTATGCAAGGAGTCAATTATCTTTGGGGAGGGGCATAGTAGCGGACCAACAAGTACATAGGAGAGAGGTACAGAAATCGGAGTGAATGTGAATGAGAAATTGGAAGCAACACTGCTTCTCTGTGGAGTTTGACTGCATGAAGGTTAGGCAGAATTTTCTTTCTTGATGAACATATGACAGGAGAACTAGAAGAGGAGCATAGAGGCAGCAATCTGTATTTGATCAAAAAATTAACATGTTGTAGCAGTCGTCATTACATAGAGGGAAGAATCGTCTTCAGCAGCGAAAGACGGTGTGACTTGTTGTGCTCAAACCTCAGCTACATAGATCATATGAGGATAAAAAAGCCAATTGACCTGGTGACGTACCCGATTCTATGATCTGGTTTGGGTGTCAGCTGTTAAACATGTCACCAATGACTGACCTATCTATAAGAAAGAAGGGTGGCTAAATCAAGAAATAAAATAAAATGACGAAAATAAAGCAACTGTATTACTTTCTTACCTCAGCTTCTGTTCTTTGCCAATTAGTGGCAGCGTCATCTGAGGTCATCGCTCCAGCTGACAAATTCAACTCCTTTTGGTCTGAATGGCAAACCTTTCAACTTCTTTATATCTGAGTTTCAAGATAACAAACTGACTGGAATGAAGAATTTAAATTTTTTTTTATCAATCTTCCTGAGGTCTGCTCCCTATCCATTCAAAGTTTCCTTGGACTCGATATACCCCTCTCTCTTTTTCTGTCGTTACGTCATTGCAACTTACCCCACTTTCTCCAGCCGAAGCTCTCAGGGCTGCCAGCTCGTCTTTAATCGCACTGCTTCTTCCACACAAACAATACTGTCTAATGGCTGCAGTTATTGTAAATGTTAGTGGAAATTAACACACTAGTAGAGATTATATCTTTATAAAAGAAAGTCAAAAACCACAAGAGAGAATGACTCACCTCGCCTCTCCTCTTCTTCATCTGTCTTTCGATTTAGCAGCAAGTTCCACAGAGCGAAGCAGCCTGCAAGGAGGAACAAATATAAAAAAATGTAAGTTGTTTACATCAACTGCGAACAAACTCTTTTCTTCATTCAACATAAAAATGGTTGTTGTAATGGAGAAAATAAAATTCAGGGTCGTACTTATGTGGAGAAAAAAAAAATACTCCCAAAGCCTATACACTCAGACGAAGGAGAGTGAAATTTATGATATTCATCACAGCCTTTTAATGCTTGAATTCCAATAAATATACAATTCACACGAAGACAGAAGATCAAAATTAAAAAAATAATATTTTCACCCCTCCTCTGACCCCTTCCTCCTCCTCCTCCTCTCTTCTCTCTTTTATCAAACTGGGGTACGTATCGCATGGGCCGCTGCAGGAAACAAACTCTCATGATGTGTTGTGCAGCATGTTATATGCTGTGTGTGTTGTGTGTGTGTGTGTTGTGGTGTGTTGTGTCGGTGTGTGTTGCATGATGCTGCACTCAATTGTATCGAACATCGTTGACCGGATGCACAGTAGGCCAGCACGCTGAGACGAGCCCTTTTTATTATAGATGGAACACTTCTTAAAAAAAAAACAATTTAACTCATGTTTCAAGAATTTTTTTTACTTTTAGAGTATTACAGTAAACCCTCAAATATCGCGGGGTTCCAATATTACGGGCATCAACGAATCGCGGGCAACTATTGCGTTCCATTTCGTTATCGCTGCATTTAATTTCGGCCAACTGCGTATTTTGAGCTGAGCAGAGTTATTGTTTACTTCCGGAGGTATTATTACCTCCGCATCTCTGACCATCCATTTCTGGTTTCTCGCGTTCCGTTAATTGTAGTAATCAGCCAGCACACGGGCAAAAGCTAAATTTAACAATGAATCGTCATTCGAACAGAAATGACATTGACATGAGGCAGTGCACCTTCACTATTGTTTTAGAAGGGGGGGACATCTTTTTCGATATAGACATCATATGAGACGCCACACCACCTGCAGGACTCCAAATGCTGCTATTGTGCCTCGCCTCCATGTACTCTTTGTTTTTTAATTGGTTACTAGGCGCAAGCACAATTGTTTACCAGACTGCCATCTACTGATGTTACTTTTTGCTTTTCCATTGAACAATCATTTGAAACCATGGATCAACTTTGATAGCATTATTATCGGCTTTGGTTTTTTATGTAATATATCTAGCCACTCCACAGGGTGCATGGTCTCGACTTCTTCGCAGGCATAAATCTGTATTAGATAAGTAGTGATCATACTATTCAACATTCATGTGTCAAACCGGTCCATCGAGCCTTTTGCTCGTGCACCTAAGGCAGGTAGCCACAGCATACACGAAAAGCTAATTAATGATCTTACTAACAGGAACATTACAGGAGATCCTGTATACGAAGACTACAAATTAGTGACACACAACATTTAATAATCTGCACCAAATGTAAAAACGGACAAATTGTACAAAAGCAGTGAAGGGATACGACATTGTCGCGAAGAAATAGATTGTTAGATACGTCTAGCAATAAGAAAAGTGCGGCATCTGTGGCCGCCATTACTTGACAATGAATCAACTGTGTGCAAACACGAGCCAAATATCCGTTCAAGTGTTCCCGCTTTGCAAGGCGCAAAGGCTCATTCCAGTCCCATGATAACTACATTTAAAGGATGGGGAAAAAAATTAAAATTTAAGCGCTTAATGTTTGGATCAAGGACCCAACAGAAAATAATGCCTTTGACTTGATACAGTGTCCAGGGAAAATATTGTGATTTACTCCAACTTTGAGTGAACCGGCTGTACGGAGAAATCATTGTGATTTACCAACGTTTTCATGATGCACCCAGGGCCGAAGGCTCCAGTTCAACCACGGCTCATGGAACGAATTGAGGCAAAGGGATTTATGCTGGAGCAGGTGTTTTTTAAACGCCAAAGAGACAGGATTATTTTGGAAGAAGGGATGCCATCTCATACCCTTCCAGTCCAAACTGATGGGCAACTTACTAAATATAGCATAACAATTGTGCATTTTGTGAGGAAGCACCAAATTTGGCACACTAGTAGCCTATCATTATGAACAGATTTGGATATTGGGCCATCTCAAAATTTTTGATGGCAGTGGAAATGCTGCCACAGCCATCAGCGGCTGAATTTGAGATGCCCAATATCCAATCTGTTCATAATATGATTGGCTACTAGTGTGCCAATTTGGTGCATTTCCTCACAAAATGCACAATTGTTATGCTAAGTTGCCCCACTAAACTACCAAAATCACGATCACTGCTCACCTTCACTCTTTCATTCCTCTTTTTCCCCACCTTTGAATAAACTCCCTCACTTATTCATCCCTTTTCCCTCCAGGCCTCAAAACAGCTGTTCACCACACCTCTATCACTCTCATCCCTCATCCAAAATCCTCGATCTTTCTACCCCCGATAATCCACCCACAGCCCACCTGCCTTCAAATTCCCTGCTTTCCTCCTGAAAGTCCCTGTAATGTCCATTTCTATTCCCATGTTCGCCATCCCATCCTCTCCCTTCCACAGATCCCTAGTGTCTCTGTTCCCCACTGTTTTTGTCCTTCCCACTCCCTCCCCTCGTCTCATGTCCCCCATGATGTGCGTTGTGTGTTAAGCTCTCACACGAGCCCGACAAGGTATACAAAAAAAAAACAATACAAAAAAACAGGGAAGATCCAGCTGCTCCGGTCACGCGTGGCTAAGGATCGTTTTACCCTTCTTCTGCGTGGCTATTCAGCAGGCGACTTTGTCGTGCTCCGCGATGATCAACAGCCACATCTTTCTAACCTCACGCTCCCTCCTCCAACAGTATAATCATCTGCAAGCTAAGTTTTGTGTTTTTATTTTCGCAGAGTGCAGTACGAACGAGTTCGCAGTGTGTACCCTCACTCACCTCGCACGTTTTGTAATAAATTTAAAAGATAAAAGTCTTGTGTTTTAATTTACACTGTATTGATATGTTTATTCAATGTTAGCATGAATATATAATATTATATTTTGTTGTGAATTCGTGCCCGCCGCGTGCGAACGACCCCGTGTAACCAATAGCGGCCGCTTCGCCCACCGAACGTGCAATTCAGTCGTGACTTTCCGATCAACGCCGAAAACGAGTCACGGTGTGTGTTCCAAGCACACCACAACTGTCCGTACTCTACCCACGCGCTTCAAGTCCGATCGCCGAATAATCGATTTACCTAATATTCGCCCGGGTAGATTACGAGAGATTGTACCATGCCACAGGTCGACTCCGGACACGAACCGCTTCAGCGTTCGTTCGTGCTGCAGGATAACCGAGCGGAGTTATCGTCGACCTTGACGGTTCAGATTCATTACCAGTGTTAAAACCCACTATTAATCCCTTACGTGATGCAGATGGAGATTCAAACAAAGAAAGGACGCAGCGAAACGGGGAACAATTGGACAAGCACATTTATTTCACGGAAGCACGGAAGCACGAAGGCACGTATATTACAGTAAAACAAAAGAACAAAAGCATACACGTACATACGTTTATGCAAAGAGAAACACAAGCAAAGAACCAACGCAGATCTAAAACCGAATAAGGCAATTCACATGGCAAACACTAAAACATTTCTACTTCTCAAGACTGGCGCCACCCAAGACATTTACACAAAACCCCAAAAAAAAGGAAGTGCGACTTCCCTGAGCGCGTTCGTCCAGCCCTTGGCGACCGCAACTCCGGAGTTCCCTCCGGCGTGGTCCACTGGGCTCGTGCTCGCGCCTGCACGTGTCGTCCGCCCGACAGCTCGACGGGGTTCTGGGGAATGGCCGGGTTTTCGCCGCTATCTCGGTGCGGACGGGGGGGGGGGGGAAATGGCAGGCGCTCCGTCCCACTAGCGGGGTCTCGGGACTGCACCGACTCCGACCGACCTCCGACAGGAACAATCACCAGGGACTAGGTTCGACGACCCGTGGCAATTCGACGACCTGCGCCAATCGACGACCTTCACCCGACCACGACCAGACCCGAACGAACGAACAGAACTCAATTCTTCCTCCGAACGAACGAACCATAAGCAGGGACTCTCCAACAAACTCTCGACAATTCTCATTCAGGGACAACCGATCACCGACCAGGGACTCTCTTCGCCCACGCCTTTTGTAGGGTGGGGCTCCGCCCCGCGCCCCGCCCCTCTTGGCTCCTCCTTCCTTCGAGACGCTTCCAGAAAATCCTCGAGGGGGCGTTCCTCTCCCGGCCGCGTCACACCGCGCATCCGCCAATCGGGAGAGGACGCGCCACTCCCTCCCCTTTCTCACTCAGTACGACAAGGGAAGGAAGATTCGGGCGGGAGATATTTGCGCAGGCGTTTTGGGCGGGAGATCTTGGCGGGAGATATTTAAGCGGGAGTTTTGGGCGGGGATGCCCTTCGCACCCTTGTTGCTGCTGCCACTCCGCTCCTTTCATCCGTCGCGCGGAGATCGTGACCGCACGGTGCTCGTTGAATGGCAAGTGACGAGATGTGTAGCGTAGTTGTGGAAGTTGGCGTCGTGGTGTGAATGGCGTGATTGTTGGCGCGTGTAGTGAATGGCGTGATCGTTGAGATGTTGGTTGTGGCGATGTTTGTTGTTGTTCTTGCACCAAAATAACGACAGCAAAAGAAAAACGGCTAACTGAAGAATCGCAGCCCGGATGGATCACATATTCCCTCTATACAACGGGTTTGGGCTA
>CM068953.1:118461696-118492571 GCA_035128595.1 Eptatretus atami | reverse complement strand
CCAAGGATTCCAAAGAACTGTCCGTATAACTTTGAAATAAAATTGTGAGGAGGCATAGATCCGAGGAAGGGTATAAAACAATTTCTGGTGCTGAAATTTTCCAAGAGCACAGTGAGCTCCATCATTAGGAAATGGAAAGAATATGGAACTACCCACTCTTCCTAGAGCTGGCTGTCTCACCAAGACTGAGGCAATTGCAAGAAGACCTTGGTCAGGAGAGTGACAAGAACCAAATGACCACTCTGACAGAACTACAGAGCATCCTTGGCTAAGATGGGAGAACCTGCAGAAGACCACAATCTTTTAGCACTTCCAAATCTAGGCTTTATGGGAGAGTGGCCAGACAGAAGCCACTCCTGAGAAAAAGGCACATGACAGCACACTTGGAGTTTGTAAAAAGGTATGTGAAAGACTGAGAGCATGAGGCAAAAGATTCTGTGCTCTGATGAGACAAAAATTGAATTGAACCAAACACAGTTAATCACCCATCTAACACCATCCCTACCATGAAGCATGGTGATGGCAGCATCATGCCATGGGGATGCTTTTCAGTGGCAAGAACTGGGAGACTTGTCAGGACAGAGGGAACAATTAATGTAGTCAAATACAGGCAAATCCTTGAGGAGAACCTGCTTCAAAGTGCAAACGACCTGAGACTGTGCCGAAGATTTACATTTTAACAGGACAATGACCCCAAGCACACAGCGAAAGCAACACTGGAATGGCTTCAGAACAAGAACGTGAAAGTCCTTGAGTGGCCCGGCCAAAGCCCAGACTTGAATCCCAATGAGAATCTGTGGAAAGACTTGAAGATTGCTGTTCACCAACACTCCCCATCCAACTTGACAGAGCTTGAGCTAATCTACAAGGAAGAATGGGAGAAAATCCCCAAATCCAGACGTGCAAAGCTGATACAAACATACCCAAGAAGACTTGAAGCTGTAATCACTGCTCAAGGCGCTTCAATAAAGTAATGACCAAGGGGGCTGAATACTTATGTAAATTAGATATTTCTGCATTTCATTTTCAATCAATTTGTAAAAAAATTCTAAAAACACGTTTTCACTTTGTCATTACGAGGTATTTTGTGTAGATCGGTGGCAAAAAAAATACATTTAATCCATTTTAATTAAATTCAGGCTGCAACAACAAAATGTGAAAAAGTCAAGGGGTGTGAATACTTTCTGAAGGCACTGTATATCTACCAAATGTCTGATGGGAAGCATAATTTTCTGGTTGCAGGAATGAAATGATTACATAATGTGATGCAGTATGAGTTGACATGTTGCAATAAAAAGTGCAAAGGTATCATAGATGTGAGATCATACAAGCCACCCAACATGATCTTCAGTAATGGTGAGCTTTTCTCACAAACTTTCAAGGATTTTCACCCCTGTCTGTTTGTCTATGAGCAAGATATCTCAGAGTGATGGATGGATTCGGATAAAAACTTGGTGGAAAGGGTGGGTGCGTGACAAGGAGGAATTGATTAGATTTTGGTGAAGATCTGGATCCGGAAACCATAATTTTTTTGAAGTGATCCTTCACCACTGAGAGGCATGGCCAAAATTATATACCATACAACATGATATCGAAGTTATGCACGGATTCGGACAGAACATCCAGATGGGTGTACGACAAGAACAAGCAGATTAGATTTTGGTGGGCTACAAAATGTAAACTTGTCAGCCTGGTTGAGATATGCGCCCAACCGAGTGCCTTTGTTGTTGCAAAGGTGTTTCAATGCAATTCCCTTATAAATAGTAAATTGCAGGGTTTTTTTTCTGCACACAAAATCTAGACTCATGCAAAAGTGAGGTGACGGAGGGTATAGTAAAATGGAAATGAAGTGACAGCAGTGGAGCCACAGTTGGACACAAGAAGCAAAGTAAAGAAGGAAAACAGGAAAATAGAGCAAGAGGAGGGGATGAAACACAGTCATCAGCAATAACAGGGTTGGGTTAGGTAGGGTTGATCAAGCAGGAAAACCGTGAAACCAATGATCCACTTGCATGTTCAAGGACACCGATTCCAATGAAGATAATAACTCACATGCATAATCAGAAGTTTTCAGAAACCACCATTTATATTACCAGCATGGTCTTTTAGCTCACAACACATGCTTGCTATAACGAGTCTTTGTACATTTTCCATGGCCATGATCATGAAATCTGCCTTGGATATGTTCTGACACCAAAAAGAAGGTTCCAGATCAATCTAACGAAGACCAGAGACTCGGTGCGCTTCGTGATGGCTCTTCCATACCTGTAACCTTTTGGCTTGCTCAATTTGCAAAATCTCCACCTCCTGCTCCCTTTTCTCGAGCCCTCGTTCTCTTCTCTCAAGATCTTGTTCTCTTCTCTGTAGGTCCCACCGACTCTTCTCGATTTCTTGCTCTCTCTGATCAATCTCCCATTCTCTTTGCACCAATTCATCCTGAAATTCAAAAAATTCAGTTTTAGTCTCCATCCAAGTATCCCCAAATCCTGCACATCTCCCAACGATAGACCTGCTGACCCACATTTAAGTATTTATACATAACTAGCAGCAATCCATGGATGTAAAACATGACCAAGACCTCAACTCTCCCCCCCCCTCATAAACCACAAATTCTCAACCCCAAAAACTCACCCTCCCCTCACAACCCTAAGGTGACAATTCCTTCCCCAATTCAAGCCTTCGACCCTCTAATGAACAGGTCATGGTCCGTCACAGTCACCTGTCCAACTCACGATCCCACGAGATATGCAGAAAACATGTGTGACAATAAACGACCTGAAACCAATAATCTTCTTCCTGAGGCGTATATACACATCGTTAAAAGTAAATAATGGCCTTGGAAAAATATATTGTTACGGCTGTGGAAATTCGCAGAGCACCATATAGGTCCTTAGTTCAGTTATGCCGATAAGTCTGTGTTCAGATAGATTTCCCCACCGTTGTCTAATGGGATTTATTCGTGTCACCTGGGCTGTGATCTTTGAGGTAGCCGTTTTTCTTTTACTATCGTTATTTTGGACCAACCACCACGCCAACCACCAACCACCTTCTCCACCACGCCAACCACCAACCACCTTCTCCACCACGCCAACCACCAACCACATTCACCACGCCAACCACCAACCACCTTCTCCACACGCCAACCACCAAGCCAACCACAAACCACCTTCTCACCACGCCAACCACCAACCACCTCCTCCACAACGCCAACCACCAACCACCCTCTCCACAACAACGACATCTCCTCACCATCTCCTAAACCACATCTCCCCCGATAATCAACACGAACAACGTCGCCTCACCTTCATTTCCGAAACGACGCCATCTTGGTGCCAGCCACGGCGAGTCCGCATCGCTGCAGGCAGACGCGGGGGTTTCCTCGCCGCGCAAGTCGGTGATTTCGCGCACGTCCGCTCGCCGCGCAGGGTCGCTGTCTTCGCGCACGTCCGCTCTGTGCAAGCTTCGCCTCGGAATTCGGATCAAGAGAGCGAGAGGGGCGGAGCCAGTGGGGGTCAGAGGTGAGAGTGCGGAGATCAGATCTCGTCTCTCGGGCCCTATAAAAGGGCGAGCGGAACGCCAAGCGCGGGGAGTCTGTGGAGTGTCTGTCGGGGTTCGGAGCGCCTGGAGCCTGCAGTCGGTGGAGAAGCTGAGGAGAGCGGAGGAGACGCAGCGGGGAGCACGGCCAAGCCTGCTGTGCGCCGCGGAGCTGCGTGTTCGTGTGCGGCACGTGGAGAGAGCCAGAGAGAGCTCGCCAACCAGCACCGAACGGTCTGAGGTGATCGGGCTTCGGAAAGTCCGAGCATCGCTGAGGGACGGACAAGTTCTTAAGAGAGCATCAACTCAGAAAGAGCAAAGACCCGTCGTTCCTCTCAGGCCTTGCCGGCTGGGGCCCGAATCACCAGGCCGCGGCCGAGCCGCGGTTACGCTACTGCCGTGGGGACGGAACGTTGCGGGTCGCCCCAGCGAGGTGAAGGTAACCTGCGCGGCCTCTTGGAGCTCCTTCGGTCCTCAAAGCTCCATGTCATAAAGACCCCGAGAGGTCCAGTCTACCCCCTTGTCTTTGAGGGGGTTTTTCCTTGCTTTTCTTTGTATGAAAGTTGTGGCGCCGAGTCCGTTAAGTAGAACTGTGCATAAGTGACTAAAGAATAAATAAATGGTCGTAGCTCCTTTACATTGCTTTTGTTTGGCTGTATAATTGCATGCGTGCTTCCCCCCATTCATTGCATGACTGCATCACTGTACACGTGTGGAAATAAATGTGCTTCTTTAAATGTGAACCTGCTCGTTATGTCCTCTTTCCCAATTGAACTGCCATCTTGCCCTCGAATATAGTTGGTTTTAAATAGCCGTAAAGTGATCGGGTCCAACGGGACTGCGCGATAATACCCCGCTCGGTTATCCCACAAGGAAGCGAGCTGCTTAAGCGGCTCGTTCTAAGCGGTCCCGTTGAGGTACAATCTCTCGGTAATCTACCCGCACGAATAATTAGGTAAATCGAAGATTTGGCGATCGGACCCTGTAGCGCGGTTAGAGTGCGGACAAGGTTGTGTGTGGCTTACAAAACACACCCGTGGCTGGTTTTCGGCGTTGATCCGGAAAGCCGCGACTGGATTGTCCGTTCGGTGGGCGAAGCGACCGCTATTGGTTAGACGCGGTCGTTCGCATGCCGGCGGGTGAGAATTCACAACAATATTTTATAATGACATGGATTTAAGTTCCGCTTGAAAAGAATGCCACAAAGTTTTTTGGGAGGTGTACGAGTTAACAGACCACTGCCTCGATTGCTGTGGCCAATTTTTCACAAGGCTCATGACTCCTATTGGCTCACAATTCTTTTAACTGTCTCTTTAGTCGTTTCACAATGAAAGCAAAATTTATAGGGAGGATATGGCGATCGTGAATATATGAGCTCCCTAGATGTCTTTGACTTAGTGTAAGAGGAAGCACCAACATGAGGACCGTATGATTTATTTTCTACATAGAAATTGTGGGTGGAGTCAAGCAAACTGTTCAACCAATGGGTGAAACGGAATGGTACAGACAGATGGATGGGCACATGAAGAAGCGTATTATTATTATTAAAGGGGAACTCAAACGCTAAGACCACCTCGACGCTAATCTATCCCTTGATACCCTACATGCCTACAAAATAGATGTCTTTTTCTGATTTATAAAATAATTTGGGGATTCAAAGTTAAATTCTTCTTTTTCACCCATAGCCATGATGTCACACTCAGAAGTCGACCGCCATATTCGTACTGTCTGCAAGTTACATTGCGATACAATTTACTCAAACAGCAAATAATTTTCCACAAATATGCCGAATCAATGCGTCCTTGGTGGTTGTAGTAATACAAACCGAGATAGGTTCGTGCTTCACAAATGGTGGAAAGGCCCTACGTTTGCCAGAAATTGGACGGGGTTTGTCCGAAATACGCGAGTGTGGATCGGTCCTACAAAATATTCACTGTTGTGCTCAGAACATTTAACAGAGCACTGTTATGAAACAACAGAGATTGCAAGATCTTGTGGTTATCTGCCAAGATCGAGACAGGATGCCATACCCACGATTGTGGCTGCCAGACCATGTAACCTACTAATTATTCATGAACATCCTGGTATCCCCCCCAAGGTTTGTGGAACACGTGGGTGAAGTTTTCCCTTGACCTGTCAAGCCGTTCTGGAGAAGGAGATTTTTAAAGGTTTATTCTTCAAGAAAATCATAGCTGCCAAACATATGACCTATGACCTCAAAGGTGGAGAACTTTTTGTTCCTCATGGATCGGCAATCATACCTGTAAAATTTTGCCTCGATCTGTTCAAGCCTTTTCAGAGAAGAAGATTTTTGAAGGTTTTATGTTAAAATCAAAACGGCTGCCGAATCATGTGACCGACAATGACATCAATTTTTTAGCCCGAAGATGACCCTCAAAAATGTTCATACTGATCAGATAAAGCGTTTGACATGTGCAATTATGATATCATATTGAAGCCACCTATGACATCAAATAAATAAATAAATATTTTAAAATCACACTTGTTTCCTATGGGGAGAACTTCACACGTGACAAGTTAAAAAATTTTCCACGGAGCGGTTTCGGAGATAGAGGTCCAAAGTTTTAAATTTTTTCCAACATGGCTGCCACACCACATGACCTATGACATCATAATTATTATAAAAACATTCTACATGAGTAGTCACACCGATGATGAAAATTTTGTGTCAGAAAAGCGGTTGCAGAGAAAATTAGCATGGACGGACAGATGGACAACCCAAAAACATCATGCTTCCAGTAACTTCGTCAGCGGAGGCATTAAAAAAAAAGAAAAAGTTTTCAACACAAAATGAATGCAATTGTTTGTATTCATAAGTGTTGAACATAAAATTATTTTACTTGTCACTTGTATCACATGTAAGCCTACATAGCTTAGGCTAGCTGGGCTGGCCTGGAGTTAAATTTGAAAGTGAAGCACATTTCATATCTCAGCTTGAGCACCAGATTTCTTTGGCTTCCTCCTGACTTTACTGGCATCACAGAAGTGCTTGTAACACTCATGATGGTCGGCTATATTGTCGTTTCTCAGTTGAACATCTTCAAAATTTAAACCAAAATTAGTTCCACTGTCAACAACTTTACTTTCTTTGCACTCGTGCTGCCTCCAATCAGTCACAAAACTGATGAATCAAAACCAGGATTTGTTGGTGAATGGAATGAAATTATTTGTTGAAGAAACAATGTGCGTAATGCAAACTTTTGATGAAAACCCGACAGTTTTCTTATCAGTCAGACATTGGTGCCGCCATATTGCCTTTATCGGTAGTCATGCTGGATAGAACGTCACTTGTGATTGGTCAATCGTGCAAAATAGCTGCAGTTGTACCTCGATGTTCTGTAATTATTTTTCTTATTTGCCAAATTTGTCACGAGAGTTCACAAACATTTGAACATTCTTAGCCACGATTCTATCCATTTTTTCGATTTACGTGCAATATTTTGCCGTGGGGATAAAGATACAGACATACCTCGATTTACGTTGCCCCGATTTATGTCGATCTGAAGTTGCGTCGTCCATCAATTTGTACCCAGGCTTTGAATTATGTCTCTTTACATGGAAGTTACGTCGTTCAAGCCACGTGCTTTGGAGTTTTCCGTTGCCAATTTTCCTGAACTGCCAAATCTTAACAAGCTCAACATCTCGGCGTAACGTTATAAAGCTCGCAGGCAAGCACACAGTCACACATGGTTTGCCGTTTCAAGACGTGTCTGCATTGAAGTGCGACGGAGGTTTTGTACAGCGAGTGCTACATCACACTTCAATGACGACACGGCAAACTGTGCTGCTGTGTGCAGGCCAGAAGCCTTCGTACAGTGTTGCCAGATCTGAAAAGTGGAAATATGTTGGAAGCTCAAAATTATCGTACATTGTCAAATCTTTGCATAATAATAACATTTTATTCACCAATTTTATTTAACCTCCGTCACACTTCAATGACGACGTGTTAACAACAAACCGTGTGTAGCTGTGCCGTCCCTGTGTGCGTGCCGGAAAACTTCATGGATGGAAGAAAATTTCTGCATTCTGTGCCCTTGTCAGGTTGTACTTGTTCCTAACATCCTGCACGTAATATTCCAGTACGGAATATAAATTTAGACCCATTAGATGGCACTGCAGTCATACACTATGCCACCCTGGCCATTGTTCATACTGTATTAACATTCAAATTTAATTGACTGGGCGGCTCAGGAAAATTGGCGACGGAAAAGCCAAAGCACGTGACTTGAATGACTAACTTCGGTGTAAAGTGTGCTGTACTTTACTCAGTATTTGCACGGTTCAGACGTACTGTACTTCCAAAATCTTCATCACGAGTTCAAAGCATGCTAGTGGTGATCAGAGTGAGCCTGTAGCTAAGAAATTGCATAAAACTGTAAATCTGGAGGTGAAATTGGATGTTATATGCAGAATGGGTCAGTTGTGATCGTGCTGTCGATGTGGGTCGGCACTTAGGTTTGCCTCCAAGAACCGTATGTACAATTTATAAAAATGCCGAACAAATTCGTGAAAGTGCTAAACGTGCTACGCCATTAACATCCAAGTCAATTACGAAACAAAGAAGCTCTTGCATGGAAGAGATGGAACGTGTGCTGGCCATGTGAATTGAAGTCCTCAACAGAACGAGGACGCCTGTGAGGCAAGCAATCATAGAGAAGAAAGCTAAAAGTCTGTATGATGACTTTATTTAAGGAGAGCGAGAGTTCAGTTTCCGATGCCATGGTGAAAGAGACCTTCACTGCAAGCCGTGGCTGGTTTGATAGGTTTATGTGTGTGGACGGGCAGGATGGCCCAGAGGTACGCACCCCGTTAAGCCAGGTGTCCTGTCTGCTAGCATGAATTAATGGATGTTAAAGATCATCACGGTGTCTTTCACGAAGATTAGGAGAGTCATCCCCAACAGCCTTAACAATATACAAAGCCCTGCCTGGGCAAAACGTCCATCTGATCGGAGCTCTCTCTCCTCTCTTCTCTCTTCTCTCTCATCACTGCAGCATATTTTACTTTAATAAAATTAGTTCATTTCAATTTTTTTGCTGTCAAAAAATGTGTTCGATTGAGTGATTAAATTGTCTCTGTTTAAGCCAAAGAGGTAACATCGTAGGTGAAAATTACGACGTCCCCCTCCCCACCTCCCACACAACCTTTTTCCATTACTGTGTTTCTTATGAAAAAAAAAAATTTTTTTTTAAAGATTCGATTTAAGTGGCAGTTTTCAAGAACACATCTGAGACATAAATCGAGGTATACCTGCATTTAAAGAAAGGTGTAATATTTTGCAATTACTGTGAAAAAAATGAGGTTATCCCCAGCTCTGTAGTCCGGATGAAGAAGTTAGATCCAGACATATTGTAGCCCACACAGGACACAACTAACTTTAATGTATGTGAAATTATTAAATTTTTATTTAGAGAACAAAGCAAGCTAAACCAAAAATAAATAAATAAATGCTGAGATTGGTATGCATGTGGTGCTTTGGATTCGACTACTCATTATAGTGGGGCAACTTAGCTAAATATAGCATAACAATTGTGCATTTTGTGAGGAAAGCACCAAATTTGGCACACTAGTAGCCTATCATATTATGAACAGATTTAGATATTGGGCCATCTCAAATTCAGCCGCTGATGGCTGTGGCAGCCATTTTCCACTGCCATCAAAAATTTGAGATGGCCCAATATCCAAATCTGTTCATAATATGATAGGCTACTAGTGTGCCAAATTTGGTGCTTTCCTCACAAAATGCACAATTGTTATGCTAAGTTGCCCCACTATTATTAAAACACTTGTTCCCCGATATCATAGTTTTCTTCAACTGACTTCTGTGGTTGCCTGGCAGACGTACCTCCCTCTCATTTGCATGCCTTGCATTATCAGTGGTGGCCATGGCAGACGTTGCCTGTGCTCTCATATTGTCCACTTCTCGTTCCGCACCTTCTGCCCGCTGGGGATGAAATTTACACAACAATCTCCACAACTAAAAATAAAAGCTTAGCAGCATCATTAACTCCACCATATCATTTGCTGGTTACCTGAGTAACTCTCTCCATGTCACTTAAGAGCAGCTCCAACTCTGCTGAGCTGGTAAGAAATGATAAACATCAATGTGTTAATTAATTTTTTGTTACCTTTATGAATTCCTATATTTTTGCATACCATGGAAAACGTCACAGGATATTTCCATTCTCTCACCTTGCTGATGCCTCTTCTTCATACTTATTTCTGACTTCAAGGACCTCACTTTGGCAAGCAGCCAGGGCTATGCAAAGACAATGGCAGAGGGGAGCAAATGCAGGGAAAGGTATCGGAAAGTCATCAGGGGGACGGTAAGAGGAAATGGAAAGGGAGAATGAAGAAAGAACATGATGTTCCCACTTGCTAGGTCAGTTCCCATCACAATTCGATATCAAACAAATCGCAACTACATTGTTTTTTTGTTTACCTCACGGGCCCAAAATCATTCACTTTGTTTCACGAATCAGTGTTTTCACAGACAGAGACAGAGACAAACAGACAGACAGACAGACGACGACGAGGAGACGACAGACAGAGAGAGAGCACATGGGCGACAGGACAGAACAGACGACGACGACGAGAGTATAGAGAAGCACGAGAGAAGAGGAGAGGCATTTGATGAGAGATGACGAGAGATCTGAGATGAGATGAGAAGGAAGACGAAGAGATGGAGAGGACACGACAAATGACATAGAGGAGAGACAGACAAGAGGAGAGAGGAGAGGACAGACAAAGAGAGAGGAGAGACAGACAAAGAGAGAGGAGAGACAGGACAGAGAGAGAGGAGAGACAGACCAGAGAGAAGGAGAGAGACAGACAGAGAGAGAGGAGAGGACAGACAGAGAGAGAGGAGAGACAGACAGAGAGAGGAGAGACAGGACAAGAGAGAGGAGAGCAAGACAGAGAAGAGAGGACGAGACAGACAGAGCAGAGAGGAGAGACAGACAGAGAAGGGAAGAGACAGACAGAGAGAGAGAGAAAGGACAGAGAGAGAGGAGAGAGACAAGACAGAAGAGAGAGACAAGAGAAGACGACAGACAGAGAGCAAAGCAGAGAGGAGAGCAGACACAGACAGAGAGGAGAGAGACAGACAGAGAGAGAGAACAGACAGAAGAGAGGAGAGACGACAGAGAGAACAGACAGAGAGAGAGAGAGACAGAGAGGACACAGACAGAGAGGCAAGAGAGAGACAGAGAGACACAGAACAGAGAGGAGAGAGACAGAGAACACCAGACAGAGAGGAGAGACAGACAGAGACAGACCAGAGAGGAGAGCAGACAGACACGACAGGACAGAGAGCGAAGAGCAGACAGACGAACAGACAGACAGACAGAGAGAGAGCAGAGACAGACAAGAGAGGAGAGCAGACAGAGAGACAGACAGGAGAAGAGGAAAAGACAGAGACAGAAGAGACAGAGAGACAGACAGAGAGAGAGAGACAGAGACAGGACAGACAGCAGAGAGGAGAGACAGAAGACAGAGACGAGACGAGAGAGACAACGAGAGACAGACAGAGCAGAGAGAGACGAGAGACAGACAGAGAGGAAGAACAGAGAGAACAGACAGAGAGGAGAGAGACAGAGAGACACAGACACAGAGAGGAGAGAGACAGAGAGACACAGACAAGAGAGAGAGAGACACGAGAGGACACAGACAGAGAGGAGAGAGACAGAGACAGACAGAGAGGAGAGGCAGAGAGAGACAGAGAGGACAGACAGAGAGGAGAGAGGAGGAGAGAGACAGACAGACAGACAGAGAGGAGAGAGGAGAGAGACAGAGACAGACAGGAGAGAGAGAGACAGAGACAGACAGAGAAGAGAAGAGACAAGGACAGACAGAGAGAGACAGACAGACAGAGAGGAGAGAGACAGACAGACAGACAGGAGAGGAGAGAGACAGACAGACAGACAGAGAGAGAACAGACAGAGACAGAGAGGGAGAGAGACAGACAGACAGACAGACAGAGAGGAGAGCAGAGACAGACAGAGAGAGAGGAGAGAGACAGACAGACAGAGAGAGAGGAGAGAGACAGGACAGACAGAGAGAGAGGAGAGAGACAAGACAGACAGAGAGAGAGGCAGAGACAGACAGACAGAGAGAGAGGAGGAGAACAGACAGACAGAGAGAGAGAGAGAGAGACAGACAGACAGAGAGAGAGGAGAGAGCAGACAGACAGAGAGAAGAGGAGAGAGACAGACAGACGAGAGAGAGGAGAGAGACAGACAGACAGAGAGAGAGGAGAGAGACAGACAGACAGAGAGAGAGGAGAGAGACAGACAGACAGAGAGAGAGGAGAGAGACAGACAGACAGACAGAGAGGAAGAGAGACAGACAGACAGACAGAGAGGAGAGAGACAGGACAGACAGACAGAGAGGAGAGAGAACAGACAGACAGACAGAGAGGAGAGAGACAGACAGACAGACAGAGAGGAGAGAGACAGACAGACAGAGAGGAGAGAGAGGACAGAAGACAGACAGAGAGGAGAGAGAGACAACAGACAGACAGAGAGGAGAGAGACAGACAGACAGACAGACAGACAGAGAGGAGAGAGAGAGACAGACAGACAGACAGAGAGGAGACAGAACAGACAGACAGAGAGGAGACAGACAGACAGAGAGGAGAGAGACAGAACAGACAGAGAGGAGAGAGACAGACAGACAGACAGAGAGGAGAGAGACAGACAGACAGACAGAAGGAGAGAGACAGACAGACAGACAGAGAGCGAAGAGACAGACAGACAGAGAGGAGAGAGAAGACAGACAGACAGAGAGGAGAGAGAAGAGACAGACAGACAGACAAGAGGAGAGAGAGAGACAGACAGACAGACAGACAGAGAGGAGACAGACAGACAGAGAGGAAAGAGAGACAGACAGACAGACAGAGAGGAGAGAGACAGACACAGACAGACATACATACAGACATACAGAGATACAGAGATACAGAAGAGAGAGAGAGAGAGAGAGAGAGAGAGAGAGAGAGAGAGAAGAGAGAAGAGAGAGAGACACACACACACAGAGACAAACACAGACAGAGACAAAGAGAAAGAGAGAATGGGGAACAATGTCTTTCCTGTAATTTGTTTTCATCCTCATACTTTAGTCTCAAATATGATCATGTCTACACACTTGCTGTGGTATTAAGGTTGAGAGTTTGTTTTTCAAAATAATAATCCACAGTGTGTGCAGTAGCACCAGAACGGGTGTGACAGGTAAAATGTGCCTTTGTCTACAACCCCACTTACCCCCACCCCCCCCCCAAACCACCCAGATCATGAACTGAGGTCATGCTAACCCAAGTGCAACTCTCGTGCTCTCCTTTCTCCGAGCTGAAGTTGGAAAGTGCACGTTCCTTCTCCTCTCTCAAAGAACTATGGATGGGCGTGTGGCTGGTGGGCTGAAGTAATAGAGTGGAAATAAAAATGTAGCATTACATTTCTGTCCTAACTACTACATGCAGATACTGCAGTTGAAGCACTGTAAGCAATTCAATTAAGCTTACCTCTCTCTCTGTGCTCCCTCAGCTCGCTCTCTCTCAATCCTCTCCTGAGCCAGCTGCTGTGCTCGGCTCTCCAGCTCCAGTTCCAGCTCCCGTAGCCTCTCCCTCAAACTCTTAACCGTCACATCTACAGCAATAGTACAAGGGAGAGCCTGGAGTGAGTGCGTGATAAGGTACGTGCATGCACAAGCAGACACATATCCTAATAATTGGAACAAACAAGTTAACGTTACCTTGGTTTCGAATTTGAGCAAACTCAGTGTGATAATCAGACAATGTCTCCCTCAGCTTCTGTCTCTCAAGCTCCACATTTTGCAGCTTGATCAGCCGAGAGCTCGCATTCTCCAAGAGAGGTGCAGGATCTAAAAGTTAAAGTTAAAGTTTTGTGTATGTGGAAGCTGCTGGTGGGAATTTGAGGATGCGAAAAGAGGACATGTGGGAAGAGTCAGTACCGATTACCTGGTAACACCATGAGTTGTTTATAAACTTCCAAAAACGCAGTCTCTGCCTCTTCACTGCGCCGGGAGAGAGCATCAACCTGAAAGAAAGAAGAACAGACATGTTTTTTTTTACTTCACCACTATTTGCTGCTTCACTAAAAACGACATTTGTCTTTTATACTGCAGTGATCCAAGGCTCATGGAGGATCTTGCACATTACCAACAAGGAGGAAAAAACAAACAAACAAAAAAACAGACACGAGTAGATGCAAATCATCCGTGTGCTTTTAAATGCAGACAATGGACTAGAAACAAACACACGTGGTCTATGTGACTGGAACCTGGGTTTCCTGCATCATGAGCCAGGTGGTCAGATGGGAATATGAACAGGTTTGGTATGCAATTCCTCTGGAATGCTTCTCTCGAGCTCAAAATTCATCTCGGTGTGAACTCTATGTGTGCTGTCCGTGTTTCCACACAATTCCCTTGTGCACGCTTATGTCATGGCAAGCACTCTGTCCGGACACAGAACAATTTGTGTACAGGAAGTTCATAGAACACCTCGCCCTCACGGTATTGAGAAAGAAAAAAAAAAAGGACACGGGAAGGGTCTTTCAGGCTCATGCTTTGCGTGTCCAAGCACGATCTATTTTCGCTTTGTTCGTGAACTTTGAATAACAGGCGCGATGGTAAACGTATGAAGCCGAAGGGTCACGTCACAGTCCAGAGATGAACCTTCTGCAAACTCTTCTCGGAGAAGCAGACGATTTTGGAACGATCTTTGAGAAAAAGATGCACCACACAAACACAATCTTTTGGAAGAAGTTAACTCTGTCGTTGCACCGATGAACGCCACCATTTTTGTCTGAATCTCGATATTTCCCCACCCTGAGAGGGCGAGCAGCAAATTTGATTGGTCGGGATGGCATACAATTTTTCCGCAATACTTCGAGAAAGTACCGTTGGCACATCCTTTCCTCATTTATCCCAAATTCAAACTGCTAACCTTCAAAGACTGTCGTTTACTCTCAACCCATAGCTCTCCATCCATCCCATCCATTGGGACCATACTCTATACAGAGCGTCGGTGCTGCTCCTGGGCTATTGGGCACAATCCCGGATGGGTCGCCACTTTGACGCAGTTTACTCGAATGGCTCGATCATCCCAGCATGCTGGCACTCAATTTGCCGACCTCGGAAGGATGACAGGCTGAGTCAACCCCACCTGGTATTAATTCAACGGCCGAGCAGGATTTGAACTCAAGACCTCATATCACCCTTCATCTCTTGTTCATTCTATTCCGTACCAGAAACAGTTTGTTTGGCACTTGCAGCATTCAGGGTCACAAATACCACACTTAGTGATATTTCCACTCTTTTTCTCATCATCCGTGTAACTCCATTATGTTTCCGCATCTCATTTTCTTCAGCCGCCACCTTCTTAAATCCATTCATCTACAACATTTAATAACTGTGTAGAAAGTTGATCAAACGTATCAAGAGGACAGGTTGGGATGGATGGTGGAATTATGAAGGTCATTGAACAGGAAAGGGGGTTTCAACAGTACACACCTCTGCTTGGAAGATCTTGAGTAGAGGAGCCACTGCTCGCCTTACATCCTGAGAAAGAAGAAAAACGAAAGGAATGGAAGGACCAGAGGGGATGAATCAAAATAAAGACTTGCATTACATACAAAGAAATGGCAACAACAAATATGTGTAAACTACAAAATAACGGGCAGGGCCAAAGAAAAATGAGACCGTTCTCACACGTGGTTATCAAAACTACCAAGTTTGGAGAATTTCTGCACAACCGTTTAGGAGGAGATAGCGTTACGGGCGGACAGACAGAGACACCAAATTGCAACATCTCCCTGTTGTTTTTTTGTTTTTTTACAAAGTGTGGCGACAATACCACAAAACCTTTGTGTTGTCCACATCTAAAATGATTCAACATTGCAGCAGTTTTTAAATGGGTCTCAACAATTCCATAACAACACCACACAAAAGTAACATTGACATGGTTGACAGGATCCCAAGCCATGAAATAAAATGCATGTGAATGCTGATGAGCGTACACAGACAAACAGATTCACGATCATCATAATGGCACAAAATTTTAACTCCATGCAATGCAGAGATGCATTTGCATGGCTCCGATGAGCCGCAGTACAAGAAGCAAACTAACCTTGCAAAGAACTCGATAAAGTCCACCAAAAAGAATTTCAGAAGTTTTGTTTTGTGGTTTTCTTTCTTGGAATGGAATTTTATCCAAAATGATGTCACAAGTCCAAGATCTTCATCAAAATACTCTTTGGCAAAACACGTTATTTGGAGTAGCCTTTCAAAAGCCACACTGAGTGAAGCCATCAATTATGCAATTCCACATCCTTAGAAACATGCAAGAAGAACTCTTGGTCTTTTGAGTTACTACAGCCATTGACAACACTGGACCTAATCAGTTTATCCCCAAGTAAACTAAAAGTAATTTAGGTCTCATGGAATGACCATTTCCTAAAAGGTACTTCTTACGAATGAATATTTGCCAAATTGTTATGTGCAAGACACGAGACCAAGTTGTTTGAAAGCACTATCCTGCTCAGAAATGAAATAAATAAATAAATGAGGAATCTGATATTTGGACCGTGTATTCGTTGACATGGTGTGGTGGTGGGTCGGCTCGGGGAAGAATCAGGGAAGAATCAGGGAAAGCAACACTGTTTTACTTGGCTAGAAGCGGCTCAGTTGCCATCGCCATTTGTAAACTGGTTGGATGGTGACCGAGAGAAAAACCATGCAGTCATTACTGATGCTGTTGACGTGACGTAGACACCATGATGCCATTTTCTTGTGACTTGGCTCATTGTGTGTGTGGAGTGCGATAAGAAGTTTTAACAACTCATTCTGTCCCTCACCTCTTCAGCTGTCTTCCTGAAATCCTTGCTGAGCTCAACAAGTCTCTTCCTTGCCACGTCACTTTCGTCTTGCCTCCTCAGCACACCATCTGTCACTCCATCTAAATCTCCCTGAAACAAAATTCCAAAAACCTACCTGGTGAGACAATCAAGTCTCAATCATGTTAAAAAAAGAAAATATATATTTTAAATCTTTCAAAGAACCACCATCCACACCATTGCAATCACACAATGACTGTCCACAAAGTATACCGGACAACAAGGTAACGAGGAAACCGTTTGCCGAAGATATTAAGTTAGTGAAGAATAAATCGGCTTTCAACCCCCCCCCCCCATCTTTCTCTTTATTCACCAATACCCAACCACCAACTTAAAAAGTTTTTTTTGTTGTTATTTGTGCTGTAGTTTGCAATTTCAGAAAGAAAAAAAAAAAACTTCCTCAGCGGAGGTGTAAAAATCCTTTCTTCTGTTGCATTACTATCCTCTGGAGTCTAAAATCTAGAATGTGGTTAAAAAGATGAACCGGATGAACCACCGAGCTAATTTTGTACCCAAATCGCTCAATGGAAATGTCGTTTGACCAGATTATAAGGAAAATATAAATACAAGTCAACATAAACCACATTGTGCTGTGCCGGTGTCATGTTCAAGCTTATAACTGCTGCGCATGGAAAATAAATGAACAAAGGTTGCGGCACGATACCAATTTATCAACATGCCGATCCATTTTTGCGAAGGCAACATAAGAAAAGGTGTTACACGCCTCGGTTATACCCATGTTAGCCAGTCATATACATTGCCAGATCCACTCAATAACTGAGCAGCAGTAATCTGAGAGCGAACGTCAAGATCTGTTTTTCATCACAAACGAATGTTTGTTCGATAAACTGGTGAATCAAAATATCACGTGCAGAGTTTACGATGATGGTTGGCAGCAGTTGTTTTACTCACGTCTTCAGCAATTTTCATACCATGCGCAGATCTGCTGAACCTCGATATTCAAAATTGCTCTGAACGAAAAGGTTGCACACAATACTGGACATTCCATTTAGGCTTTTGGTGTAATATTCCCCTCACCCATTACCAGCAATAAACTCAACACAAAACTAGAAGGGCACTCGGAAGAGCGCATACCTCTGCCAGGCTGATTAGTTTAAGTTTTTTTTATCTCACTGATTATAAGGCTGGTGTTCGCTTAATGGCTGGAGTGGTGGGCTTAGGATCCTAGGGTCCTGAGTTCAAATCCCGCTCGGCTGTTGAATTAATACCAGGTGGGGTTGACTCGGCGTGTCATCCTTCCGAGGTCGGCAAAATGAGTGCCTGCATGCTGGTATCCTGTGTCGGAGTGGCGACCCGTCCAGGATTGTGTCCAATAGCCCAGGAGACTGTTTAGGCAGCACCAACGCTCTACACAGAGTATGGTCCCAATGGATGGATGGATCCCACTGATTGGCTGGATCTGGATTCGGACATGTCTGAACTAAAATTCACTTGGCTTGTTCTCATCACCGAACAAATTCATCCACAAAGTTTCATCCGAATCAGTCAACTTTTTGAGTTGTCATGCTACATATCGTTTTAGCCCGATCACCGAATGGTGAAGAATGAATTAAAAATAATTCTCGGATCCAAATCTTCACCAAAATCTAATCGTTTCATCTGTGTCATATACCCAAGCTCAACACCAAATTTCGTCCAAATCAATCCACATTGTTTTTGAGATATCTTGTTCACAAACAGACAAACAAACACAGACAAAGAGAGACAGAGACAGACAGACGTGAAAACATAACGTCCATCCACCTTCGGTGGTGGAGGTAAATGACAAATGAAGTTGCTTTGCAGGAATTCCAACTCTGGTCCACAGTGGATTGGATAAGCAGCAATTCTCACTTGATGAGCTCCCCATATAAGTTCGTTTAAACCAGGTTTTTGTGTCATCATACGACTAGCAGAGTACCCACCCTCTAGGTGGGTAGAGTTTATACATTACTTGCTGAAAAAGTATAGTCTATGTTGGAAGAAGACATTATAGATGTCTGCGTGGTATGCGTCTAAAGGGTCTAAATGAAGACCTGAGTGCAAGAAGTACTTTAGTCACAACATAACACTTTTGAGATATTGAGGATCAAAGTTTTCAAAACATGCTGCAGATACTTTTTTTTAAAGGTGGCATACTATGTAGCCTGTTGCTGGTTCCAGGGGCTATACAGAGCAGACAAACCCTTTTTGTGGGAAAATAATCCTTTATTACGAAGAAAACGAGAAAATTAGTTTTGGGCTCGACTACTTTTTGTGGCTAAATACCTGGACTTAGGTACTTTTTGTGACAAAATGGCTGGACTTAGGTACTCTCAACACACAAAGCCCTTTATTGCTCATTTTTGATTGCCAAACAGTCATTTTTACTATGTGTCATGGGGCTGTACAGTGTACATACATCCAATACATGGGGAATCTGGGTCAGCACAGCATTGCACTGCACTGCAACATGCACAGTTTTATGAGGGCTCAAAGCTGATGACGAATGTTGTGCCTTTTTCAGTACCAGCAAAGTATAATGCATAGAAACTACATACCTGATGCTTTGGCATCCTTCATTCTCTTTAGCCGAGTCTCCAGGGTTTCTTTTACGTTTTTTGCCCCTGGCATGCCTGTTATCAGGGTTATCCTCATTCACACCATGCTGTCCACCAGCCTCTCAGTGGTCGCTATTTTCACAGCTTGTCAAGTGACACATACTAGCATTTTGATCGGACAGTCATGGACTTAGGAACTTCTTGCTCAAACATTATGGACTTGGGTATTTCTTGCACTACATTTTTAGTGAATTCAACAATGATCATATACCAACATACAGGACTTGAGTACTTATTTTCGGAATTTTTTGGTATCAAATGATGCTCTGGCCATTATAGATTACAGTACTGGTGCCAGCTCATTTTTTTTCAAAATGTGACTTAAGTACTTCTGCACCCAGGTCTTCAAATATCATAAGGTCTAAAGGGTGTAAATGGTGTAAGGGATCTAAAAAGGTACGTTCCAATAGTTTATGTCATCAAAAGACATTCTCACGGTTCAACTCATGTTCAAACAGTACGTAATTAATAGACATAGTCACGTGGGTCGACCGAGGCTTCACTCCCCCACCCCAAACTTTCAGCTTTCTACATACCAGAAACACCCACTCTCTTTAGGAGCAATTTGGGGAATGGGGGGATCGTGGAGGAGATTGGGCAAATGTATTTTGTGATGTGGGTGAATAATCACTCATCTGCAGCAGAGGTCAGCGAACCACTCGCACTGCGGCATGTGTGACTGAGTCATTAAAAAGTGACGTCACTTCCGTTCTCCAAGGTTGCTCCACCCAATTAAAAAAACCAACAAACTATCAGTATTCGTACCATAAGCAAGTGGTCAAAAGTGTTACCATGGGAACACTGGTGTAAAGATTTCAAGCTACCCCCCTTTCAAGTTACCTCCGGGTAATCTGAAATTGGGCAGGTGGGTAGGTGATCGATTTACGGAGACGCTGGACATCTATATGGAGGACAGACGAGGTGACTCGTTAGAGAAGGGGGGGATCGGAAGTGATAACGAGCGAACGCTGGGGGGACTGGAGCGTGAGAAGAGAGAAATCGCGAGATGAGGGTGCGAATGATGGTGAAGTGAGGGCGAGATTGGCGGCGTGGACGCGGGGAATGTAGGATGAGACGGGGTGGGGTTGGGAGGATGGATTTTGTGATGAGTGGATGATCCATGGGATGAGGGAGGAGCTGCGGATTGTAGGATGCGGATCTAGGAACTGAGGGAGAATTCAAGCGAGATTGGAGAGACGTTTGGGATGAGGGGATAGAGGAAGGTTTTTTGGAAGGAAGGGACACGATGGGGGAGATTATGAGGGGGCGAGTGAGAATGGGAGCGAATAGAAAGGAATATGGGGGGGGTGAGATTTGATAAGGCTGAGGCGTTATTATCAGGAGAGGGGGTGGTGGAGGATTTTACGGTGGAGAGGACGGAAGGCCGGGCGAGATAAAAGAAGGGTGGGGAGACAGCAGGGAAGCATTGGAAGTGGAAGATGATGAATTGTGCGGGGAAAAGGGGATGGGGACGGGATCGGAATGATTGTGTAAAGTGGGGGAGATATATTGGCAGAGAAGAAGATTGGGACAGATTTGAAGGGGATTGATTGGGCGGCACTGGATTTTTGGGATATGATGCGGAAGAGATTATGGGAATGGAGATGGCCGATAGGATGGGGGGGGAGAGATTTTCGGGATGACGGGAAGGAGGGACGAAAGGAAGAGATGGATCGAGGGAATTGTTTTTGGGGGTGAGGGAAGAGTCGGAATAGAAACGTGGGGATGAAGAGAGATCTGAATCTCGTAGAGAAGAGAAGGGAGCGGGGGGATGGAAGGAATAGCGAGAGAGCAGAGATATGTATTTTTTTGATTGAGGTAGATTATTATACTGGACGGCTGAGGGGCGAGAACGCGCGGGGGATTAGGAATTTTGGAGAAGGATATTGAAATTGCATCGATTTGGCTGGATGAAAGATTTGCAGCCTGAAAAGCTGAGAATTTGGATAGTTGAATGGAGTGATTAGCGAGAGTAGGAGATGAAGGGAACCGAAGCGATTATTTGAAATTTTGGTGATGGGGAGTGAAAGGATTGGGATTTGGGGTGGATTGTGGGGATGGTGTGGAGAGGAAGATGAATTAGGGGGACCGGGGAGACTGACGGAAAGTGGATGGAGCGCGATGGAGATGATCTTTAGAGCTTTGGGATCCGAGTTGAGATTATTTAAGTACGAGATAACTGGGGGATAAGGAGAAGCGATAATCGTGCGAAGGAGCGGTGCGCGGAACAAGAAGATTTACAGGGGTATCGGACAGCATACGCGGGAGGATACTCAAGGAGGCAGAATTAATGCTGATGAGGAGAGGGACGCTGGATGTGGGATAAATAGAAGGAGATTGATAGCGAAGTTGCGGGTTCCGAGGTCAAAGAACATTGATTTTAAGGGGTGATTTTATACAATGACTTATATTTTTTCATTTGAATTCGAATGAGGAAGTGAAGGGAGGAGTGCTGATTAGCCGATGGAGAGGATTATGGGCTTGACGATAGAGGGAGGATAGGGCGGGGAGGGGGGGAGATCGAGGGTTTTTTTATTATTCGTGCGTGGGAGCACATGGGGGGGTGGAGGCAACTTAAAGGAGAGGGGATATTTATTGGTGAAGACTGAAGAGAGGGGGATTATTATTTTTTTGTGGAAGGCGCGAGGTCGGCAGGATTTTGGGGGATTGAGAATAGGGGGGGAGAGAATGGGGATTGGATTTGAGGGGCCTGAGCGAGGATAATTTTGAAAGTGGTGAGAGGAATTTAGGCGAGCAGGATTTTTGATCGAATGTGGGGATGGATTATTTGCGAGGGATCGGGACGGATGACTTGATTCCGAATGGATTAGAGGATGGAGCGAGCTGAACGGGTTTGAATAGGATTTGAGAAATAGATGATTTTTTACAGAATTTTTTTTATGAAGGAAGATTTTTTTGGGTGGAGTGAGGCTGAGTGGGAGACGGGAGAAGAATGATTGGTCGTTATTTAATTTGATTTATTTACTAGAGTGGAAGGAGACGGGCAATACGATCTAACGGGGATTAAGAGAGAGGAGGGGCGAAGGATTATTTGGGAGATTTTTGAGATGAGAGGCGGAGCGTGATTTTTGAAGGAGATAGGGCTGATGGGGGGGGGGGGGTGGCGGGCGGGGGGGGTGTTGATTGGCTGAGTGGGGGGGAGGGAGGGGGGGTGGGGGGGGGGGGGGGGGGGGGGGGTGGGGATGGTTGTGGGTGGGGGTTGGGGGGGGGGGGAGGGTGGGCGAGGGGGGGGGTGGGGATGGGGGAGGGGGTGGGGGGAGCGGGTGGGGGGGCGGGGAACATAGATGGGTGCGATTGGAATTTTTTGAGGAAGGCGGTTATAAGATGGACGCGGGGGATTTTTTTGGATTTTTTTTAGCGATTTGATATTGATAGGAGCTCGTGGATAATATGACTCGAAGGATAGTTATTGAGGCGTGGCTACTGGGTGAGGGCGATGTTGACTGGATAGTCGAGGGGAGTAATGGAGATGCCGATAGAGCGAATAAAGCCAGATCGATCCGGGAGAAGGTGATGGATTTGATGGAACAGTTGGTTTTTTCGCTTTTAATGGCTTGTGTGGGAGAGTGAGGTGCGATGCGATAGTAGGGGTTTTTGCCTTTAGGTCCTAGGTCCTGAGTCATCTCGCTCGGCTGTGATAATCATAAGGTGGGGTTGACTCGGGTAGTTATCCTTCGATGGTCGGCAAAATGAGTGCCTGCCATGCTGGTACTGTGTCGGAGTGGCGACCCGTCCAGGATTGTGTCCATAGCCCAGGAGACTGTTTAGGCAGCACAACGCTCTACACAGAGTATGGTCCCATGGATGGATGGATCCCACTGATTGGCTGGATCTGGATTCGGACATGTCTGAACTAATTCACTTGGCTTGTTCTCATCACCGAACAATTCATCACAAAGTTTCATCCGAATCAGTCAACTTTTTGAGTTGTCATGCTACATATCGTTTTAGCCCGATCACGAATGGTGAAGAATGATTAAAAATAATTCTCGGGAATCTTCACCAACCTAAGTTTTCATCTGTGTCATATACCCAAGCTCAACCCAAATTTCGTCCAAATCATCCACATTGTTTTTGAGGATATCTTGTTCACAAACAGACAAACAACGAGACAAGAGAGACAGAGACAGACAGACGTGAAAACATAACGTCCATCCACTTCGGTGGTGGAGGTAAATGACAAATGAAGTTGCTTTGCAGGAATTCAACTCTGGTCCACGTGGATTGGATAAGCAGCAATTCTCACTTGATGAGCTCCCCATATAAGTTCGTTTAAACCAGGTTTTTGTGTCATCATACGACTAGCAGAGTACCCACCCTCTAGGTGGGTGAGTTTATACTTGCTGAAAAAGTATAGTCTATGTTGGAAGAAGACATTATAGATGTCTGCGTGGTATGCGTCTAAAGGGTCTAAATGAAGACCTGAGTGGCAAGAAGTACTTTAGTCACAACATAACACTTTTGAGATATTGAGGATCAAAGTTTTCAAAACATGCTGCAGATACTTTTTTTAAAGGTGGCATACTATGTACCTGTTGCTGGTTCCAGGGGCTATACAGAGCGAACCCTTTTTTGGGAAATAATCCTTTATTACGAAGAAAACGAGAAAAATTAGTTTTGGGCTCGACTACTTTTTGTGGCTAAATACCTGGACTTAGGTACTTTTTGTGACAAAATGGCTGGCTTAGGTCTATCTCTACACACAAAGCCCTTTATTGCTCATTTTGATTAGCCAAACAGTCTTTTTTACTATGTGTCATGGGGCTGTACGATGTACATACATCCAATACATGGGGAATCTGGGTCAGCACAGCAGTTGCACTGCCACTGCATGCACAGTTTTATGAGGGCTCAAAAGCTGATGACGAATGTGTGCCTTTTTCAGTACCAGCAGATAATGCATAGAAACTACATACTGATGCTTTGGCATCCTTCATTCTCTTTGTAGCCGAGTCTCCAGGGTTTCTTTGTTTTTTGCCCCTGGCATGCCTGTATCAGGGTTATCCTCATTCACCATGCTGTCACGCCCCTCCATGTGCGCTATTTTCACAGCTTGTCAAGTGACACATACTAGCATTTGTATCGGACAGTCATGGACTTAGGAACTTCTTTGCTCAAACATTATGGACTTGGGTATTTCTTGCACTACATTTTAGTGAATTCAACAATGATCATATACCAACATACAGGACTTGAGTACTTATTTTCGGAATTTTTTGGTATCAATGATGCTCTGGCCATTATAGATTACAGTACTGGTGCCAGCTCATTTTTTTAAAAATGTGATTAAGTACTTCTTGCACCCAGGTCTTCAATATACGGTCTAAAGGGTGTAATGGTGTAAGGGATCTAAAAAGGTACGTTCCATAGTTTATGTATCAAAAGACATTCTCACGGTTCAACTCATGTTCAAACAGTACGTTTGATAGTGATGGGTCGACCGAGGCTTCACTCCACCCAACTTTCAGCTTTCTACATACCAGAAACACCCACTCTCTTTAGGAGCAATTTGGGAATGGGGGGGATCGTGGAGAGATTGGGCAAATGTGTTTTTTGTGGTGGGTTGATGTGCAGAGGTCAGCGAACCAATGCACTGCGGCATGTGTGACTGAGTCATTAAAAGTGACGTCACTTCCGTTCTCCAAGGTTGCCTCCCAATTAAAAAACAACAAACTATCAGTTTCGTACCATAAGCAGGTGGTCAAAAGTGTTACCATGGGAACTGGTGTAAGATTTCGCTACCTTTCATTACCTCCGGGTATCTGAAATTTTCATTACCCGGGGTAGCCTGAACCCGATTTCATATTACCCGCACTTTGACATTACCCCTCCTGATTTAGCTGAAATGGTAAATTCTTATGCCCACAATTCATGATATGTTTATTGAATAGAACACGTAAACATACAAGATTGAAGCTCGTCTCAAAGTCTGGAACAAAAATGTACAAAAATGTTAATTGTATTAAAACCACAGCTCGTCTCAAAGTCTGGAAACATAATGTAAATGTTTTGTGGGTGTGGGTCGCATGGCAGCTTAGCTGCGGGGTGGTGCTCTTTTATGAAGCGCGACTGTGTGCTGGCTGCAGTGTCTGAGTGGTACTATGCCGCCGTCGAGGATGGACGGCTGGGAGACCCCTGGTGTTTTCAGCGGCCGCGGGGCTTGAACTCACAGCTAGGGTCCCAAGCGCCCCCTAACCACTGAGCCAACCAGGGGGTTGACTCAGCCTGTCATCCTTCCGAGGTCGGCGGTGGTACGTTCCAGTGGTGTGTGTGTAGAGGGGACTGCATAGCGTCACCAGTCGCGCTTCAAGAAAGTATGCTACCCCGGCAGCTAAGCTGCATATCGCCACCACACCACAACAAAGTTGAATTAAAATAAGCTGTTTTCATTGCCTTTCTTATACATTGATTTTATTGCGTTGTTTCCATATTGTAAATTGTCGAGTTGGTTAAAAGATACCAGTTGTTATTTGGTATACTTTGAAGAAGGATTTCATAATGTGGCAAAAACTATAACTGTATGAGAACACTGATTTCAATTAATAACATATTTAAAAATCATTCATAATAAAATCTCATGGCAAACTCTATTAAAGGCGCTGTCACCACTTGACGTTTTAGCAGCAATGGCAACGTATAAAAAGTATGTTTCGTGCGCTACGCTGAAGTTTTGAGTTTTTTTTAAAAGTTTTGGTCGTATTCATAACGTGTTGGTCGTATGCATAACATATTAGTAACGGGACAGAACGTTCGTTGTTTTATAGATACTTATACCACGAATGCTTAGCCTGTTGTCGGCGCTTCAACCTATGCCCAACGATAGTTTAACTTAGGCAGAGCGCGCTGCACGGATCGCCGACGAACTCGTGGGTGCTAGCCTGTTAAAAGGCTGCCGCACGCCGATTTAAATCATAACGCCCTGAAAATTGGAAGTGTCAACTCGCAGTCACACCTTGACGGTTTAGCCAGCGTATGCCGACCTATGAAAAATGTGTGTAAAACGCTGGCACACGTCGAATACGGTATGGGTAAGTTGTGTTACGTAGGAGCCGCTGAAAACGAGGAAGTACGCTGTCATTTTCCGTGGTACGTCTAGTACGTCGTGAATTTCAAGCATGCCGAAAGTTTTACGACGTACTCGACGTATGGCTAGTTCCGCATACGCTGGCATAAGTTCTCTGACACTCGCCGATCGTTGACAACAGTGGAACCACGTTACTTGTAAGTTATTATAGTCGAAAACGTCGAGGTAATGTTTAGCATACCCAAACTTATTTTAACCTATGAGTAACGTGTTTAACCTATGATAGGTGTTGAACTATGGGTAGCGTGCTTTGAACCTATGTGTAACGTATCTCCAACGCACATTGTCGTATGTAGACGAATTTGATTGACGTCTTGCGCGCACAGAACTTACTGAACGTGTTTTAACTTCATCACCATATATGGCGATTTGGCAGCGTTTAGGGGAATTGGTATACAGTCAACCCCGCTTCATCGCGGGTCACCTATCGCGGGCGGCCGTTCATCGCGTTTCTCTTGGACGTAACTAATTTTTTCGCGGATTCCGGTACATGCGGATAATATGTATAATATAAATTATTTAAGCAATAATATGGCGTGGTGCTCGACCAGTACACAAGCACGAGACAAAGTTTCGCTTGTGAACTTCGAATATTTTTACGTTTTTTCTCAAGCCCCACGATGGCGCCCAAACGCCTGCACCTTCGAGGTTTCTGGCAAGGAAGCAGAGAGCGCAGAGGAAGGTCCTGGACGTCCAGGAGAAGGTTAAGGTGCTCGATATATGCTTCGGGAAGGAAAAGGTTTGCGCCCGTTGGACAACATTGCTCATACCCGCACCTCAAACCGACCAGACCAGACTAGTCGATCTCGGACTCAAAACCGACCAGATGACTAGTCGATCTCCGCACCTCAACCCAATCACTGCCAAACCGACCAGACCAGACGTCGATCTCCGGCACCTCAAACCCACTCACTGCCAAACGGCCAGACCAGCAGTCGATCTCCGCCTCAAACCTACTCACTGCCAAACTGACCGACCAGTCGAATCGATTTTTTGGGAGGCGTCCATTCATCGCGGATTTTCACTTAGCGCGGGAGGTTGTGAGTAACCCCGCGAGAACGGGGATTAGTGTATTAAATGGGCTTCACAAGAGACACGTCAGTGTTCCAGACTCCATGTTGAGTAGATGTCATGTCAGTAGTATCTAGTAGTAGTCGTAGTAGTAGTAGTAGAGTGTAGCGTGTCAGTCGTAAGTGTAGTGTAGTAGTAGTAGTAGTAGTATAGTGAGGTAGTGAGTAGTAGTAGTTTAGTGTAGTAGTAGGAGCGTGTCGAAGTTAGTGTGTAGTAGTATTGGTAGTGAGTGTATATCTTAGTGAGCTGTCAGTAGTAGTAGTAGTAGTAGGGAGGTGCCTAGTTATAGTTGTGTGTAGTAGAGTGAGTGTCTGTTTAGTAGTAGTAGTAGTATTGGTGTAGTGTAGGTCATGTCAGTAGTAGTAGTGTGAGCGTGATGGGAGGGTGTGGGTGATGATGGATCCTCGTTGCGTCCACGTAGGAGACTACTTGCACCATTGTTCGATGTTCTTTTCGGCTAATTTTTTTTTTCTCATTCCCACGATGAACTATTTTTTTGTTTCAGTTTTAAGTATTCAAAACGACTTGGACAATGCATAATGTTCAAGTAATGAACACAGAACGCTTCGATAACTTATACATATTATACCAACGATTGATTAGCGTGTTTTTAGGCGTCGACACACCTATGCCAACGATAGTCTACGTATGCATAGCGTGGCAGCGTATCGTCGACGATTACGTGAGGTTTTCTATTCATAGGCTGCACTTATTTTATAAATGCCTGTCACTCGCCTATTGTTTTTGGCGCTGGTGCTTGCAATTGAAATTCGTTTTTGAACGAGTTAAATCGCTACCACTGAAATATGAAATGATTTAATAATAATGCTTGGTTATCCTTGGACCCACTCTGGCTGGCAGCTCGTCGAACATGCTGGGGTATTCGCAGGAAGTTGATGAAGGATGCATGGTCCTCGTTCGGAGTTCCACCATGAGCTGGTCTATATGCCGTAATGCGTCGCCTTCGATCCATGGTCTCACCCAGTTCTTCTCCTCCGTTCAGTTTCTTCTCCGCTCTTTTTGGCACGCAACTGGTGCAGTGTCCAACTCGATGAGGTCATGTTGATGTTCGGGACAGGTAGGTATTGTCGTCTCAGCCTTGCCGTATCCTCATCTCTCGGAATGACATGGACATGTACTCACCACGAGTCTAAAAAATAGGGGTTCCTCCTGCGAAGCCCCTTTTATATACAATTCCCTAATCGTGCTCAATACTCCTTATTTACGGTATCTGTAAGTTAGAACGCGTTATTAAGTTCTGTTGTCGTCTTGAAGACGTCAAATATGTCTAGTCTTTTTCGAAGTAACGTGTTGTGAAGTGTGAACACGTTCGTGGAGCGTGCTTCAAAACGTTACTCATAGGTTAGAATAAGTTTCGGGTACGCTAACATTACCTCGACGTGTTTTCGACTTATGAGAACTTACAAGTAACGTGTAGCGACGTCGTCACGATCGCATAACGTGCCTAACTTATGGCAGCGTAGCACAGAACGTGTGACGATCGCCGGATACGTCGTAAATTTCAAGCATGCAAAAATTTGAGGTCAACCCAAAAGTACAACGTTTAGAAGCAGCGTACTACGACTTATGGCAGTGTTTCTTAGCGTGTCTCTTAACGTATCACAAAGTAACCAATAACGTATTCCGAGTGGCCAGCGTTTTAGACAATTTTTTCATAAATCGGCATACGCTGGCTAAATGGTCAGGTGTGGCAGCGGCTTAAGGGCTTGTCATGTGGTCAACGGGTTTCCCTCAATTAATGACTATTTTTGTAAATAACAAACAAATAAATGTTTGAGAGGGGTATCTGAAATCGGTAGGGGGTAGGATAAATGCTAGGGGTGGGAAAGATTGGGGAGGATGAGATACGTACGGGGTAGGATGAGATCGTAGGGGAGGTGAGAAGTTAGGGGTAGGATGAAAATCGTAGGGGGTAGGAGTGAAATCGTGGTAGGAGGTAGATGATCGTAGGGAGCGTAGGATGAATCGTAGGGTGGATGAATGTAGGTGGATGAAATCGTGGGGGGTGAATGTGGGGGTAGGATGAATCGTAGGGGTAGGATGAAATCGTAGGGGTAGGATGAATCGTGGGGGTAGGATGAGATGTAGGGGAGGAGGATGATCGTAGGGGTAGGATGAGCATCGTAGGGGTAGGATGAGATCGTCGGAGAGGGGATGGATAGATTGGGGTTAGGATGAGATCGTAGGGGATGTAGCGATGAGTGTAAGGAGGTAGGATGAAATACGAATAGGGGGATGATCAGGGGTAGGATGAATCGTAGGGAGTTGGGGTATGTGATGATAATCGTAGGGTAGGATGAAATCGTGGGTAGGTGAAGTAGGGGGTAGATGAATCGGTAGGGTAGGATGAAATCGTAGGGTAGGATGAATCGTGAGGGGTAGGATGGAATGTAATGTAGGGGGAGTGGTGAATCGTAGGTGGTAGTGATCGTAGGGGATGGTGATCGTAGGGGGAGTAGGATGAAATCGTAGGGGGTAGGATGAATCTAGGGGGTCAGAATCGTAGGGGAGTGATGAAATCGTAGGGGGTAGGATGGATCGGTAGAGTGGTGGTAGGATGAATCGTAGGATGAAATTGGTAGGATGCAGTGGTGGAGGGGGGACTAGGAGAATGAGGGGTGAAATCGTAGGGTAGGATGAAATCGTGGGGGAGAGGATATGAATCGTAGGGGGGTAGATGACGTAGGATGAGTTTAGGATGATCGTAGGGGTAGGATAATCGTAGGGCAGGTAGATGAATGTAAGGGATAGGAATGAAATCGTAGGGTAGGATGAAATCGTAGGGATAGGATGAAATCGTAGGGGGATAGATGAAATCGTAGGGGTAAGGATGAAAACGTGGAGAGGTAGGATGAATCGTAGGGGAAGGATGAATCGGGTAGTGAAACGAGGGTAGGAGATCGTTAGGGTGATGAATATTCGGTGATAGATGAATTGTAGGGGTAGATGAAGATCGTAGGGGATAGGACTGAGGAAATTCGTAGGGGTAGGATGAAATCGTAGGATAGATGAAATGTGGTGAGGTAGGGAATCGAGGGGAGGATGAGAATTGTGGAGGATGTTGTGACGGGCGTAGGATGAATCGTAGGGGATGGAGTGAAATCGTAGGGGTAGGAGAATGTATGGGATGTGAATACGTAGGGGAGGAGTAGGATGAATTGTAGGGTAGGATGAAATGTAGGGGATAGGATGAGTTCGGTAGGGAGTAGGATGGAAATCGTAGGGGGATAGGATGAAATTGGTAGGGAATGTAGGGATAGATGAAATACGTAGGGGATAGGATGAATGTGGAGGGATAGATGAAGTGGTAGATGAAACGTAGGGGTGAGGTGTACGTGAGGTAGGATGAATGTAGGCGGATGGATGAATCGAGGGTAATGTCGATAGGGGTAGGATTGAAATCGATTTCAGTATACCGGGAGGGTAACGTGTGTGAAGGGGGTGGGGGGGGGGGGTCGCGTTTGAGGTTTATACACGCGGGTGCTTCGTGCTAAACGATGTATGATCAATGGAAGGGACGGCAGAACCCACTAATGACGTGTGCCAGGGTCGTGTACAAGAATGTTGCGGTAATTTTAATGGGATATTTTTTATTTTAAATGGCACACGTTGTTTGGA
>CM068953.1:118436144-118450459 GCA_035128595.1 Eptatretus atami | reverse complement strand
AAAAAAATTCCAACGTTTTCAGATTCAGCATCGGAAATGGCCATAGAAAATGCTATGCGAAGACACTTAACCGAAAAAAAAACTTCACGATTCACCCAACCCTATCGATAGGTATGAACACTCGTCTCCAAGCTCTCTTGCCGAGGTTTCAATCTTGTCCCAGGTATAAACTGTCATCCTGGAGTTCCACAGGCAGGGTGATTCATCAATGTGTGTGCCATCTTTCGGATTCTCGGATGGACGTTCAACTGGACGTCCCGTCTGCCAGCGTGAGTTGGTGGACGTTTAATATCCCGTGGTGTCCTTCGCAAAGAGTAGGCGAGCTATCGCCGGCACTGTGTCCAATTTACGAATAACCTGCCCGAACCAGCAGAAGGCACTGCATCAGCAGCACAGCCACGTCCTCAGCCAATGATGCTACGCCGCAGCCTTGTTCCACAAACAAAAGAAGAAGAAGTACTCCGAGTGGTTTATTAATCTTTTGCCTTGAACTTTTTAGCACTGCATGGCCTTCTCCAGCAACAAACATTGACAGTAGAATGGGCCAAACTGAAGAGCTCAGTGACTTTCAATGTGGCACTGTCAGAGAACGGATGCCACCTTTCCAACAAGTCAGTTCATCAAATTTCTGCCCTAGAGCTGTCCCGGTCAACTGTAAGTGCTGTTATTATGAAGTGGAAACGTCTAGGAGCAAGAACAGCTCAGCTGTGAAGTGGCCGGCCACACAAGCTCACAGAACGGGACCACCAAGTGCTGAAGCACGTCGCATGGAAAAGTCGTCCATCAGTTACAACACTCACTACCGAGTTCCAAACTGACTGGAAGCAACGTCAGCACAAGCACTGTTCGTAGAGACCTTCATGTAATGGGTTTCCATGGTCGAGCAGCTGCACACAAGCCTAAGATCACCATGCGTCATGCCAAGCGTCGGCTGAAGTGGTGTAAAGCTCACCACCATTGGACTCTGGATCAGTGGAAACGTGTTCTCTGGAGTGATGAATCACGCTTCACCATCTGGCAGTCCGACGGAGGAATCTTGGTTTGGCGGATGCCAGGAGAACGCTACCTATCCGAATGCATAGTACCACCTGTAAAGTTTGGTGGAGGAAGAATAATGGGCATCGGATCATCAGCTGGGCACCGTTCTTCCTCGAGGTTTCGATCCTTAACCCAGAACCTCTCCAAATGGTTGATCCACAACCTTGGTCACGGGTCCACATCAGTAGATTACTGACTTCAGTAGATCCACAACCTCAGTTGTGTCCAGGCAAGTCAATCAGTGAACCCATCAATGCAACATCACCAAACAGACGCCACTCGCTCGAGGATTTAATGTATTATGACATAGTTACTTCTCCCATTACGCATTCCGTTTTATGATAATACATTAAATCTTGCACATCTTACCTTAAATATAACATGTCCAACACCCAGAACGTCCACCCACTTACCACTAAATCAAACTGTTGCACACACACAGACACACAAGAGTTTTTAAAGGGTCTAAGTGTCTTTGAAGGAACACCAAGAAGAGCAGAATAGTCCTCTATTGCCCTCCAATTGCAGCAAAGCACAGCGTTCCAGCAACAAGAGCATCCCTGGAAAAAAGAGAGAGAATCCTACTTCTCCGACACTGATATCCTTCCCCCTTTATGCCATCCTCATCTCCTCTTGCCCCCACGTGGCTAATGTGACAGCATCTTCCAGCCAGTAGACCAATTACAGGATGCCAGTGGCTCTGACCAATAGGAATACGGCATATTGCTGATGATGGAGGACCAATTGTGAACTGTTTTGCACCACAGCAGGAGGGTCCTTCCGAGGTCGTGCCGCAGCTGGTGACATTGACGACCCGGCAGATATGACGCCCTAGGGCGGAAAGTGACGTGGTAGGAAGAAAAGGGACCGATCTTTGCCATGCACGAGGGGCCACCTGATATAAATGCCTCCCTCGGGGGTCTCCTTACTGGCCTCACCTGGCCCTCGCCGATTCAGACAGGAAGGGCAGATCACACGACATTCTTTACCCAACTAAGCTCTGCCGCAAACAACACTGCCTCCCAATAGCATACAAGAGAATCCCCAACAATAACAGGACAACTTAACCTAAACACAGAGTCCTTCACCCAAACGTGGGCACACGTACCATGCATGCTGCCATTTAGCATTTTTATGTACCCCACACAGGTAACATTATGTTTTAGTATGGGGGGGGGGGTAGGGATGTTGTAGGGTAGGAAGTAAAAGCACCGACTGCACATTTACCTTTTAGTGGCACTTTTTTTTTTATAGAAGACATCACAGTCACGACAAACATATCCAATCACCGATCCATACCTCGGCTACCCACTGATCCTGCGAATATCCATGTAACCCTCTATCTTCAATTTTCATGGTACCTATCTCATAGCAGTTAAACGTATCCACTGCTTCTTACCACCAACAACATATTCAGAAGACCATTCCATGCATCATACCTACTCTCTTGGTGAAAGAGCTCCACCATATTAATACTGCCTTATATGACAGTGTTGCCCTTGCTTTGGATTAAGAACAATACTTTAAGCAAAGTAACCTTTCTGGAAAATAGTTTGCAAATGTTTACAGTATCTTTCTTTCTTTGAAAGGATGACTGGTCATTTCATAAATATTGGCCATAGATGATATAAAAATAAAAGTTTGAAAACTGAAATGAAGAGTGTGAAGACATAAGTGTGCATGTGGGCAGCCCAGCTAAGAAGGGGATGTTTAGGTAGGTCACTATTACTGGACAATTGATTAAAGCGTTTCATAAAATACTCCTGAAGGCAACGTCACTCCCAAAATTATGCACAAACTGTCGAGCGAACCCTCCCATCTACTTCCTTAACAATCGCTTTGAAAATGTTCATTCACTAAAACTATTGGGCCCCACCATCAGCAATCTTTCTTGGGCAGGCCACATATCTAAATTGGCCTCGAAAGCCTGCCTCTGACTGGGTATTGTTTGTCATGACATCCCTTTCCTTGGCAAATCTGATTCACCCATGATGAGGCTCAGTCTCTGGGCCTGTTATTCTCGCGCCGCAGTCAGATAGGTGGCCTCTCTGTCTTCTGCTGCCTCTTTTCTGGCCTGCACTCTACCCTTTCCTTCACCCGTCTTCCCCCCACAGGTTTATGCAGAGAGCACACGGTCTGCTAACAGTTGCACCACCATTTTGCGGTGGGCGGTATAAGTAGCTCAGAGCTTTAACTCTGAATGAAACTAAGAGTGCAATGCAATTAACTTTTTCAAAGCGTTTGAAATAATTTAAATTGTGAGTTGAACTTAAAACTTTTCCCATCACTGGGGATGGGTACTTTTGCTAGTAGATTATAATGAGCAATTCTCGCTTTTTGAACTTTGCCTTGTATTTCATACTTAAAAGTTATATAAATAAATTAAATAATTAAATGAATGAGCAAACAGTGAACTGGATCAAAGCTTTGACAGACAATACAAGTTTGCCTTGGCTCTGTGCCCTCAGATGTGCATTAACTAATTTTGGTTCATATCAATGTGATGTTCTTCCAAAATTAGATCAAGTTCTTTTGTCATTTGGACTCGCTTTATGTAACATCTATCATCATCTGCTGCGTTCACCATATAACTCCTTTTTTGTCCTTGAAAAGTAAATAAGACCATTAATCCTTTTACCTTACAATGTAGACCACAAAGTATTTGGCTATAGGCATCGTAAAAGAGGTGGTTACAAATTAATGAAAAAATTATTGTATTCATTCCTTTTTCAGTAACCTGTAAACAGTCATTCCAAATTCTGGGTGTAAAAATAAAAAAAATACAAATAAAAAGAAGTAAAATGTATGTGGTAATATACAATGATATAGTAGTGCAAATGTAAGATGTCAGAAGAGGGAAGGATGAAGACATTGACAGAAACAGCTGCGGAAACCATTCCACGTCCCACCCCCACATACCCAATATCCTTCAATCTCTCCCCTCCCTTCCAGCCTCCTCTCACTGAGACTTGCATTTTAATTTCTCTTCTTTCCTTCTTCTTGTGCTGTCTCAGCAGCAGACTCCATATTGCAAACGCTGTGTTCCTGATTTAACCTCCTTAGGAAACTGGCCGCACTGGGAGACCAAAGTTGTTTCTTTAATCAATAACAGCAACCTTCCCAGAAAGCAGTGAGCTGAGTGATATTATATCTAGTAGATGAGCTGTTGTATGATTAGTGAGCAGTTTTGATGCTTGGGAGCTACTTCTTATCGCCTATTGTCTTGACTGTTCATTTGAGGAAAGCTTCAACACCTTGTGGAGTCAGAAGACCTTTTGAAGGAAAGCAAAAGGGGCAAAGGGATTTAGTAGAAGAGTTGCCTCCAGATTAACTATGAACAAGGAGAAAATAAGAAACAAAAGGAAAGAAACAGCAATTCTCTTGCATAATTGAAGCTCCATTGGGAATGGTGGAGATGCCTCCCCGAGTTTTGAGGGTGACGGAGTGTGCAATGGTTGAGGGGGGGGGTGGAATGAAAGCGTGCAAAGAGAAGCATAAAATTTCCTTGCGTATCCCCTTTCTCCTTGACTTGTCCATATAAAGTCCTTCAGACTCGAGAGTCTTTATCTAAAATTAACCCGGTGGGCCAGACCTCCTATGGAAAAGAAGGCCCAAGGGATCCTATAAATCCCTCGACTTACCAGCTTCACGGGACCCCAAAACTTCAGCTCTTGGTCTCCAGGAGACATCCTTCTTCTTTTTGATTTCTGTCTTTTTTTGATAAACTGCAAACATGGTAAGTGATTTCATTTTTGTTTTTTTTTTTAAATGCTTTTCATCGAAATTTGTGCATGGATATAATGATTCTATTAAACTCATCGTGCCATCCGAACAATGTCATATCCAAGCACATGTATTCAATATTATTCCACTGTATCAGTACAGCTCACTGTAAAGTTAGACGATGCAAATGGCAGATTGGTACTTTGTTTTGCATTCCAGAAAGCTAATTCTGGGGTTAGAATTCAATCATAATTACTGATTTGGATACACTAAAATAATTGGAGATGGAGTTCGGGGCAGTAGAAAAACACGGTTGCTATAGTGACGTTTGTTTTCTCTCTTTAACACATTGAAGAGCTCATGGAGGTGCATACATATATTGTTGCAGACAAAAAAAATTAGTATGTTGCAATATGAATTACAAGATTTGGAGACGACAAAATACATGGGATTTGAACAAATGCGGAATCAAATTGTACGCGCTCAGATGGGAATTGTACGTAAACGTGCCAGTCCAAGCACTTTAATTGAACCGACGTTTTAAAATTTGAATTTGAACCCACACTGCCTCAAACTTCGACTAAATCCTGATTGTCATGATGTTGCATAGACAGGATGTAAAATCCAGATGCTGTTGACCATTGAATCATGGAGGTTTCACAGCTGTTTGTGGTTTTATAACATTCCATAAATGGACTCTGGTTAAATAAGTCGGAGATCGTTTCACGCTGGTTGGATAATTATAAAAACTGATTGGGTTGAACAATGTTGACCAAACTATACTCGTCAAAGATTTAGAACTTACTTTATGCTTTGCAAATAGAGCTGGGATTGCAATAAGTTCTATTTACCTTTCTGTGACTTCTCTAAGAAAAAAATTTAGAAAATCAGAAGGAAAGACAAGATCAGATAATGATAGATCTCATTGCTTTCAAAGTTAAATTATAAAGACAGAAGGAGCACAGACAGTTAGAAACACTCCAAAATGAAACAAATGCTTTCATTAAAATGAATTTCATTCTTTGATACTTTTATCCACAGCCGGTCGCCAAGAAGAAGAAGAAGATGGATAGCACAAATGTGTTCTCTCAGTTTGATCAAACACAGATACAGGAGTTTAAGGAGGTGAGAAAACAAAGGCATATACTGTTTGTCCCAACATTGCACAGATCTTCATATTGTTGAGTGAGACAAATATTCTACAAAGGTCTGTCTATTTATAACATGCGCAGAGGGAATGGAAGGCAGGGTTTTGGTCAGTGCTTTGGGCTCATATGAGATGGGTGGGGGGAGTGGGTGTTCATGATCAGGATCGTTGATGTGTATATATATATATATATATATATATATATATATATATATATATATATACATATATAATTTTTGTAATTGTGATAATGTAAGGATCACAAAATGTAAAAAAAACAACACAGGAAAACTAGAAAGGCACTCGGTAGAGCGCATAACTCCGCCACATATTGCCTGACCCAGCAGAACGTATCGGGCCCATTAACTTTTTGAAATATCATGCGAAATATATCATTTTTGGCCATATCGCTCAATGGTGAGAAATCACTTTGAAAATTGAATAACTCTCGTATCTGGATGTGAATTCAGATCTTCACCAAAATCGAATCAATTCTTCCTTGTCACACACCCAATGTGCCCACCAAGTTTTGTCGGAATCCGTCAACAACTTTTTGAGATATCATGTTATATATCGGTTTCACCCTATCTTTCAATGGTGAAGAATCACTTTTAAAATTCTCGTAGCCGGATCCGGATCCGGATCTTCACCAAAATCGAACCAGTTCATCCTTTTCACACACCCAACCCGTCCACAAAATTTCATCCGAATCCGTGCACAACTTTTTTTGAGATATCCTGCACACAAACAGACAGACAAACAGACATGGGTGAAAACAAAAAACACCCTTCGGTGGCGGAGATAATAATCAACTCCAGATTTTATTTGAGCAGAAAAAAAATGTATAATTTTGATCACCGTGGTCTTCAGTTGCGACTGTCTGCCAAGAATGACTGTTTGCCAAGCCTTAATATTATATCTCTTCGGAGAGTGGAGTTATGAAAGAAGTATGAATCGCTCAATTTTTTTTTTTTAAGTTTTATCACTCAAATCATTCAAAGATTTTTCTTCGAGTTTTGTGAAAATATGAAGGATTCTTGAATTAATCTTTATTTATTAATTTCTTTGAATGAAAAGAAACCGTCTGAGATGGAATAACTTCATCACTTGAACAGTGTGTAGCCCAAAAGTGTTTAATCCAGAATAATGTGCCGATTTCCCAAAGTTTACTCGACATGATGCATGGTCAAAAGGTTTGTTGGATTTTTTTTGTGCTTTATCACAAGTTAATTATAAAACGTTAAGGTTTGTTGTTTTTTTTTTTCTGCTTCTTCTAAATTAAGCCTTCCCTATGAGTGGTTCATTCGCTCACTATCCTCATGTCCCTGGGGCTGCCTCTAGTACTCGAATGTCCCGGGGGGATGTTTAAATTAAATCCGGCTCTGCTGCCGACTACATATACTTTACTTTCTCTCCCTCTCCCTCCCATATGCTAATTTCTCCATTTGTCATCCTTTTCTCAATTTAGCATCCTCCTCTCTCCTTGTCGACATAGATGGTTGCTATAAATTCAAGCCTGAAATGGAAAACACTGATTCAGGAAACTTGGAAACAAATTGTATGCAGAGATCCAAAACAAGTAGTTCAAACAAATGTGATTCTATCTGAATGAATGTAACGAGCCTTGAAGTTTTCTTGATCTTCCTCCTGTTGACTGTGTTAGGCATTCACCGTGATTGACCAAAACCGGGATGGAATCATCACGAAAGATGATCTCAGGGATACTTTCGCTGCCATGGGTAAATTCTTCAGCTTCATTTGCCATTGTTTTGACTCATTCTTCTTTTACAGTTGTAATATAATATTTTTGTTTTATCCATAGACATTCTTCCCATCCAACTTCAAAAAATTGTCTTCCATAAATATATTGTTTCATTGGTCTTTGGGCCATTGTTCTTTCTGATACTTTATTTTTCTTAACATTCCTTTATCCATTTCACGCTGTCGTGATACTCCATTTCTGGCAGGGCGTGTGAATGTGAAGGCTGAAGAGCTGGATGAAATGATTAAGGAGGCTCCTGGAACCATCAATTTCACTGTCTTTCTCACAATGTTTGGGGAAAAGCTGAAAGGTGATCTCTCAATTTTTGGGGAAAAGCTGATCATTCTACAAAAAAACATTGTTTGCTTTGTTTATTTTGTATCCAGAAGAGAACAATGGGGTGAGTTGCTTAAACAGGTGTTGGCAGAGTTATGTCCAGGATTGTAAAACTGAAGAGGATTTATTGGGATTGAAAGGAAAACCAATCTCAGTCACTGCAGTGGAAAAGCTTGAGCATATGACAGTTTACTAATGATATACGAGTGTGTTAGAACTTTATTAGCATTGCAAGATGCCTGATGTAATTGTTTGCATAACATTATTTGATATGCACACAATTGCATTGCTTCATATAACCTTATTTGTAACACCAACGGTTCATCCATTCTCCATCTCTTTTTATCATATCCTTTGTAGTGTTGGTGGTGGCTTAATGGTTAAGGTGCTTGGCTTGAGATCTTAGGGTCTTGAGTTCAAGCCCCCTGTTGGGCATTGTTGGTAATAGAGGCATTGCATCAGCGGTACAGCCGTGCCCCCAGAAAATTATGCAGCTAAGCAGCCAAAAGCTGCATATGAATAAATAAATAAGAAAAATATCCTTTGTCTTCATTATGCTTTTAAATATGTCTCAACCTACAGGTGCTGATCCTGAGGAAACCATCCTTGGTGCATTCAAGGTTTTTGATCCAACTGCAGCAGGATCTGTCAAGAAAGATTAGTAAGTTTTCTGTCTTCTGTTGCACCTCCTCCCACCCCAATGCTTCCCTTTTATCATTCTAGTTATTATAGCAATATGTGATACCATTAATCCCATTCAGGCCAAAGGGTGACAAAGCAGTCACATTTTAAAACTAGAAGGGCACTCGGTAGAGCCACGTAATGTAAAGCCACGTAATAAAGCCACGTAACCTCCGCCACGTAATGCGAGATCCACGAGAATATATCAGGCTCAATACATTTTTGAAATATCATGCCATACAGTACTATATCGTTTTTGGCCCTCTCAATGGTGAAGAATCAATTAAAAAATTAAATAATTATGATATCCAGATCCGGATTTGGATTTTCACTAAAATCTAATCAGTTCATCCTTGTCACACACCCAACCTGTCCACAAAATTTAATCCGGATCCGTCCACAACTTTTTGAGATATCCTGCAAACAAACAAACAGACAGACAAACAAACAACCGACCAACATAATTGTCGAAATCCGAAGGATTCCGGCAATTAACAAATAGACAGGCAAAGAGGGGTGAAAACATAACCTCCTTCACCTTCGGTGGCAGAGGCAAAAATGGTTTTAAACATTGAATGCAGGCAAGTGCTAAATTACCAGTATAGGGTTCATGTTACACTTTAACTCTTCGGTTCATGGATAGAATGTTAATCAATGCTGCAATGTTTTCTTTATCCATTCAGCCTCACTGAGATGCTGACGACGCAAGCAGATCGGTTTTCCAAGGAGGAGGTGATGATAACCTTCTGGGTTTTTTTTCCACATTTTTTTTCATTGCTTCTCAACAATTACTTTTATTTTAAAAACACATACATATAACAATATGTTTTCATTTTTAATGTAAATACAGCAAAGGTTAGAAAATAAGAGACGGACGAGGTGCGCGTTAGCATTGCCTCGCAGCCATTTTTGGTGTCAGCTCCATTGGCTTGGGTCACCTGACCTGCCATGAGCAAACAAGCCTGCACAGGCTGATTTTTATTCACAGATATTTTCATTTACAGGAATTATGTACTAAACATTTATATCAGTGACTGAGTTAATGAGTCAATTAGTGGTATGTGTGTATATGTATGTATATATATATATATATTTTTTTTTATGCACACACACACACACAGAAAATAGCATGTCTTCGAGACTTAGACTATTGAAACTACAGGATGACACAAAAAACATTTGCTTTATGAAATGTTTACGTTACTTGTGTATCATTGCCTGGTTTACTCAGCCTCAATCTTTTTCTTTTTTTTCCAGATTGATCACCTCTTCAAGGCGTTCCCACCGGATGTGGCTGGAAACCTTGACTACAAGAACCTTGTTTATGTCATCACACACGGAGATGACAAGGAGGGTTGAGCCAAGAGACTTGAAGGGGTGGGGGTGGAGGGGGTATGGCAGAAGGGCATTGATGTCACACTGTTGATAAGCTTTTCGACAACTTTGGGACCTTACATCTTGATGCAAGTCACAATGACAACGCAATTACATCAAAATGCCACCTCACATGTTTTCAGGTATAAACACTTCAGTTGTCATTCAGATGTCATGTTACTTACCATAAGGATACGGTACCATCATCATGAGTGTTGTGATATTATGACTCTGGTATTATATTCACTCATAAATACCCACATACAGCAGGCAATGTAAACAATGTAATATTGGCTCTAAGCTGAAACAAATTTCACATTGGCTTTTAGGCCAATGTTGATTTAAAAAATATTATATCTTTATGTTGTTTATATTGTATGATGTGAATCTGTCTTATTAACACCATTCAATCTTCTCATTGTGTCATCATGACAAAATGGCACTGGGACGGAGTACTTACAATGTGCCATCACGGTCACGTGTCTTAGAACGAGTAGCAGCAATGCATCATCATGGCAACAATGAGAACATTCACATAGTGTTACAATGGTGTGCTGTCGCTGTAACAAATCTTGTACCATCATGATAATAACTGAAATCATGTCAAGTTTCACACCATGAGGTCATGATATTTCAATATGGACACATTTGTTACAACGTTTTTGTCTTGGCAACCCATTAAAGTACCACCTTGTTTCCATGGCAACAGGTGCTGTCTGCTTGTTCTTTCTGTTTCTGATTTTCGATTGAGAAATGAGCTTTAACTTCTTTTTGACATGAACTTGGTTAGTGAGTCAACAAGCAACACTAAAAGATAGTTGTATTGACAACACTGCCCTCCTAACAACAAATATAAATACAGTAATGTTACAAGCTCAGGGACTTTCTGCTTCTTCCCGTAAGAACCGATGGACCAACACAATTTAACAACAGACCAATCAGCCTTCTCCAAATCATCAGCAAGGTTATGGAATCCATCATTGCTTCAGACATTAAATCCTTCCTCTTCTCCAATGGCTTGATTTCCGATGATCGATTTGGATTCAGATCAGGTCACTCTACCCTGGATATGCTCATTCTGCTCTTCCAACAATGGATGGAGGTCCTCAATGCCGGACATGAAATCAGAGCCAACTCAGCAAGGTTATGGAATCCATAACCATTTCATTTCACATTGGCTTTTAGTGCTTTTAGTGCCGAGCCATACCACGTGCTTTCGATACGGTCTGACACGCTGCCCTGCTCACCATGCACTCTTCCTATGGTATCCAAGGCCATCTCTGTATGTCTCTATCTCTGTCTCTGTCTCTGTCTCTCTCTCTCTCTCTCTCTCTCTCTCTCTCTCTCTCCCCCCTCCATGTATGTCTCTGTGTATGTCTCTCTGTTTCTGTGTCTCTATATCTCTCTCTGTCTCTGTCTCTGTCTCTGTCTCTGTCCTTCTGTTCTGTCTCTGTCTCTGTCTCTGTCTCTGTCTCTGCTCTGTCTCTGTCCTCTGTCTCCTGTCCTCTGTCTCTGTCTCGTCTCTGTCTCTGTCTCTCTCTCTCTCCTCTCTCTCTCTCTCTCTCTCTCTCTCTCTCTCTTCTCTCTCTCTCTCTCTCTCTCCCCCTCCATGTATGTCTCTGTGTATGTTCTCTGTTTCTGTGTCTGTCTCTCTCTCTCTCTCTCTCCTCTCTCTCTCTCTCTCTCTCTCTCTCTCTCTCTCTCTCCCCCCCCTCCATGTATGTCTCTGTGTATGTCTCTCTGTTTCTGTGTCTGTCTGTCTGTCTCTCTCTCTCTCCTCTCACACACACACACACACACACACACACACACACACACACACACACTGCTTCTTACTCTTGTCTGGCACTCCTTATACATATCATGCAATAGTCGTACATACTTCTCAGGGACTCCACAATTCTTGCACATCTCCAAACTTCCTCCTGAGGCACCAGGTTATGAAACTTCTCCATGTGATTTATTATTAGGCTTTAGTGAATTATACTAAATCTATAAATTCAAGCAGCGAACATGTAAATAAAATTTTTATCTGACAATCTAAATAAAATAGCCAAATCTTTGCTGGAGAACATGGCTGCACCACACGTAGGTGTACCCCATGTAGATATAGTGCCACATGTAGATTCGAGAAGGATTTTCTAGAATTTTACAAAGATGACACCAGGAACTCACCTACTCTTCGACTAAACACGGTGGGATTTTTAACGTCCACCAGCAATCAATTCTCGGAGAGAGGATACCCAGCTTAAAGCCCGTTCGATGCATATGAGTAGTCATCACCTCCACCACTGAAGGTGCACCGAGGTAATGTTTTCACCTCTCTGTCTGTCTGTCTGCAGGATATCTCAAAACGTTATGGACGGAATTTTTCTAATTTTGTTGTGATTATTGTTGCATTTGGATACATTTAACGAAGTTATTATTCCACTTATTTCTCCACCAACCTAACCTCACCCCATAATTTTGGAAGTCCTCTCAAGTTAAACATCAGGGGAAACGTTTATTTTAATCGACTCATTAGATCACAGTGCATAATTCTTTCCTTGAGATGAAGCATTCCCTTTGCGATGTGTTCATCACCACTCACAAGGTGATATGTTTGGTCGGCAAAGTGAGACCCCACCCTCAGGGGCCCATCTCGAAAGATTGTGAACCATGATCGGTCGTGTGGGGCCACTTGTCATCTCACGGCCCTTTGTCACCTCACGCCCCTAATGCTGTGCCTCTATGTCCACCGTCTTTCCCTCATCCACCCAATCAGACAATGCTTTGGAGAACTCCAAAAGATTTGTTAGACAGGAACTACCTTTGGTAAACCCATGCTGACTACCTTTAATTAGTTTGTATTTATTGAAATGGTTCCTCATCTGGTCCTTCATTAATGTCTCCAACACCTTCCCCACAACTGAAGTCAAACTAACAGGTTAATTTTTCTGATGCTGATTGTCCTGTTGTTGGAGTCTCCCAATCTACATCACCTAATTCTCTCCTCATACCCTCAAAGTTTGCCTTCCTGAAATCTAATAGCCTTACCCTACTATCCTAAACTCTAAACCTTAACAAAGTGTTTCCACACACAATGTTATGGTCACTTGCTCTGCAATGCTCCCCAACCTCCACCTCGTCCACCATATTGGGATCGTTACTCCCCCTAGTGGGCTTATCTACAAACTGGGTTAAAAAAAGCAATCCTGGACTAAAACTAGAAAATCCTCATCTGCTCTGCCCTTTCCCTGTTCCTGTACCCAATCTATCCCTGGCAAGTTAAAAACCCCAAAATCAATACTCTTCCCTCACCACATGCCCTTTTGAATTCTTCATGTACTCCTCCTTCCTCCTCTTCCTTCACACCCAGAGTCCTATAAAATATGTCTGGTGTTGGCTTAATGGTTTGGGTGGTGGGCTTTGGATCCTTGGGTCCTGAGTTCAAATCCTGCTCAGTTCAAATCCGCCTTCAAGGGGAACCAATAGGCGAAGTCACTCCCCCGAGGAATGATTGATGGGCGTGACGTCAGAAGCTAGCCGAGCAGGCAGAAGCCCTGCCTTGCCAGGTTTTGTGTGAGCAGGCCACGCACTAGAGGCCGAGGAGGATATAGGCGTGATCGAGAGGAAGGTCAGGCTGGCACTTTTTAAGAGGCATCAAACTCAGTAGGCTTGCGCATTTGTGTAGAGCCATGATCAGAGTGGAGGCACAAGGCGCATGTTTTGGAGAGGCGAGAACAGAGGGTGAGTGCATGCCAAGGAGGACGACGTGACCATTGAATTTGTGTTGAGGTGATTTGGCTCACATGGTGAAGCAAGACGCTGGCCTTTGGCTCTTGGTTGGGTCAGTGAGGACGAACGGAGCACACGAAACCATTACACTGGGGCTCTGAGCCTTGATGTGGAGTGCCACTCATGGATTTCCTGGCGTGCATTTGTCCTGCTATGAGAAAAGCGCCATTTCGTGCGTGTCTGCACATGCGAATCGGAGCCCCTTGATTCCAGTTCCACAAGGATCAGCTCGAGGCCAAGCTAAGTACAAGAATACTCGAAAGGAGGGTTTTTCTTTTTATTTTGTGTTCGCTTTGTCTGTATTTGATTCTGTGTGAGGGGGTGCCTCGACTTTAGGATTTATCATTTCATTATTATCATCATTACCCTTTTGAATTATCGTCCTTTGGAAATATTTCTTATTTCTATCAAATGTATTCCTATAAAAAGCTGTATTCATGTATTTGTAGTGGGGTTCGTGTAAAATCCCCCCCCCCT
>CM068953.1:118415159-118427141 GCA_035128595.1 Eptatretus atami | reverse complement strand
CCGAATATCAGGCAGGCAATATACAGTGAGCAACAGCACTTGACAATTCTACTTAAGAGACGGGCCCACACACAGACACACACACAAAGAAACGGACCCCAGCAGGTCTTTATTGAAGGCTTCCAGCTCGAGGAAAGGTGAGCTGGAGGCCAGAGCCTATGCTTGGACCTGTCCACCTCGTGCGGTCCTCGATGATCTGGCTTAGTGGCGGGACTCAAACCCACAGCTTTCACGTGGCATCAAGGACGAAGGCACCAGGAGTGGAGCGGCAGACGCCAGCACGATCCGGACGGCAAAAACAAGCGAGGAGGCGGCGAGGCAGGCGAAGCAAGTGATTCTCCTCAGGCTCCGACACACAACCAGGCTCCGACGCCAACACGAACACACACCAAAGGAAGCCTGGTCTTTTCATCCGCTCCCTGAGCGGGGCGGAGCCTCGGTGTCAGACGCTCTGTCCGCGCTTGGTTGGACAGGGATCAGGTGTATTGACGCGCTGTGAAAACTCCAACTGAACAGCAAGAGGAGCCCGGCAAAGCGCCAGTTCAGTGGTGGAGCTGTGAATGGGAACGCGCTGTTCGCTCCAACTGAACAGCAAGGGGAGCCTGGTAAAGCGCTAGTTCAGTGGAGGAGTTGTGAATGGGAATGGCAGGGTGGTTAGTTTGTCGGAGCTAAGGATTTAAAGACCTGACTATAAAACAACTTCGCAGCGCACGTACACTTAATTACCCATTAAACAAGGGACGGGACCCTAACTAGAAACACATACTTACCAATATAACTTATCTATAAGGACTCTGGCTGTTGTGTGCGATGGGTTCCAGATTCGTAACAATAAGACCTTTTATTTCCTCAAATTATGAGATTTCCCTCCAGATTTCGACACTTAATTCAGACGATATCCGATCCTCAAAACAGAAATAATATTTCGATGATATACTTTAATTAGTCTGTGAGAGTAGATCATGGAAAATCTTATATCATGCATGAAATCCCTCCAAGCTTCTATTTTGAAAACTATCACACTTACAAATGCAATGTGCACAGCGATTCGTAGCTATTATGAACAGGCATTTGATAATATGAGTGAGGAAAGTGGATAAAAAAAAAACTTTATCATTGAGTAATCGTTGCAATCTGTTCCAAGTCAAGGAAGGCATGGTTGAGAAGGCCAAAAAACATGGCGGCTTCAGACCCCAGCGAGGTTACCTAGGATATGCCTTAAGACCCCATATTGAGCAGTGACCGAGGATGTGCCTGATAAAGGATATAATTAAATAAGGCCGTTAATTATCGTCAAAAGGAGTGTTTTAATTAACCCAAACATCCAATTTTCACTCTTGTGCTTCCTTGGAGTTTTCTTCGTATGCATGCAAAGTTTCAGGCTGCTGGGTTTTATAGTTTTGGAGTTTTTGAGGAGACGCACTGACACATTGACATTTATTCGTATGGATTATTTCAATCTTTTCCTCTGCCACCAAAGGTGGGCCAAGGTTATGTTTTCACCCCTGTTTGTCTGTCTGTGAACAGGATATCTCAAAAAGTTGTGGACGGATTCGGACGACATTTGGTGGAGAGCTTGGGTGTCTGACGAGGAGGAATCGATTCGATTTTGGTGAAGATACCAATCCGCATCTGGATATGAGATTATGATTATTTTTTGAAAGCGATTCTTCACCATTGAGAGATGCGCCTAAAAACGATATAGAACATGACATTTCAAAACGTTGTGGACGAGTTATGACAAAACGAGATGGACGAGTTGGGTATTGGACAAACACAAGTTGATTCGATTTTTGAAGTCCGGATCCAGATGCAGTCTTTCAGTGGGATACAAAATGTAAACTGTTCAGCCAGGTGGAGGTGCGCGCTCTACCGAGTGTCGTTCTAGTTATTAATGGATGAAGCATACATTTACAAAGAAAAACCAAACACTGTGCTTTTTATCATTAAATGAAGCTTGAGCCTGAAGGGCATCATTTTTGCCTTTTATTTCATAATATGTGAATACGCTTTAGCTTTGGATTATCAGGGAATTTTCTCGTGCAGGATTTTCCGGCAGGGTTTTTTGAGAGGTTTTACCGTTGCGGTAAAGTCTTGACTCAGAATCCGAACAGCCTGGATGTCTTTTCCATGCTAAATTGCTGACCCTGACATGATCCAAATGGAAGGACAAGGAGTTGCAAGCATGCAACCAGTCGCCTGGAACGAACAGCCTGCCTTATCGATGGTAGAGGTTTCGTGAAAGCTGCCGTCATTCTGGCCTCATGACCGCAGCTGTGGTTTATGCAAGTGGAAGTGCAATTTGACTCCCAAAACATTACTACCACGTTGAAGTGGTTCAAATACACTGTTGGCTCCTCGTCACCAGAGCATGCCACGGAGGTGAGAGATATTTTACAACAACATCCAACAAACGCCCCATGCACGGACTTTGAAGACCGCGCTCCTCACGTGCACGACTCCATCTGAGCACCACCACTTTCACCAACTTTTTACAGCCGAGGATTTAAGAGATTGAAGACCCACACAACTATTGCGTCACATGCGGAAGCTTCTCGATGACTGCCGCACCACCTTCGACCAGTCGCTCCTTCGTGAGTTTTTATTGCAAATTTTACCTCCACACATCCACATGATACTTGCAGCTGGCACATAACTGGCACTACCTGCCACTGTGGATCTGGCCGATCATCTCATGGACACCGTTACACTGACCATGGCTAATGTGACACCTCCAGCACAGCATGTCACACAACTACAATCTGAAATGGTGGACCTTAAGAAGCTCGTCCTGGAGCTCCATGCTGTGCAACACTAATCATGCCCATCTTTGGTTACCCCTTCTTGGGACAGAGAGAAACGCCATACCTCGTGGTAATGTTCGTCATCACCTTCCGTATAATCTCCAGCTAGGTGTTGATTCCACATGACCTTCGGTGTTGAGGCTTGTTTGTGTAGAGCACTGTGCTTGTACCGGCCACAAGGAAATGACGAGGCCCACAACTAATGCTGACGAGTTTACCTGGGCCATACGTCAGTTGCCTTTTCTTCCTGGTGGATTTTAGTAGCAGACTGTTTTCTTGTGGATTCAGGGGCAGAGGTGAACATTGTGCTGCCTCTGCTACTGAACGGGGAAATCAACAGGAATGTTCATTACATGCCGCTAACAACTGTGCTATCGCCACTTTTGGAGAACGTCTCCTCCAGATTGATTTGGGTTCATGTTGCTCATTTCTGTGGATGTTTACTATTGCCAACACCATATACTCTATCCCAGGTGTGGATTTTTTGCATCATTTCAATCTCCTCATTGATGTCAAACATCACCGTCTATTGGATGCCACAACACAGCTTGGTGTCCTTGGTAAAGCATCCACTGTTTTGCCACTGAATATCACGTCTTCCATCCAGCCCACATGCCCTTTTCAGAAAGTACTGAAGCGTCAAAGGCTCAACTAATGTTGAGCTCGTTGCGGCGGGAGGTTAAAATCTCACGATGTACCGAACGGTGGGGGGAGAAGATGGGTATGGAGTAGGTGATGAGGGATGAGGAGGTGATGGGCGCAGGATGATGAACAGGCAACAGGCAGACGAACGGCTCTGGGCGAAGGCAGGCAAGCAAGCAAGCAAGACGATCTCCATAGCTCTCATCAGAGACCCCAACTCTCTTTCTCTCCTCGGAGACTATTCTCCCCCTGAGTTCACGATCCTCTCCATCAGTTCTCCTCAGAACTCCTTTTTTCTCACTTGGTTTACGATCCTCCCTTTACGATCCTCTCTCACCCCTTGGACCCGCCAGATTCAGGCTCCTCCCCTCCCAAGGCAATGAAAACTCGACCCCTCGAAGGCGATTCAAAGCTCCGCCCCTCGGGAGGCGACGAAACGCTCCTCCCCTCGCTTTAGAAATGATCCAAGCTCTGCCCTTCTCTCTTGCACTACCTCCCATTGCCACCAGTAGATGCTTACAATGGGGTTATACATTCAATTTCCTTAACCATAATACCTAATTAATTACCATCACGCACTATCCCCTGTATGGTGCACAAACAAAATAATCCTGAAGCTGACGTGTCCCTACTTATTACATCAAGATGGTCTCGCTCCTCGTACACGGACCATTCCATTCTATCTGTTCTATTGGAATGTATAATCCCCCTCACCCCCCCACAACTATAACAGTACTTTTTGACTTCCCGTCCATAATGTGCCCATCGACTCCTAATACCTGTTCCCTCTGCGAATGCAAAGTTTGGTGGAGTTTGGCCCAGCCGGTTTTTGTGTTTTGTTTAGGCAAAAAGTAGGGAAAAGTAGTTGGTTTACTTTGTCTGTTTGTCTGTCTTTACAGTCGTCTGTCTATGGTCGAGGAACTACTTAATTGCAATTTAATTGTATATTTTGAACACTAGAACACGAATCGTAACATGAACCTGCAGTTTTGCAGTACAGTATAACATATTGTATTCACCATGATAACCCTAATTCCAGTTTCTGTTTTTCTCACAGCTTCTCCAATGTTGAAACACATTTCTCATTTACATCCCCTTCTCCTAAGAAGGGTGTCGGGGATTCCAAATGCTTGTACTTCATATTCCTCTACTTTCTGTTCATCATTCTACCAAGATGAACCTGAACTTCCTGATCCTTACAGCACAGACCCCTTGCTTCAAGGATATCTCATGAGGAATCTACAAAAACAAGTAGGAGAAATAATGTTGTGTTTGGGATCTTTACCTGACAATGTTTCGTAGCATTTGTGACGATAGCAAGGACTGCGGTCATTTGCATACATACAGGGCCTTGCTCCAAAAATCTGCATTGATTAATGTTAACGGACAGCATTCCAAAGCTTGGAAAGTCACTGAAGGCAAGCTGTTGTACTTCATTTTTTTAAATAGTGATTTCCACAAACTATACTCACAGACACTAACATTGTGTTTTTGCAACAATGTTGAGTAAAAGCGTTTTTTTTTTTTCAATATCGATAAACACCATCCTTGATTTTTTGTAGAGAGGGTGGAGCCATTTTACATGGAATTCTGCTGTTTATATGGTGTTGAACTAACACCATAGCAAAGGAATATGCAAGTACTGTACCCTGATGGATGTTAAATTAATGTTTTAATTTGCCATTTTTCCATTATAGTGGAGGAACCAACTTCAATAAAGTGTCTTAAATTGCAATTCCCAGTGTTTATACCTTAAACCCATTTATTTGGCTAGAGGGAACCTTTGGGGACTAGAAATTCCCAGTTAATCGTCATTCTCTGAAGGTTTCAAGAACTGACTTGTGAGCATATTCATGTGGCTCGTCATGTACACGATTCGTGACATTTCAAAATTTGATAAATTTTACATACAGGCACTAATATTTACTCTTATATATGCACAGATGGTACCAAATTGAAGACAATCATGCCCCCTATGCGTATAAAACCCAAATATCGTGATAATCCAGTTTTCCATCCTTCAGGAAACCAAAAAGTATTTTTTTTTGGCCAAAATTCTCTACTCTTTCTTATTTGTCCATTGCCTTGTTTGTGTCCAACTGTGGCCCCACCATCTGTATGTTGTCATTTTGTCATCTGTCTCCTCGCTCATGCCTAGATAAAAATAAAAAAAAACAACTCAAAATCTCACTTCCCTCCTCCCTACTCCTGTTATTCCAAATATTCCCAATATTCCCAACATTCCCCTTCTTTCAACACTTTGCCTATCTCCTTGTTTTAACCCTTTTCTTCCTTTTCTCTATTTTATTTTTCACACTTTACTTATCCCCCTCCTCCCATTTGTTCCTCCCTTGAATGGTGATGATGGGAAAGGTAGAAAAATATGAGTCAAGTTGCTCAAGGTGAAAATGCTAGCTGAGGCCAAAAAAAAGGAAGTTACTCACGTAATATTATTTCACTCAGACCCATACAGATGTCACAGCTGACCTATCTCGCTTCTCACACCTTGTGAAAGAGCAAATTGATGGGCTGGGTCGCTCCTGTGAGACCTGGGGGCCCATGTTGCTATCAAATGGAGGGTTTGGAGGAGCAAAAGGAAGGAGAGCAGACTTTGCAGAGCGAGGAAGACGAGACTTCTTGCTCATCTCCCCTGGTTGGAGTTTGCTTCGAAAAATGTCTGCCAGAGAAGGCTTGGTGTCTGCTCCTTATGAGAGAAAGCATGGAGATTGGAGGTGAGAATTGTTTTGGGTTATCGTGTGTCGAGACACTTCACTCATCAGTTAGTGTGACTATTGTGCTGGGTTTGCATATGATGTGTGCGTGAGAGCAGCCGTGTGCATCAAGCTGCCAAACTCTACCTGTTCTCTCCTTCTTCTGGACTTTTCACTTGTCCTATTGCCATGAGTGATGGAGCAGCTGCTGTATTGAAAGTGAGTAAAATTTCGTTCCAAGAGAAAGGCTTGCCACCTTTGGTGTCAGAGATTACTACAGAGCAGGAATGTTTATTCACTACCATAATTCATTAAAGTTCAAATGTATTAATTATTATTTAAGATAACTTGGTGACATGACTGAATGGTATTGTTTTGATTTTTTTTTTTTTTGTATGCAATATTGAAGCTTGTGGAGGAACTGGAACATAGAATGGATCAGGATGTAACAGAACAAAAGCAACAGTAGAAAGTGAGGTGGGGGAAACACACCAACAGCAGGGATGAGGGATAAAATCGAGGGAGACTTGGAGAAATAAGGGATGTGGTGAAGAATGAGAGCTTGGGAAGGACACGGTGTGAACAAGAAGGATACAGATGCAAACTTTCAGGAAAGAAAAACTGGAAACTTGGAAATAGGTGGTCATGGGGAGGGTTAATAAGGGCAGAAAAGATCATGGTTTTGGATGGGGGATGATTTGAGATGGTGGTGAACAGCTGTCTTGAATCCCAGGAGGAAAGAATGCGATTGAAGAGAATGTGGAAAAGCCATATATTTTGAAATCCCTCCACATGTGTTTTTCACCCTTAATCATGCATCAAGGTAATTGAGACCTGACCTCCACACGTGTTTTCACCCTTAATCATGCGTCAAGGTAATTGAGACCTGACCTCCACACGTGTTTTCACCCTTAATCATGTGTCAAGGTTATTTCCGGTCTTGTAAATGCAAAAATGTAGGAAAAGGTCACAGAGGGCAATCACATACTGGGAGAAACTAGCCTTCAACCCGAGCGGGTTAACATTGCACCACCCCCGTGTAGTGACACAAAACAATCTTCAGCTAACAGTTTTTCCAACTTGATTTACATCGAGATGTCTCCTGTCCATCCACGGACCATGCTACACTGAACAATCCCACCTTTTCAATGAAATTCCTCCATCTACCCCACAAACATAACAGTATGTACCGTATTTTCCGGTGTATAAATCACGGCTGTGTATTAACCAAAACCGCGGTAATTATATCTACACTTGCAGGACATAAAGGCAAAAGGTGAGCTCGCTGTGGCCCTTGAACACTTGACTTCTAGAGACCCCGCCCACTTTTGGACTTCTGGCCAATGGATGACAGAGAGGCGTGGTGGCTCTGATGTGGGTGAGGGAAATAGAGATAAGTTGTTTTTCTCTTTCAGTAAACCCTGTGTACATTATTGTAAATTCAGGATCTTCTTGGTGACTGAAGACCATTCTCTGATTGAAGGTTTGGATGAATCCATTCCCTTTTTAAAAAGGCTTTTGGCACTGAAGGCTTTTGTTTTGTTTTTGTTTTATTCACCGTTCTCTATTTTTTTCGATTATACAGTTCTTGTATTTTTACATTTGCCAAATATCTATTGATGAATATCATTCTCTCAAACTGCAAGTATTTGTTGCTTTTGTAATTTTTTGGTTGACTATTTTGCAATTTCACCTTTTTCTTTCTTAGTTTATTGCAGTGGTTGCTGATCAGGGTAAAGCAGAGATTATCGAAGAGAAGATTTGAATATTATTGGAAGAACATCAATTTTTTCATTTAACTTTTAAATATTTTTTTTTTCTTGTCTGCAGCTGGTGCGACAGAGACCATAGCCAAGAAGGATGCAAACAGTGGCTCATTCAGCCTTTATGGTGACAAGCATTTCTGTTCAGCCAGTGATGCTAACATGACGTTGGTTTTGGCTCGAATTCAGGATGAAGGAGGCAACGTGACATCGGTGAAATGGGGAGAGGGATGATTGACCATTGACATGTTTCTTTTATGCATTTTGTTGCTTTTTATTATTACTAGCAGAGTACCCACCCTCTGGGTGGGTCGAGTTTGCACATTACTTTCTGAGAAAAAAGTATAGTTTGTGTTTTGCAAGAAGATTAGAGGGCTTGCTTGGTGTGTGCCGAAAAGCTTCTACATGGTCTGAAGGTCTAAACTTTAAACTTTAAAGGTTGAAAGGGTATGTTCCAATCGTAGTTAGGGTCCAAGGGGTTAATCTATGAAGTGGTCTAAAGCTCGAAATGGTCAAGGGTCCAAACTGTCCAACATGTCTAAAGGGAATAAAGGGGTCTAAAGGTGTCTTAAGTGTCGAAAGGGTCTTAAATGTAAACGAGGCTTTTGGGGTCTGTAGGGGTTGAATATTTTGCAATTTTTTTTCTCAAGGGTTATTAGAGGTCTTAGGAGGTCTTGAGGGGTCTTAAGAATATTGGGGGTCTTAAGGGTCATTGGGATCTTAGGGGGTCATAAGGGTATTGGAGGTCTTAGGGGTCTTGGGATTTTAGGGGGACTTAGGGGTGTTAAAGGGTCTTGGGTGTCTAAAAGGTCTTGGGATCTTGGTGTCTTAAAGGCATTGGGGGTCGTAAAGGCTGTTATGGTTCTTAAAAGGGTCTTGGGGGGTGTTAGGGTTTTTATGGATCTTGGGGGTCTTAAGGTTCTAAATGGTCTTTGTGTCTTTAAGGGGTCTTTGGGATGTCAAAGGGTCTAAAGGTATTGGGGGGTCTGGAGCATGCTTGCACGTATGGAAGGTTCCTTTTCTATACAGATAATCATGGCTAAATTGGATGACAATGCTTGGACTGAGGCGATGATGAAAGGATGTTGCCGCTACAATTGTGGCATTTAGTGGTTTATAAGAGAGAAGGATATATGTATTTTGAGTGGTACCAGAGATTAGTCAATAGAAGAGGATTTTTTTTGTTTTTTGTTTTTCACCCCTTTGGACATCCTGTATTCATGAAAATTGACAAATCACTAATGTGACTTAAGCTTAAATAATGTTGGAAAAGACAAAGAGACCATTTGAACTTGTTCTTTGTTGTTGTTGTTGTTGTTGTTGTTGTAACTTTCCAGTGTTTTTAAGATTAAAGCCATGATTATATATGGGTTTTAGCATCTGGGTCACCACCAGGGCAGCTTCCACCATTGTTCGATATCTGAATAAATCACTTGTATTTAATTTTGTTGTATTTTGCTTACAGTGGCCTGCAAAAGTATTCACCCCCGACCAATAATGACACATTTAGATGAATTACAAATAATGCAGAATTTTTTTTTTTTCCAAATTAACTTTTTAATTCATAACTGAAGAGATCAAACTCAGCATTGTTATAGTTGGAGGAGGTTACATGTCTGGAATATCTGCAAAAAAACAAGTACAAATCAAAATTCACTGGTTGTAAGAGTGTTCAGCCCCTTCGGTCAGTACTTGGTGGAAGCACCTTTTGCAGCAATGACTGCTACGAGTCTTTTTGGATAGGTCTCTACCAGCTTTGCACAGTAAGATGGTGAAATCTTTACCCATTCTTCATGTGAAAATTGCTCTGGTTCTGCCATGTTTGATGGGGATCGTCGATGGACTGCAATCTTCAAGTGTCGCCATAAATGTTCAATTGGGTTCATGTCAGGACCTTGACTGGGCCACTCAAGACCATTTATTTTCTTCTTATTCAACCACTCCAGTGTGGCTTTAGTTTTGTGCTTCAGATCATTGTCCTACTAAAATATGAATCTCCAACCCAATTTCAGAAGCTAGGCTTATTCAAGTAGGTTTTCATCAAGGATTCTCCTGTACTTTGCACCATCCATTGTCCCTTCTATCCTGACAAGCTTGCCAGTCCATGCTGATGAAAAGCAGCCCCAAGATATGATTCTGCCACCACCATGATTGACAGTAGGGATGGTGTTGACTGGGTGATGTGCAGTGTTACGCTTGTGTAAGACACAACACTGAATTTAGACCAAAAAGTGAAATTTTTGTCTCATCTGACCACAAAACGTTTCTTCACATGCGTGCTATATCATTAAGATGCTTCTTCGCAAACTCCATCCGACCTTTTTCAGGAATGGCTTTTCTTTTCACCTGACCATAGAGGCAGCTTTGTCAAGGGAGCTGGATATTGGTGATTGAACACTGACCCACATCTCAAACTTAGAGCCTTACAGATCTTTCAAAGTCATTGTTGGTTTTACAGTGGCATCCCAAAACAGTTCCCTGCTTGCTCAGCTGCTGAGTTTGGATGGGTGACCTCATCTGGGTAGAGTCTGGGTGGTATCATATCTCTTCCACTTCCTAATGATGGATTTCACCATACTCAAAGGGATAATGAGTGACTGAAATGTTCTTATAACCCTATCCTGAACGATGCTTCTTCACCACTTTACATCTGACCTCTTTGGAAAGATCTTTGGCCTTCCTGTTTTCCTTTTTTGTTGCCCAGGTAAGATGCCCCTTGAAATTCAGATAAGTGGGGGAGTTTAATTTTTAAGTTAAACCACTGATTAATTATATATAGGTGAAACCTATATTTTTTACCCTTTCAAACAAATAATTTGCTCCTGGAGAGATTTAGGGTTAATGAGTCAAAGGGTTTGAATACTTATGCAACTGAGAATCATCTGATTTTCTCTGTCAATGTAACTTATTCATATTTTATCTGCATTTTTTAGCTTTATCACTTTGGTTTAGTTTGTGAAGACTCCATATGTTTATATGTTTATATATATACAGGGTGACCTAGAAAGTCACTTTACCCTTCCCAGTGAAGCATTGTTCTTGAATTCTTTAATATACAGGTTTTATTGCACAGTACTTACAATAATTAACTTGTCATTGTATCTGTATGTGCTCCATCATTCTTCTGAGTCAGTGTTTCCGCATACAAAGTGGGTGAGGGGGTGAGGGCAGAGGGAAAGGACGGAGGGAAGTGCGAGAAATTTATCAGGGGTAAAGTAACTTTCGGGCTACCCTGTATATGTGTATGTGTATGTGTGTGTATATACATATATGTATGTATATATGTGTGTATGTGTGTGTATATATATATATATATGTATATATTATATATATATATATATATATATAATATATATATAGTTGTGGATCCAGGGGGGGGGGGGGGTGGGGTCGCTCCCGAATCTTGATAGCCAAATGTTACAGATTCGGCGCCACCCTCACCACCGCCGTCTCCGGGGTTATAACGCCGGCTGGTTCGGCACAGTTCTTGGGTTACGCGTCTCGAACCACGATACCAAATTACACCTGTACCTTGCCAGCTGGAGGAATATACCCCGATTACAGACTGGTTTTGTCAGAGACCGAGCGGAGTCACCTGTCTGTAACCATTTTCGTTTTATATCCAAATCGAGCGGATCCTTCCTCGACGCGGCACAAATTGATTCAAAGCGGCAACTTCATACGAATCAGCCAGATTTATTGGGACAGTGAGGAATACGACACAAGCAACATTCACGACAATGTTTTAATTAATCTATAACCTGTTCTTAACTAGGGGGCATGATTATGGGTTTCGAAGGGAACTCTAATGAGATAAGCCTTAAACGACATGCAAACAAGACATGGACAGCATGCAGACAAGACAGAGTACTTGGTGATGTTTCATGGATGAGAGGAAAGTGTCAAAAGCACGAATGGGGCTCGTAACAAGCTGATGTCCACGGATTCGAACCCCAAGCTCGAGCACGCCGCGTGGCAAAAATGGCGCTCGTCCTCCTTTGTCGCAGACCTCACGCACTCTCGCGCGTTCAGACCCCACGAGGTCGACTGCACCAGAGCGAA
>CM068953.1:118382868-118400192 GCA_035128595.1 Eptatretus atami | reverse complement strand
TTGCCTAATCGTCTTTCTCAGACAACCCCTTTCATTATAACTGGAATGTAAGACCCCGTCGCTTCCAGAGAAAATAAATAAAAAGTGAACTTTCTCCTTTTAATAATCGTGCAAAGAAATATCAGCTGCTTTTTTGTTGGTCTCCTTTTCTCACCTGTGTTGCAAGTAGAGCGACCTGCTTAGTGATGGTTTGAAAGGCAGTGTATAATCGGAAATACTGTTTGATAGGGCGATATGAATAAAACAGAAATGTTTTAAAAACTACGACGGCAATCTTCGACGTCCGGGCGATGTCATCAGATATGCCTCCGCCCACATTATTACATCATTTTACATACTCGTACCAAGTTTGGTTTAAATCCCCGAACCCACAATGAAAATACTAAATGGATCTGGCTGCTAGACCCTGTGTCCGATCGGGTTGAAATTTAAAACATATATTCCCCATGATTATTAGATCATAATTGTGAAGTTTCACGTCGATTTATGAAGTGGTTCAAGAGAAAAGAAAGATTTTTTCCAACAATCCAATATGGCTGCCAGACCATGTGACCGATTAATTATTTGTGAACACCCTGGTATCTCCAAGGCTTGCGGAATATTTGGGTGAAATTTCCCCTTGATTTGAAGGAGGAGATTTTGAAAGGTTTGTTGTTCAAAAAATCATAGCTGCTAAGCCATGTGACCTTTGACATCATAGGTGGAGAAGTTTTTGTTTCTCAGGAATAGGCATTCATATCTGTAATATTTCACCTCGCTATGGACAGTCGTTGTGAAGAATATTTTTGAAGACTTTTATGTAAAACAAAACATGGCTGCCGAACCACGTGACCGATGACATCATCAATCCCCCCCTCCCCCACCATACAATTTAGCTGAAGATGACCCTCAATTTTTCAAGCTGATCGGATAAGGCGTTGGACGTATGCAATTATGATGTCACAACGAAGCCATTTATGATATCTGTGACATGTCGAGACCTTTGTTATCTTATCCTGCTAGGAGAAGTGTCCCACATGGGGCAAAGAATGCACAAAGTGCGGGAAGGTGAAGCACTTCAAGAAGAAGTGCAAGGCGAAGGACAGTAAGCCGGTGTGTGCTGTTACTGCTGAGAGAAACAAGGTCTTTAACATCAACCGGGTGCTGTTTCTCAAACCGACTGATGAACAGTCTGCTACACTGAAACTTGAGTGAAAACTATGTGAAATTCCAGACTGACAATGGGGCTTCGGTGAATGTGATGCCCCTGCCCATCTACAAAGCCGTGACTGGTGACAAGAAGCTGCTGCATGTGGAGCCGATTGACATGCACATAGAAACATATGGAAGGCATAAGTGGCATGTGAAGGGCACCGTCATTACGTGTGTGGTGGCACATGCTGACCTGCAGATTGAGGTTGCTGCTGGTGGATGGTCGTCACATTCACCCTATCTTGGGATGTAAAGCCTGCATTGGCATGAAATCTGTTCAAGTGCTGGATAACAAAATGGTGAAGAAGCCTGATGTGTGCGGCACTTATGTGCATGCCATGGCTCAAACTATAACCAAGGGTGAGCATGGGTAGCCTGCAACTTCAGAAGAACTGACATCTCGATACAAGACTGTGTTCACAGATAAGGTCAGCAAGCTCCAAGGGGTGCACCACATAAAGATAGACAAATCTGTGGAGCCAGTGTTGCATGCACCACACAAAGTTCCAGTCATGCTGCGTCACAAGGTGAAGGAAGCTCTTGATGGCCTGGTGCAACAGGATATTATTGCACCGGTCACTCGTCCTACCCTGTGGATCAACCCTATGTTGGTCGTGCTCAAGAAGAATGGCAAGCTACGCATATGTCTGGACCCCTGTGATTTGAATAAAGTTATTAAATGGGAGCACTACCTGATGCCGACAATTGAAGACGTCGCTACGCGCCTGCAAGGTGCAAATTTTTCTCAGTCCGTGATGTGGTCGGGATTCTGGCACGTACCACTCGACGATGAGTCATCACATTTGAATATGTTCCATACACCGTTTGGACGGTAAATGGAAGCGCATGTCATTTGGTATCTCATCAGCACCAGAACATTTTCAGCGCCGCATGCACAAAGTCATGGAAAGCATGCGTGGGTGTGAGGTAGTCGCTGATGATTTTTTGGTGGTTGGTTTTGGAGTTTACACTGAGGATGCCACACAAGACCACGAGAGTAATCTGGAAGCCATACTGAAGTGGTGAAAAGAGAAGGCACTGACATTCAACAGTGAAAAGGTGCAGCTGCGTGCTATGGAAGTGCCTTTCATTGGACACACTACTTCTAAGGATGGTCTGCAAGCTGACCCAGGCAAGATCGAAGCAATCATAAACATGCCTGCCCCAGGGGACGTGGCAGGTGTGATAAGATTTCTGGGGCTTATCCAGTACCTGGCAAAGTTCTTGCAAGGTACTGGTTCACTTGTCTGAGATGACAAAGCCTCTCAGGGAGCTAACTCAGAAGGACATTGTTTGGACCTCGGGTGACGTGCAAGAAAGCGCCTTTGCTCGAGTTAAGCAGGCGGTTTCTCCAGCACCCGTTCTGCGCTACTACAGCCTGGAGTCATGTCATTTGGAAGCGCATGTCATTTGGTATCTCATCAGCACCAGAACATTTTCAGCGCCGCATGCACAAAGTCGTGGAAGGCATGCGTGGGTGCCTGGAGTCACCATCTAGTGCGATGCATCCAGCACAGGGTGAGGGGTTGTGCTGTTACAAAACGGCCAGCCTGCAGCATGCGCCTCACGTACCCTCATAGATGCAGAGACACATTACACTCAGATTGAGAAGGAGCTTCTCACCATTGTTTTTGGGTGTTAACGCTTTTGTGTCTATGGGTTCAGGCGCGAAAAGATAACCATACAGAGTGATCACATGCTACTGCAAAGCATATTCAGGAAGCCGTTCACAACTGCACCTGCATGACTGCAACGGTACAATGTGGATGTGGTGTACCACAAGGGCGCTGAGATGCATGTTGCAGACACATTCAGCCGAGCTTGCCTGCAGGACAAAGAAGTATCACAGTTTGGGAGAAGCCTACAGGGGGTGAATGTTGTTAACACTGTCCATTCGGGCAGATTGCCTCAAATATGTGAGGGCCGCTATGCGAGCAGATGTAGTACTACCTGAACTGATGCGAATAACTCTAAACAGATGGCCTTAAAAGCACGATGTGCCTGAAATTTGCCCAGCCGTACTGTAGCTTCAGGAGCGAACTTACGGTGGATGACGGTCCACCATTCAAAGGTGAACATCTGGTCATCCCAGCATCAATGAGAAAAGAAATCATGGAGTGTGCTCACAAGTCTCATGTGGGCCTAGAATCCTGCCTGCGGAGAATGTGTTCAGGCCACGAATAAGCAGACACATGAGGGAGTATGTCCTGCGAAGTGCAAAAAGTGTTTGACCAACGGACGAAACCAAGCCCACAAGTCAATTGTACAGAACGTGGTGGGTGACCGGCTGTGGTCCAAGGTCGGTAGAGACATTTGTGAACTCCAAGGATGCCAACTGCTGGTAGCTGAAGATTACTACTCTAGCTACATTGAAGTTATAAAGCTGACTAGCATGACTTCATCTGCCTTGATTAAATTGTCTGAATGGTTTGCAAGACACAGCATCCCTGACACTGTGGTGTCAGACAAAGGCAGACATTTTGATTCTGGGAAATTTCAGCAGTTTGCTCGGGTATGGGACTTCGAACACCAGACCTCAAGCCCGCACTATTCCCAAAGTAATGGTAAAAGTGAGAATGCAGTCAAGATCACAAAACAGTTGTTCAAGAAATGTGGGGACACACCTCAGTCTGGATATCTTGTGCTAATGGACTGGCGCAACACTCTGACTCAAGGTGTGGGCACCAGCCCCACACAACGCGTTTGGCCATCACTGTCGGACTGTATTGCCAACTACGGACGCAAACCGGGCACCAAGGCATGATATTACAGGGGACACTGCTGGTCTCAAGGGGCTAAAGGCCAGGCAAGCCTACTATTATGACGAGTGCACACCCTTTGCTATGCCTCATAGTTGGTGACACATTGCACATGTGTCTGCGAGGTAAGCAACATTGGTCAGCTGACACCTGCTTGTGCGAAGTCGCACCATGGTCCTACGACGTGCACATAGGAAGCATAGTCTGAAATCGATGCCAGCTGACAGCGACTGGTGAACTGCCAGTACCAGAACCAGAACTGTTTGGTTCCATGGATTCCAGTGCTGAAGCTGCCCCGACAAAACTAGCACCTGGACCAAGCTTGACCACTTGGTGTTCGAAGTCAGTTTGCACGGTGAAGTGTTCGAAGAAGGTGAAGTGCACGGACAGTTTGTGCGTGAAGACTGCGTGCCATTGATAATGCCTCGGCCCGTGTCGGAGCAGTGAGCATCCATGTTGGTCGGCTGATGCCTAGTACTCGACGCACTCTGGTTGGTATCAGTACTCTCGACACTCGGCGCACCCAGATTCGGCTCACTCGGAGATCAACACGCACACATGGTGACCTGAGGTGGTAGAGGGAACGGTATCGGACGAAGGAAACTTTACGTGTGACATCATCATCCAAACTCATCTTCAGTTGTCCTACCTTTCCTCCCACCCATGGTACACTGAAGATAGTGGCGAGGCAGTTGTCCTGAAACAACTTGCCTTCGCCTCATGGAAGGCAAATCCAACTGAAACAATCTCAGTTCCTTCCACAAAGCTCGGAGAACAAGCACGTGTCTCCCCTCAGGAGAGCCAGAAAACTACATCTTTCTAATCTCAAATCTGAACTCTCAAACCTGTCTCCCTCCTCCAAATCCTGGTGGCATCTAGTTAAGTCTGTTTCTGGTGTATGTTCACCCTCCATCCCTCCCTTACCTCAAAATGGCTGCATAGCTGACAATGTACGTGAAAAGGCTGAATGGCTAAACTCCGTGTTTGCTTCTTAATCTCATGTCCCAAACCCATCGCTTTCTGTACCCACCTTACCCAGTCAAACCCAGCTGTTCCTGGACTGCGTGCCCTTTTCTCCTGACAAGGTGGAGAACTTGCTGTCAAACCTCACTCAGATTCTGCAACGGTCCAGACAGCATGAGCTCAAGTATGGTAAAAACCTGCTGTGCTGCTTGCTTGCTCACCTTCTCTCTGTTCTATTCACCCTCTCATTTGCTCAAGGTCATCTGCTTGGAAATCAGCAAGCATTACTGCTCTGCATAAAAAAAGGTGCAAAAACAGATCCCTGCAACTACAGACCAATCAGCCTTCTCCCAATCATCAGCAAGGTTATGGAATCCATCATCGCTTCAGACATTAAATCCTCCCTCTTCTCCAATGGCTTGATTTCCGATCATCAATTTGGCTTCAGACCAGGTCACTCTACCTGGATAGCTGCTTCTGCTCTCCCATCAATGGATGGAGGTCCTCAATGCCAGACAGGAAATCCGAGCCATATCCCTGGACATATCACGTGCTTTTGACACAGTCTGGCACCCTGCCATACTCACCAAACTCTCTTCCCATGGTATCCAAGGCCATCTCCACTCATGGCTCGCAGACTTCCTCTCCTGTCGCAGTCACCGTGTGGCCCTAAATGGAGTTCTTTCATCCCCTCTTCCTGTCCAGGCTGGAGTTCCTCAAGGTAGCGTTCTGGCCCTATTCTTTTTCTGGTTTTCATCAATGATCTCTCCGACTCTCTGGAAAAAACTCTATATCTCTTTGCTGATGACTCCACCCTCTGCCATACCATCTGTCATCCCTCAGATCGGCAAGCGGCAGCCTCTTCACTCTGCATATCTGGATAAAATCACAAGCTGGTCCAACACGTGGAACATGCCTTTCAATCCTCACAGATCCCACTCTCACTAGGTCTCTCCAAAAGGACCATCTGGAACCCCCCCCCCACATCTACTTTCGCAACAATCCTCTTGAAGAAGTCCTTTCATTCAAACTTCTGGGTCTCAATATCTGCCAAGATCTCTCCTGGAAAGCCACATTTCCAAGGCGGCCTCCAAAGCTAGTCGCCGACTGGGCATCCTCCATCGTGCAAAGTCCTTCCTTGGCACACCTGAGCTCTCTGACCACATACAAAGCTTTCATCCACAGCCTGATGGAGTACTGCTGTCCCTCTGGGCTGGTGCTCCTGCCTCTCACCTTTCTCGGCTTCACGCTGTGGAAACCAAGGTATTTAGGATCATTGGTATCTCCCGCGATGAGGCTGAGTCTTTGGGTCTCTCACTCTCTCACCACTGGCTGGCGGTCTTTCTGTCTTCTACTGTCTCCTCTCCGGCCTGCCCCCCTGCTCTGTCTGAGAATGCCCCTCCCCCTTCCCATATTTTTCACAGGGCGCTCATGGTACGCCAGCAACCCTTTTCTGGTAAACGACCAAAATCAAGAATCACTGCTCACCTTCACCTTTTCATTCCCCTTTTCCACCTTTGGAACAAACTCCAATACACTGTTCACCACCATATCATATCTCCCCCTTCCAAAACCACGATATTTTCTACCCCCACTAATTCACCTCAAACCCACCTCCTTCAAATTCCCTGCTTTCCTTCCTGAAAGTTCCATTGTGTAGCGTGAAAGTCCCTGTGTTGTCCATCTTGCTTACCCTGTGTACCCCACCCCATCCCTCTCACTTCCACAGAATCTCATGTCTCTGTTCCACACTGTTTTTACCTTCCCTCTCCCACCCCTCTTGTCTCCTGCTCCCCTTGTTGTACGTTCTGTGTTAGATCTCATACGAGCCTTGACAGCGTATACAAAAAAACAACAACATAGGGGCAATACCCCTGGGCGTTCACTGGTTGTGGTTGGATAAGACAACCTGCGAACCACTGGTGGGCATGGATGACCCACAAAATATGTAACGGAGAAGAAAGTAAATATCTATGGATTTAAAAAAAATTCATTTTGTGTACAAACCTTGGTACATCACGGGTGATAAAGTTTGTGGTCAAGTTTCATCGTTATGATGTGTGTAGTTTCTGAGAAGAAAGCAAATGCATATTTTGGAAGGCAACTCCCCCGTAGAGCTCCTTAGACCCCAATTTTTTAAAAATGTGAACAAACTTTAGTACATCACGAGTGATGAAGGCGTTGGTCAAGTTTCATCGGAATTGTGTGTAGTGTCTGAGAAGAAAGCAAATACCTATTTTAGGGGGCAACCCCATAGATCCCCTTTAGGCCAGATTTTTTTAATGCCATGAACAAACTTTGGTACATCATGGGTGATGAAGGTTGTGGTCAAGATTCATCGAAACCAGATGTGCAGTTTCAGAGAAGAAGTTGCAAGTATTTGTGGACAGACGGGTGGACGGATGGACAGACGATGTGCCATCCTGTAATCTCCCTGGAACTATGTTCCAGGTCAGCTAAAAATCACACTTGTTTCCAATGGGGAGTACGTCACACGTGCCAAGTTTCAATTTTTTCCATGGAGCAGTTTCGGAGATAGAGGTCTCAGTTTCTCCTCTTTTCCAACATAGCTGCCACACCACATGACCTATGATGTTCTAATTATCATTTAAACATTCTACATGATGAGTCGCACCGATGTTCAAAATTTTGTGTCAACCGGATAAGCAGTTGCAGAGAAAATTAGCACGGACATACGTGTATGTACGTACAGACAGACGGACGGCCAACCCCAAAACATAATGCCTCTGGCGACTTCGTCAGCGGAGGCATAAAAAGTATTGAATATAGCCAGCATTTAATCGATAGGAGAAATGGAATTGAATGAGACTCGCCATTCTTAACTCACCTGGAGGAACGTAGTTCTGGGGAGCTCATGGAATGGCGTGTCGTCCGTTCATCCATCCATCTGCAAATACTTGCAACTTCTCTGAAACGACACATACAATTTCGATGAAACTTTGCCACAACGTTCAACACTGTGTATATCTATCCCCACCTTACTCAATTATATCATATTGTTTGCAGATTGGGCTTCATTAGTATTATCCCATATATAGGACAATTGTTGATGGACACACACCAGGATGGACACATGCAGGGACGGCCGGACGCAGGCACGCCAAAACTGAGCTACTTTTATATTGTAGATTGCGACGAGTACCGAACTTCATTTTGTCCCATCCGAAGCCTTCGCCAACTCAGCCCGTGTTTATCAGGAGCACACCAAAGCTAGCTGAGAAATAATGTTATCATGTGTAAAATGTATCGCACGAAGGCTCGTCACTCCAGTGGTATTATCGTAGCTTTCATTAATCCCCTCATTCAGAGTTAATTTCCCTTTTTCATCCATCATTTTAAAAATGCTTATTGCTTTATCAGTGGCCTTACCACCATCTTAGTTACCATCTCAAATGGGATGTTATGCACTCCTGCCTTTTTTAGTTTTTAACTCACTCACTGCCACTTCAATTTCATTCCCAATCAGATGTGCCCCAAATTCCTAATTGCAACCTCAGTGCTTTCTTTTATCTGCAATCTTCTCGACCTGTCTTTCTTTTCCTATAACTAGAGTACAAGACCCGTCGCTTCGCTGATGGAAATACCAATCTTTGCTGTGATGGCTAATCAATAGGGCAAGAAGAAAAAGGATTCCTGGGATTGCGGGGATAACTAGCGTCGCAAGTTGGCGTTTGCAGTTTTTCTACATGTGCCCATGTACCCACAAAAAAAAATTAAAAAAAAATTTTCATCACAAACTTTCCCGGGAGTTCCCTGAAACCACCGTCGTTGGACTTGTTGAAATTAGTTAATCCATTCACATGTTATAACACAACAGACAGACAGAGACGGCTCCATTTATAATGTAGATTCCTCAACATACTCCTTCAATCTCTCAATATCTTCAGACACTGTCAGAGCTCCATGTCTTTACTCTTGAGATAACATTATAGCTACTCTCTTTCCTTTCCAATCACAATTTTCGCAAGTAAGATCGGATCTGCATCATCTTTATAAGCCTTCAAAATCTCCACACTGTTCTTTTCACCATTTTCTCTTGCCTTGCTTCTCATTCTTCTCAATCTGAAGATTAACTTTCTAATTTTCTTCATATTCTAGATAGGTAATTAATTCCTAATCATGATATTTTGGAATGAGACACATGGACTGATGCTCCAGTAGTTTTACTCCCAGCTGCCAACTTTCTTGTGATCAAGCTAGTTGTGTTACTTAACTGTTCGATTTCTGAAATAGATACGTTTCAAACTGTAGCATCTAAAAGGTCGTCGCAATAGAATGCAACTGTTGGAACCACAGTTCACTCTTTGGCTTATTCCTTGTAGATGATAGCTGGTGATTCTAGTAAGAGCATTTTAAAACATACACCCAGCCTATCTATTCAATTTTTGTATTGTACTGCCACTGTCCCTTTTGTCAGGTTGAAACACGTGGAGCACTTCTTCTGACACTTGAAGTTGCTCGACTGTTAGGAGCTGCAGAAGGTCGTAATTGGGGACAGCAGGGAGAGGCACAGCAAGAGATGAAGATGGTGATAAGAGATGAACACCTTCTCCGGCTTCTTACACCAATTGCCAAGTTGTACACAGCAAAACAGGTTCCCGGTTTGATGTATATGATTTTGTTGATGTATTGAAGTTGTTGATGTTGCTGCGGTGGCCTTGGAACCAACGCTGACGTGTGATAGATTACCATGACAACCGTTCACTCTATTGCTTGGTACCGCAGGCTGTTCGAGTGGTTTCTGAGGGTCTTGAATGTTTTGGAGGTGAAGGGTATATGGAGGAGACTGGAATTCCATGCCTTCTACGAGACGCACAGGTTCCCGCTTCCTTTTTTTGGTCTTTTTGATTACATCAAAAAAATTGCAAAAGGAAAATGCACGTGCCTTTTATTTCATCGATTTTATATATTTGAGAGGTTTGTGGCCTTGAGTGTTTAAAAATTCTCTCCTTTATTAGGGAACGTTAAGGAAAAAGTATTTAACAGTTTGCTACGATAAAGATGTCAGTATCAAGTGCCGCCACCGAAGGTGCACGGAGGTTATGTTTTCACCCCTGTCTGTCTGTTTCTCTGTGAGCAGGATATCTCAAAAAGATGTTGACAGATTTGGATGAAATTTGGTGGACAGTTGGGTGTGTGACATGGACGAATTGATTAGATTTTTGGTGAAGATCCGGACAATAGTATTTTCAAGTGATTCTTCACCATTGAGAGATAGGGCCAAAAACGATACATAGCACGATATCTCGAAAGGTTATGGATGGATTCTGCAGAAACTTTGTGGACAGGTTGGGTGTGTGATGAGAAGAAGCCGATTCGATTTTGATTCAGGTCTGGATCCAGATCCGGATTATCATTGGGATACAAAACAAACTGTTCAACCAGGTGGAGGTAGACACTCTACCGAGTGCCGTCCTAGTGGCTTATGATTCTTCTTTGTCTTTTTCTCTTCACAATATAAAAAACCAAACAATTTCATCCAAAAATTTGCTACATTTTTATAGTCTCATTAAGGAATTTCCTTTTCAACTGAGAAACACCATTACGGCCCTCCAAATTGTATCATACCCACAGGTTCAACCGTTGGTGCAGCCTTTCTCTTTCATGAAGAGTGGGGTTTATCTTGGGTAATTTTATAACTGTTTTAATAAAATGAAAGGAGTACATTAAATGCTTGAAAATGTCTGTGTGCCCATTTATAACCCATTAGACCTGCAGTCATATTTCCTAACCCCTCTACCCCACTTAAAGGGTTAATCTGATTTGTTTTTACCTAAAAGCCAAACAGATTTTAATATCTGATTTTGCTCAACTTTCATGCCAAACCCTGAAATGCTTCCTAACATATATATATATATATTTTAATTCTACAACACCAAAAAGGTTATTTTTAAATTTTCTTTATATTATCAAACCGATTGATTTTTATTGTTACTTAAAACTTAATGGCAAGAAAATGCACGACGCTTTGCAACTCCAAACGGTGCCTGAATCATCAACCCTAGGTGCTGCCGATATGGGAAGGGACAACCAATGTTCTTGCGCTGGATATGGTTCGTGTCCTGCACAAGTCACGAGGTGCAGTGCTGACACATTTCTTGGATCATATTGAGGTCAGATATTGCTCTTGTCGAGTAATCTTCCAATCATCTAACCCTATCAATTTCTCATACTTGCTTCCACTTTTTTTTCCAGGAAGGTCTCTCTCATCATCTTCCATCTACTCTGAAGACTCCAGCCAATCAAGTTATCCAAGCCTCTCGCTTGGTTGTGGATTTTGCTCGCTGGTCAATGCAAGAGGATAAATCTGTGGGAACAGGCAAAAGTATAGAGGACAACGATAAAGGAATCCTTCAAGTCCTCGAGTCCTCTGCAAGAAATCTTGCATACAGCTTCGCTCGTTGCTATGTAGGTAAGGCTTTTGCCTCAAGTACCAAAACAGTTGGAAGACATTTGCACATTCTTGTGAAAGAGCTGTGGCAAGTGAAATTTTAAAACATCTTTGGAATGAATGTTGTAAAATTATTCATGATGGTTTATATTTTATAAAAAATTGATCTGCAATTAATGCATACATTACATAATGCAAGGAGTGGTAGAATTGCAGTGGCATGAGAATAGCTGGTACTGTATATATGAAGGGAATGAGAAATGTGAATGCAAAACACTTCCATACACTTGTTCTCACCAGAAGTTGTGCGCACCAGTGTCACTTAAGAGACTGTCTGTGGTGGGATCATGGTGGTACGTGAGCATCCACTAGGCCCCCATTGCTATTTTAATCTTACAAATCAATTGAACAGACCTGGAAACGGAATCAAATGAAGGAACTGTCCTTCATGGTATTGCAAATATACCTGAGCATTCATTTTGTATCTATACAAACTTAGTTGAGAAACTTGAGCTCTTGATTGACAAGGCTCATTTAACTCTTCCCACCACCGCACTCTCAAGGATCGTGACAATTTAATTGAGGGTCATCTGTTGTGGGAATGTGGATACACTCGTGAGCAGTCAATTATATTTATGCAAACTACACTGAGAAACACAAGTTATTAATGTGTGCATGGAGACAAGTTGTTGATGATGCTTGATCTATGTTATAAACACATGTAATCCTTATACCGGGTGTGAACAGCATAGAGAAACGTGAGTGCGACATAAATGTATGGAGAAAAGCATTCATTGCACGAATGCAGTCGTACATGTGGTCACTACCTAATGTCATGCAAGTTAAATGCTGTTAAATCGTAACCATCCAAAAACTTTGTAATGGAATGTAAGTCACACTTTTGTCTTGCCACAGCCAACTGGTTTGCATGGTCACTATGCAAGGCACTCAGTGAGCCAGCCTGCCAAAGTGTCGCTAGTTTCACCAATGTATTTAGTTCTTGTGTAAATGTTTAAGAGTACGTCTTTTATAGACCAACTTGCATTCTAAATGTCCATATTATATGGAGGTACCCGGTTGAAAAAAATTTAATGTGTACGACTCGATACCACTCGGTAGTGTTTGTGGCCTACGTTAGCACATTCTGTACGAACAAACAGCCAAACGGACCCAAATGCAATACTCTCTCCTCTGGCGAGGGTAACAAGAAAGTTCATAGAACACCTTACCCCTCGCAATCTTAAAAAAAATGGTCTTTTCAAGTCTTGCTTTGTGTTTCCAAGCACGATCTATATTAGCTTTGTTCATGAACTTTGAATAACAGGCATGGTGGCAACCATACGAAGCCGATGTCTCAAACGGAATAGTCCAGAGCTGAATCTTCTACCAACTCCGTTCTCAGAGAATGCGGCAAATTCGTTTGCACAAGACTGTGTACAATTTGGGCCAAGTCATGCAAAACTGAAGGTTTTTGGAAGTGCAAACAGGGCGATTTGTGTTCTACAGTGTTTAAGTAAATGATTAAATTTAAATTATAAAAAGTTTTAAAGGCTGTAGAAAAAGAAACAAACATTTATTTGAAAGTTTACCGCCGTTGATGCACCATCTTTACATCACCTTATTTAACTCGTTACATGAGTTCTTCATGCCTGTTGTTTGTGTCCTTCATGACGTCCCTAAAAAGCATTAAGTTTCCTGTTTGGAATGATTTTCAATTTTGTTTGTTTTGGTTTGTCTGCCTGTTTGAAAGTCAATTACCATACTCCTTTCTGCCCATATACGCTCGGGACAAGATTCTGTACAATATACCAAATTTAGAGCCAAACTAAAGTCCTGCAGGTTCATGTTCTGATTTGTGTTTCGATTTGTGTTCTAGTGTTCAAAATATACAATTCAATCGAAATCAAGTGTTTTCTAGATCATTGACTCATGTCTGCCAGACAGACGGACAGATATACAGAATGGACGAATTGCTTAACCTCGCTTTGCGCTTCGCGCACGGTGTAACACAACCATCTCACTTTTGTTCCTAACTAATCCCCTTATGCTATTCCTCAATGGTCCCATACTTGGCTTTAACCTGTTTATGCTTTATGTACAAAAGAATGCCTTCTATTTTGTTTAGTATTCTTGGCCATATCCTTATATTATCTTTTAGCTTGCCGAGTTGTTTACTCAACTAGCCCCTGTTTACTCCAATACTGAAACAAGTCAGATTTCATCCTGTTATTTTGGAGCATTCCTCATCTCCTTGCTCAACACACTGGTCTTTTTCTGCTTCCAGATTCACACCTCACTGGAATATAAATGTAGAGGCCATAAATCCAGAATATAACAAATATAAATCTGGAATATAAATGTGTGCAAAGAAGTACATACCTTTCTGTGTAACTCATCTTGAGTCGACATAATTTTGGGCACTCCTTTCACAGGAATCGATGGGGATGAGCGCAGTTTTTCAGATGTCATTTGATAACATATTCGAATTGCAGCTTTTGGCCTCTAAACTGCATCTTTCTTTAGATAGTTTGCCATTGATCACCCATTATCTCAGATGGGATGCCCTATCAAACCAGGGGATTTGGGGTGCGGGGTGGAGAATGTGGACAAGGGAGTCGTCAAAATGTGCTGACAATGCTGGTAAGCAGAAACTCGTTCATATAGGCGTCACTCCTCCACTGTGAACTCCTTCACGATGTTGTGTTGCAAGTGGCTGTCAAAGGATTTATGAATCTACGATAAATGGATGAGGGGTGTGTGTTTGTGTTTGTGTAAGGGGGGGGGGGAGGCATACTTTTTTGTGTCGATTAGTTTCATACATCTATTCATTAATTATGCACGATTGGAATGTATCTTTTGACCCTTTTGGCTGCTGAGACCCTTGGACCTTTGAAGACCCTTTAAGACCCCAAAAAACCCAGATGACCCAAAAATCTAGAAGACCCAAAAGACCCAAAACATCCAGAAGAACCCGAAGACCCAAAAGACCTCAAGGATTCAAAAAACCCCAAATACCCAGATGACCAAAAAGACCCCAAGGACTCAAAAGACCCTGCCTGTATACCCTTTAAGACAACCACAATGGATGAGGTGTGTGTGTGTGTGTGTGTGTACGGAAGGAAACAAAGTTAAGTGTTTGTATTTTTGGCAGGTTATCTCCTCATTGACCATGCGAGCTGGACAGGAGCTCAGGCAACAGATGTGTTTGCTGCACAGAGGTGAGAGGTCATTTCAGAACAGGTTAAAAAAGAAACTGGCAGTTTGTACTTCAAAATGTTTTTCCAACAGTTTTTCCTGGAATTTCCTTTGTCATTTAGCATTCTCATTAGGAAGAACAATACCTTGTAGTTCATGTAAACTACAAAACGCCAGTTGCAACAGGCGACAAAACTTAGATTTGCAAGAGCGAAGCAAGAGTATGTCCAAAGGCTATGAAATCGGAACTGGAAGCCCCTCATCATTTTCCATCACTATTAGATAAGAATTAATTTTGTTTTTCTCACTGAGTGTTGTCGAGACCCCTATCGTGTTATGAATTTTGCCCTTCAGTGCACCATTGTAATGTTGTGGCCTCTTGAGCTTGGCTGAGGTGCATTCTGCAAAGTGGGAGACATGATGACATTCCCCATTTGATATATCAGTAGGTTAAGCCTGGTGTTGGCTTAGTGGTTAGGGTGGTGGCTTGGGATCCCAGGGTCCTGAGTTCAAGCCCCGTTGGCTGCTGAATTAACACCAGGGGTTGACTCAGCCTGTCATCCTTCCGAGGTCGGCGAAATGAGTACCAGTGTACTGGTCCCGGTGTATGCCCCGGTTAGAATAGGTGTACCATATCCCTGTGTGTCGTAAGAGGCGACCAGGGTTGGCGTCAGGAAGGGCATCTGGCCATAAAACATTGCCTCAGGAAAAAGCCAACCCCTGCACAGCAGGGAAAAATGGCTGTAAAAACGGTCATTTATTTATTTTTTATATATCAGTAGGTTGTCATTGGGAATGCTGTGTCATTGACTTAATCAAGATTTTTACTCTGTACAGTCTGATGACCATATGGTTTAATTTGCAGCCTTGCCATAAGTATCTGGTGTTGGCTTAAGGGTTAGGGTAGTGGGCTTTGGATCCGAGGGTCCCGAGTTCAAATCCCGCTTACCTGTTGAATTAATATCAGGTGGGGTTAACTCAACCTGTCATCCTTCCGAGGTCAGCAAAATGAGTGCCAGCATACTGGTATACTGTGTCTGATTGGCGACCCATCCAGGATTGTGCCCATTAGCCAAGGAGACTGCTTAGGCAGCACCAACGCTCTGCACAGAGTATGGTCCCAATCTCCTCTCTCATATGTATCAACCAGCATGAATATCTCAGAATTTACATCTGTATTCAAGATGACCTTAGGTTACAAGGCTGCTGTGATTTTTACCATGTCACTTGGCATTTCATCACCAACGATTCCTTTTTATAGGAGTTTTTGTAAATACTGCATATTAAGGGGCATTGTGAGAATCTGTGATTTCTTTTGGTGTGGGAAAGCCATTGTACAAGATGTGGCACTAGACATCACAAATAGCTTGTCTTTGGCCCATCCGAATGAGTTGCTTTGTGTGATCTTAAGAATCCCTCCTGGTTTGCTTTTGAGGGCTGACAAGACAGTCTATAATCCACCCATTTCATTTTTTTTTGTCACACCATCTATGTCCCAAGACCTACTGACTTACTTTGACCTTGTCACCAAATTTGTAACTTTGATATGATTTGTGTATATTATCCTTCGTCGTTCTTCTTGATCAATAGCTTATACATTTACATCCTTCAATTTAGCTCAGTTAATCTCGCAGATTGTTTTTCCATTTGATTTATCTTAACACTTTAGCGTTGGTTGTATCCATTTGTTTTTGCCACTCGGTGAAATATCCTCGCCTCAACGAGTCTCATTTTTGTTCATAAAAGCAGACTTTTGGGTCATTAAATACTTTGATAATGACATCTGTTTTTCAAACTTCCACTTTTTAACCTTTTCTTCCCCTTTCCCATCACATGTGCATTTATTTTGCTGATATCTTTCCTTAGGTGGAGTAATCAGCAGCTGTGCTTAGTAGCAGCACAAGGCTGCCACAGTGTTGATCATGCCATGGACAAGGAGCTTGTGAATGAGAGCTTGAGAAAGATGCAGCCACCACATTAACTTTCAAATCATTTACCTTTCTCCATTTATACTTTCCTTTCTTCTCTTAGATTTGGAGAAAGTCTTTTTTATAGCAACAGATTAGCATATCAGCATAGTATGATGGTCCATATGATTGCTCAATGAATCTCAATTTCATTTTATTTTCTTGATGTAAGTTTGAGAACTTTGTGTGTTGATCATTGAAGAAAGTAGGGACAAGACATTGAGGCGTCTGCAGAGACAGCATTCGTGAATTGTGAGCCCCATGCAAAAGACAACAGTATCGCAGTGGGGCACCTGTGAGCCCTGTCGGTCTGTCATCACACCAAAATATGCAATTTGATGTCCGTATGTATAACGTTGATGTATTCGGTCGTTACTTATGCGATCTCAACCAATTAAACTTGTCAATCGGACAAAGGGTCATATGGCAAAGGTTGTAGTGAATTCATTTGTCCCCCGAACCAGGGGTTCCAAAGGTGGGGCAAAGCAAATTATTTTCGTAAATGTGCACCATGTTGCGCCGCTCCCAGTGGCGGAGGGAGAGGGTATTACAGGTGACGTGACAGAACCCTCAATTGTATCACGAATAAGAGGACTCCATGTTATTTTCACACTCACTTAACCGAAGATGCTTTAGAATCGACTGCAAAAAATCTAGAGGAATTCCCATGTTTTATTGCCTTTTTCTGCTTTGGAAAGTGGACAAAATATGAACACATACATCAGATGCACCTCCTGACTTATGGTGAGTATCGCCACGGATTATGTCTCACATGGTAAAACCACATCCGCAAAGAACAACCGTCTGCCATCCAGATGATTGTTCTTGCTCATGCAA
>CM068953.1:118345127-118356607 GCA_035128595.1 Eptatretus atami | reverse complement strand
ATGGTTAAACACATTTCCCATCTCAGTTCAAAAACAAATACAATCACCAAAAGACTAAATATGAAATGAGATGTCCATTTTAAATTAAAATGACAAATCTATTTTGATAAATATATAATATTATTTTCCAAAATTAAAGGGTATTGAGGAGAAATTGAAAATGGCACATTGGATTGATTGACACCCAAAGGAACATGACAGTGTAACTTGAAATGTTTTCAAATAATAACCCCAACAAAACTTTATATTCAACTGGTTAGGTTGTGTGATTATCAAAGACGGGTGTGGGGTGGAGAGTGGCTGGAGAATGATTGTGGCAGGAGCAGACACTTGGTGCACATCTTTGTGATACAAACAAACTGTTGTGGTAGCCCGAGCGATGATCCTGCAAAATATGGTTAAGGGGGGGGGGGGTCGGCTGAAAGGAATTGGGAAGTAGAGTATGCTGATTCCTCAGTCGGTTTGCGTCAGTGGTGTCGACAGAGAGACAGAGAGAGGGAGAGGAAGGGACCTTGCATCCTGCGGATGGAAAGTGGATGTGATCCACCCAGCGAAGTTCTATACCGTGGGGTTCATCGTGCCAGGACGGATCGGAGAGTATCCAGTCATTAATGCCTGGTCACAAGATATTCCTCAATGGAGGGCACAGCGGAACTGCCAATCTTGATACTGCTGAATTTGGTCCTGTATTTGAAGGCCGGGGTACTCTGACCACGCCCAATAAGGGGCGTGGTCGAGAGAGATTCGCATGTTGGGCGATTTGCGAATCTCGACTGGGTTGATGCATTGCTTTGGGATCCATGAGGGTGGGTGGGAGTGGACCGCGCACAGAGGCGAGGGCCACGGGCGAACTCCCGACCTCGGGAAACAATTCCCTTGGCCAGGCGAATATACACCCGTTGCAGGCTGTGGAGCTCGCGCACCCGAACACAGACATGCTCGACGAATGCGATGTAGTTCCCACGAGTTTTTTCTATCGTGGCCCAGCATGAGGTATTTAGGTGTTTGTTGTTTCCATTGGAAGTTGGCGTGGGACGATGACCAAGGCTGGTGGTTTGTGGAAAGGAAAAGGACATAATCTCACAGTGGTGGATCATGGCAATGGGGTATCACTCCCCTTTGCTGGTGATCTGCCATGTGACTATCCACATCACAGAGTTCCCTTCAAGATCAATCCCATTCTTTCAACCTAGCGATCGGAGTCAGGATTGAGGCAGAGGCGGTCTCATCTGATCGATTACCCTCGGTTGCACCTCAACGGCAGTGTGCGTTCTCAATCTTCCTGCGCAGACTTCACGGCAGCGAACTCAGATTATATACGTCAACCTGCATGGAATTGAGCACATCGGATTCGGTTGAATGCATGGTCAGATTGACCAGTCACTGCTGCCCATCGTGGAGCGAAGATGGTTGCTTGATAAGCTTGAGTTTTTGAAAACGATGCGCTCCCCGGAAGCAGTTCGGACACCATTAGTGAGAGGTAAATCCAGAGCAGCACTTCCACGTTTGGAGAAAGTATCGGTGAGTTTTCGCTCCGATGAGAAAACTGTACATCCGAGTTGCAGTACGGCCCGGACTCGGTGGCTCTGAACCATTCATTCAATGCTTGAAACTGAATCTTTCTTCCGTGATGGTCAGTGATAGATCTTCCCGATACAGCTCGACGAGCTTCGAGATGACTCTCGAATGCGCTCCACTTCTAGTTGAACAGAGCACGCAGGATCCAATCTCGCTCATTTCGCTTACGACGTCTGTAACGCTTTTCCAACTGCGACAGCAGTACGTTGATCACTGCACGTATCTACGATGCGAAAGGACTCTTGGCGATCTAAGTTCTATACTTCTGGAGTGTGTCCGTAGTTCCAACGGGAGCGCAGGCGGACATTACGCTTATCGTCTACGCGATCCGCGAGTGAATTCCTCCGTACCTGAGCGCCACTCTGTCAACAACGAATGTTATCCAAAACTGATCGCTTAAGTGACTGCACGAAGCTCCCAGTGACTTGAGGAGCTGGCACGGCTGTGTTGGAGTCGGTAGCTGTGACTGAAGGTTTTACTCGTACGATCAAATCTACCAAGGACATGTAGACCCAGAAACCAGCATAGAACCCTATCTCGAGCGTGCACATCGTTTGGTGAAGCTGTCTCGGCGGTTGTTTCTCGTTTTCACTATTTCAGTTGTTCATCGTTTGACTATTTCATCAAGGACATCAGATTTCGCATTAACCGTCTAGAGAGCTCGGGTTGCATCAGAATGAGCCCACCAGCGAGTGTCGCTGATGTGCTTTGGTACTTGAGACCTTTGGCATTTCAGGGCATCAAATTATCTGGTGTAGTGCGACGTGGAAGCTGTAAAAAAATACACTCTTGTTCAAACGAATTTTCAAAGAATGCTGCTGCAGTCTACAGCATCCGGGCCCGACTGGACCGACTAAGTTCAGTGAGTGCGTCACGCATGGCACAAATTTGCAGAGGGTTCTCCTGTTGGATCATTCCCTGCATCGCCGTGTATCGGCCACTCATATTAGATTGCGTTATCGTAAGTGTCGTCCTCAGGCAGTTACCGAGATGTCCAATTCCAGTGGCTTCAAAAAATCCAGTAATTGCCTCGCTTCTGGGTCCAGTGTGTCCTGTTGCTCAGAAGGTCATGAAACACTCCACTGGACCTCGTTCTCGATTACTGATATCGTAGATAAACTGTGAGCTGGTCAATGTGGCTATTCAGGAGTAGAATCGACTACACAGAGAAGGTATTTTGCCTCTTCACACAGCGACGATGTATCCAGAACAGATTTTCCGATGATAGAGACTAACTCTTCACATCGTCATCTGCATGATAGTAAGTTGTGTAGCTACTACTTGGTTGCATTATTTCTGAATTGTGCTTGCCGCCAAAAATGATCGTATTCCGCAAGCATAATTCCATTAACAACAGGTAGTTACCATTCGTCCGTGACCAACAATTATCAATCCGATCCACGAACGCCAGACCACGCTCAGCGAGGAAAACGATATCACGCTCACACTTCGTTTTAGCACCGTCCCTCCAATAGGACGCAATCTTCACTCACTTGTATGACGAGTTCAGTGTCACCACGACTGCGGATGTTGCTCTGATCTGACAAGGGATGATTATTCGTCCACAATGTACATGCGACACGCATCATGCACCCTCGATAGAACGACTGGCATGCTTCCCAATCATTGAATCCTTCCCCAACCCAGGGCAGTAGCGCCTCCAAAGAGCTTGCAAGCGATGCAGTACAGTTTTCTGTTGTTTGCTGGGAGAATCAAGCCAGACTTTCACGGACTCTCCATTTTGTGTCTACGGTTAAAACAAAAGATTCTTGGAAGCAGCAGCGTTTTTTTTTTTCCATCTTCAACAAAGTGTATTGGATGAATCAAAGGACCAGATCGAATCTGCAGGGCCTCCAAATCTCGTGAGACCAGAAGTGCATCATCTCTGCGACGTCGCTCAGAGGGCCAAATCCCAATGCAATTGGGCAAAGCCAGGTCCACGATCAGTCAGTATATCTTGCGCTTCTTCATCTGATGCATGTTCTTCATCGGTGGAACCTTACCGAGAATGTCTGGGGAATCTTGACGCGGGGTCTTGTTGCCAATCCGCTTGTTCTGTCTTGTTGGTGTTCAGCCTTCTGTCATGGACGAATCGCCTGTTTTGATGCAGGAGTGGAAAAACTCTGAGATTTTCTGCGGTCTGTGTCGACGACGGCCTTGTGTCTTTCATCTTTTCCTTGGAACGTTTCCGCTTTTGAGGACCACCGTCATATTTCCGTGGGAGCACCTGGATTTGTCCTTCGTCACCGAAGCCGCTCGTTGTGGTTCTTGCAGCTGGTAGAGTTACCTGAGAACTAGCTATCGTCAGAGTTGGGCACGTGGGACGAACCAGAATCACGAACAACAAGTTATCGAAAGTTAGGTTCTGGTAACCTACGATAAGTCTGCTTAATACGGAGGATAAACGATGAACAGCGTCCAGAACAATTACCGTGATCAAACGGATTTGGATGAGACGAGACACCGAGTTCCCTTTTTGCACAATGTCTTATTAATAATGGCCGAATAACGAAGTCTGCCCATCAGCGCAGCAAAGACACATATGCGCGACGGTTCACTCACCCCAACGACAAGAAACCCGGAAGCTCTCACCATATCCGGATGGGAAAACGCCAAGAAAGTAAGGAATTACAGGCTTGCACCTACAACCGACATGGTATTCATAAATTGCATGAACATTCATGGCAACAAGAGTACCAAACGTTCAGAACATATGGTGAACAGCAACGACATAGTAAGTTCACAAAACCTGGAACATAGAAAGTTCGACACCGTTTACTGTGCTGTGCGCGCCAGTAAGCAGGGTACTCACAGCGTTCCCTGCCGGCCGGTGCTGGCTGCCTGGCGCCACTCTTTACCACTTCGACTTTCACCTTTTCACCTCTCCTCGGCTGGACCTCTGTATTCCGTCTGTACTTGCTGGCTCTGGCGGGGCAGTGCCAGTGCGTATTAGTTTGGCCACGCTCACCCATCTCGAATCATCGATGATCGAGTCCAAAAAGAGATCCGACAGGCGGCCCAGCCGAAGCCGAGGGTTCTTTGCCCTGGGAATTTTTGACCACGTTCGGATCCTTCCGTGGACCGTGGCAAGAAACGGCTTGAAAAGCCAAAGCTTGAAAAGGACCCTCACCAATGACGACAAATTGAAAAGATATCCTTACTCAAAGAGTTTGACAATCTTCATTCAACCGGACAATAAAACTTATAGAGAGCCACATTTTGAAGGATTTGTTCAAATGTCATCGAAATATGTGGGGGGCCCCGACAATTGTGGGGGCCCCGAGGGCCATGGCCCCACCTGGCGTCCCTAAATCGGTAGGCCGGGACCCTCGGGAACCAATTCCCTTGCCGGGCGAATACGTACCCGTTGAAGCCTGTGGGCAGCCGCGCGCCCGAACACAGGTCATGCTCGAGCGAATTGCTAGATTAGATTCCCACAGTTTTTTCTATCGTGGCCCCAGGCATGAGGTTTTTCGGTGTTTTTGTTTCCCATTGGAAGTTGGGCCGGTGCGAGGACGTAGTTGACCAAGCTGATGACCAAGACAAACAGATGCCAAGGTAGCACCAGGAATGCAGTCCACTCAATTCAGCGAGTCGGTCATGCATGGCAGCCAGATGTGCATCAGGCTTACTGCAATGAGTTGTTAGAGGAAAAGGAGATAAAGAACATACGACCCACCAGGAATTCTCCGTAGATATTTTGACAACTGAGCATAAGGTGCCAGAAACATGAGGAGCAATGTTGGCACACACTGCAGAAGCGACCGGGTGTCCCAGGAATGCTCTCAAATTCATTGACACCCAAGGAAAATGATCATGAACCCAAATGGTATTAATAATAACCCAAACAAACTTTGCCAAGAATCATGGATTAACACATTCTTTCATTTCAAAACAAAAGAACAAGAAAGACAAAATCAAGAGTTGAAGATCCTCATCAGGACTTCTTTAGTGGTTTATGGTCCACAAGGTATGAAAGCGCTCGCATTCATAATTGTTCTGTGCCTTTCGATAGATAGAAACAACAGACAACAAACAGACAAATGGCCGAAAATTAACGACCCACTTCCTCTGGAGAGGGAAAATCATGAAAATGTAAAATAAGTATCACGAAAACACTTTCTTTACTCTTATTCCATCTCATCTCTTGGAAATTCATAAAGTAATTGTAAAGCCAACATTCCAAAATAATTGTGAATTGCAGCGGTATAAATACTTGATCATTTCTCATGAAGTTGCAGAGATGCAGTTTTTCATAAATGTCTGGAAATGAATGACAGGAAATCAATACAACACTTAAAATGGAACTTCCGTGACCAATCAACAGACACAAATGAATAACTTTCCTGATGAATATAAAACAAGAAGGAAAATAAACCAACACACCTTGCCACAAAGGGAAAAATTGAAGGACCCCTCCCCGCCCGTCAAAGTGAATGGACATCCATTGTGATTCCATCTCCACTGTCACCAACACAAGAAATGAGTGAGCAGTTTTTCACCACCTTGAACCTAATAAAGGTGAAGAAATGCTGCTTCCTGAGGTGGCTCTTTCAGAGTTACAAGCTAGGCAGCTTAGCGTTGCCATTAATTTTCACTGAAAACAACTTCATCTCACCACAGCAAAGAAAATGCAAATTTATTCTTGAGCTTCTTCATTCCTCGTTCAATTCAACATTGGTGAAGGTCATTCGGAGGGAATAATTGATGGCTCAGAATGTGGTGGTGATTTCAAAGTTCAAAAAAAACTGAAGGACACTTGTTAAACAATGACCATGAAGAAGCACGTAAATTTAGGTTTTTGCAAATAATAAGCCACATTGTTTTAACAGGACACAAGTATTATGTATTAAATCGAAACTACTGTCCAAAAACAGAATATTGAGAATGATTGAAAATGTCAGGGAGCATTGACTTCAAACACCCAAAACAGCAATCAAATAATCAACTTCAATCGAGTCCCACAATAACCCCCAACATACTTTGTGACAAGCATTCATGGTTTAAACACTTTTCCATCTCAGTTTCAAACAAATACAATCACCAAACACTAATATGAAATGAGAGATGTCCATTTTAATTAAAATGACAAATCTATTTTTGTAAAGAAATTAATATTTATTTCTCCAAAATTAAAGGTATTGAGGAGAAATTGAAAATGGCACATTGCATTGATTGACACTGCCAAAGGAACTGGACAGCTGTTAACTTGGAAATGTTTTCAAATAATAACCCAAACAAATTTTTGAACAATGAATATTGGATAAACACATCTTCCATCATTTCAAAAACATTGGCAGAACGAGAAGGAGCAATCAATGATTGAGACCCTTGCAGGGAAAGAACGGGTGGTTGGGGTGGAGAAGTAGGGCCGGAAGACTGATTGTGGCAGGAGCAGACACTGGGTGCACGGCATTTGTTGAACCAAACCCAACCGTTGTGGTCAGCCCCGAGCTATGATCCCTACAAAACATGTTAATGGGGGTCGGGAAAGGTTAATTGGGAGGTACGAGTGTGTTGAAGACTCCTTTCTTCGGCCGAGAGGCATGAAGAGGTCGAAGAGGATTCACGAATATGGGTTTATTGAGAGAACACGCGCCATGCATTGCGGAGGTGATGTGACAAACTCAACAGAACAGTGAGAGCCACGAAACCAACTGAAGTTTCATATTCAAAAACTCTCCCTAGATAAAGAATCTATCTCTAGTTACAATCTATCTCTCGGTACAGTGCTTTTTCTAGTTGGTTTGACAAGAGCCCGTGCGTGCCCCCAAATATGTGCCAAGCGATTTTTCTACTCCCTCCTCCAAGGGAGGGTTAACAGTCAAACCACTTGTATTCTGAGGCGCTCAGCAATTTCTCTTCGGCATTTCCCCCCAATTTTAGGCTTTGTGATCACTGTAAAGCACAGCCCTGTTATAGTTCACCAGCAGCTGGAATGTGTGGGAGAGCCAAGATTAAGCTGTAGCATTATCAGTAAAGGGACAAGTATGTGGATCGCTTGTGAAACAGTACCAACTTAATTTATAAGCTTTAAATACATTTCGAAGGATAACAAGAAAATTGGTTCGAATCCCAACATCTAACCTACTATAATAAGTATTTGACTATGCGATTCAAAATTGTTTCATTAATAACACTACCTCACAGAGTGATGTTGATTCACCAGTCGGTGGGTCAAGTGGTGTCGACCAGAGAGAAGAGAGAAGGACAGGAAGGCCTTGCATCTCCGGTATTGGGAAGGTGGTGGTGATATCCACCCAGCCGAAGTTCTCACCGTAGGAGTTCATCTTGCAGGACGGATCGGAAAATATCCAGTCGATTAATGCCTGTGTCACAAATGATTCCTCTCATGAGGGCACAGCGAACTGCCAACCACATGACTCCGTGATGAATTGGTCCATAATTTGAAGGACCGGTACTTCTGACCATGCCCCATCCAAAGCGAAAAGCGACGTGGGTACCCTCATTGATATGACATCGTACCGAGTAAGATTCGATGTTTAGTCGATTGCGAAATCCCGACTGGTGACTTGCAAAAACTTTGGGTTCCAAACGGGTGGTATGGAGCGTGCACGGGAGGCAAGGCCACGGCGAAACACACGGGACCCTCGGGAAACACATTCCCTTGGAGCCGGGAGCGATACCGCACCCTTGAGGGCTGTGGAGCTCACGGCCCCGTTTTTTTAAACCATACATTGCCATGCTCTCCGAATTGCCGATAGTTCCCACGAGTTTTATTTCTTCAATGGCCGAGCATGTGGTTATTTGGATGTTTGTGTTTCCCATTGGAAGTTGGGGTGGGACAATTAATCCAGGCTGGTGGTTGTTGGAATGGGAAAAGGGAAAAACTCTCATGGTGTGTGGATCAAATAGGGGCGACCCCCGATCACGCGCAGTGTCACTCCCACTTTGCTGGTGATCCTGCATGTGAATATCCACTCCACAGATGTCTCGAGGATCTTCCACTGTCTTTTCAACCTGTGCCAATTGGAGTCGAGGGATTGAGCAGAGGCAGTCTCATTCGATCATGTATTTAGCCTTCGGTGATCACCCAACAGGGCAGTGTGCGTTCTCGATCTGCCCCAGATAACCGATGGTGAGTCAGGTTGTTCAAGAGTTCCGTTCTATGGCGTTCGGGATGGTACTCACAGCCCTATGGAGGGAGGCCGAGGTGCATCCCGGCTGAACATCATGGACCTCACCGGTCCTGATTCAGAGTGAAATGGGCCGAGATCGGCGGTGGCATGGGCCAAAGAAGGCAAACAGAATGCCAAGGTGAGCATGGGTTAGCCAGGTCCAACCATTCAGCAGGTCGGGCCAGGCAGGCCAGATGCGGTAGCTCAGTGCTACTGACACATGAGTGACAGAGGAAAGGGAGACAAAGAACATACGACCCGCAAGATATCTACCAGATACATTGGGTACACTGCAGCATCGAGAGGTAGCCAAGAAACTGAGCGCAGCAATGGTGGGCACACACTGCAGAAGCGACCGGGTGTCATGGAATGCCCCTCAATTAATTGACACCCAAAGAAATTATGCGTTATAAACCGCAAAAAGTTATCAAATAATAACCCCCAACCAATCTTTTCTGGCTCAAAAATCTTGATAAACACATTCTTTCATTTCAAAACACAACAAAGAACAGAAAGACAAATCAATGTGAAGGACCCTCATTCAGGACTTCTTTATGTGCGGTTTATAGGTCACAAGTTATGAAAGCGCTCGCCATTCAATTGTTCTTCCTCTTCAGATAGAAAGGAAAAACAACAGACAAACGGCCGAAAATGGAAAACACCCCAATCTTCTGGAGAGAAGCGAAATCATTGAAAATGTAAAATAAGTATCCAATAACCTATCTCTTTTGACTCTTATTCATCTTTCATCTCTTGGACAATATCATAAGTAATTTAAAAGGCAACATGTTCAAAAATATCATTTTCGCTTTGCACGACATAAAATACTGGAATATTTCTCAGGAAGTTGCAAGATGCAGTTTTCATATAACATGTCGTGATCAGAATGACAGAAAATCAATCAACAATTTAAGAAATGGAACTCCTGTGTCAATCAACAGACAAAAAATGAATATCTCCTGATGAATATAAAACAAGAAGGATAATATAAACTCCACAACCATGCCATTCAAAGGGAAAAATTGTCGGGCCCCATCCCCACCCGTCAAGTGAATGGACATTCCATTGTGATTTTTCCATCTCCAACTCACCAACACAGGAAATGATTGAGCATTTTTCACCAACCTCTGAACCTAATCTAAGGTGAAGATTATTCTGCTTCCTGATGTCTCTTCAGAGTCCAAGCAGTCAGTTTGCGTTGCCACTTGTTTTTTCACTGACAAACAATCTTCACAATGTACAGCAAACCAAAACTGCAAATTTACTTCTTCAAGTTCTCTCATCCTCATTCATATTCAGATGGGAAGCTCATCGAGAACTAGTTGATGGCCTCAGATTGTGGTGATGATTTCAAATCAAAAAAATTGAAGAAACTTGTTTACAACAATGATCGTGGAAGAACACGTAAATGTTGAGGTTTTTCTGCAATCATAATGCCACCCATTGCTTTAAAACACGGACACAAGTATTTTATGTTATTAATCGAAACTATCTTCCAAAACAGGATTGAGTAATTGATTGAAAATGCAGGAGAGCATTGATTACAACACCAAACAGCATTAAAGAATCAACCTTCAATCGATTCCACAATAAACCCCAACGTACTTTTTGGTCAAGCATCATGGTAAACCCATTGTCCCCATCTCAGTTCAAAACCAAATACAATCACCCCAAAAGACTAAATTATTGAAATGAGAGATGTTCCCATTTTTAAATTAAAATGACATCAATTTTGATAAAAGAATACATAAATAATTTTCCAAATTAGAGTATAAGTATTGAGGAGAAATTGAAAATGGGACATTGCATTGATGACACCCAAGAGGAACATGCAGTGGAACTTTGAAATGTTTTCAAATATAACCCCCAAAAAAACCAAAACAAAAAATTTTTCTGCCAAGCAATTGGGATAAACACCATATTTACATCATTTTCAAAACATGCAGAACTAGAGGGGGAGCACTCGGAGAGTGGAAAACTCTGCGCCAATAGAGCTGGTTCACTTCAGTTGAACCTTTGATGTTCCAATTTCATTTAGGGTCAAAGGATCAGACTCTACTGTACCACGATTGAATAAATAAACTAGATCGACAGCGCATGTAGAAATGCCAAAAAAATAAAATCGATTAAAAAAAAAAAAAAAGTTGCAAAATTTCTAGGTTTTTTTATCTACATTTTCTTTTGTGGGTTGAAATCATTTAAAACATGTAGAAATGCAAAAAAAAATCAAATATTTTTCAAATAAAATCGAAATTCTTTGAAAAAAGTCTGCAAAATTTTGCTGGTTTTTATTCTCTAAACAAATCTTATTTATTTTTTAGTTGGAATCATTAAAACATGGAGAAATGCAAAAACAAATCATTCAAATATTTTTTCAAAATGGCCGCCATAGCGCGCCATATGGACTTTGGACCAAAGGCCAAAAATCTAAATGGCATCGATCCTTGGACCATACCTAATCCCCACCAAGTTTCGTCGAGTCCCCGTCAAGCGAGTTTTACGTAATACTGTTCACAAACAAACCAAACAAACAAACAGACGGGGTGAAAAACAGTAACCCCGTCCATCTTCGATGGCGAGGTTACGAGAAGGGACACTCGAATGATTGAGACCCTTGCAGGAAAGAATGGGGTGGGGTGGAGAAGTAGGGCGGCAAGATGATGATTGTGGGCAGAGCAGACACTGGCGTGCACGGCAGTTGTGACAAAAACAACCGTTGTGGTCAGCCGAGCAAATGAATGCCCTGCAAAAATTATGGTTAAT
>CM068953.1:118329197-118344156 GCA_035128595.1 Eptatretus atami | reverse complement strand
GAAAGCATGGGGTAGAGACAGGGAAAAGAGACAGAGGCGTAAGGGAAGGCGAGAGGAGATGGGAGATGAGAGATGAGGCAGAGAGAAGAGAAGGATGGAGGGAGGAAGCCAAAAGAGAGGAGAGGATTGGGAGAAAGAGAAGAATGAAGAGGGAGGGAGCAGAGGCAGGAGGAGCCAGAAGAGAAGGAGCAGAGGAAGGAAAGAAAACAGAAAGAGGGGATGCGAGCAGAAGGCAGAGATAGATGTCAGAGGTGCCCCAAAAAAGGAGGAGAGAGTAGAGAGGAGATTGGCAGGAAAGAGTGTGAGAGGAGGCAGAAAGGCAGAGGAGATGAGAGAGTATGCAGGGAGGAGAGAGCAGGAGCAGAGAGAGGACAGTTAGAGAAGATGAACGGAGGTAGGCAGTCAAGAAGGATGAGAACGAGGAAGGAGAGAGGGGAGCAGGGAAGTGAGGGCGCGGAAAGAGAAGGGAGAGAGAGAGGGAGATGGAGTGAAGGGGCAACAGGAAGAGGAAGGAAGCAAGAGAGAAGAAATAGGAAGGGAGACGAGAAAAGAGGGAGAAGGGGAGGGAAGAGGAGAGCAGCTAGGAAAAGAAGTCAGCGAAAAGTCGAGAAAGCAGAGACGAGAAGAAGGAGAGAGGAGTAGAAGCAGAGAAGAGCGAGAGGAGGAGAGGAGGAGGCGAAGGAGTGAGGAGTGAGAGGAGGCAGGGCGCAGGAGCAGAGGGAAGAAAAGGGTGAGAAGAGGAAGGAGGGGGTAAGAGAGGTAGAGAACATGAGGAGGCGATGAAGCAGGAAGGAAAAAGAAATAAGGAGAGCAGGAAGGAGGGTGGAGAGACTGAGGAGGGAAGGCAAGGGAAAACGAGAGAGGGAGAGCAGGAGAAGAGGAGAGCAGCAGAAGAAGAGGGCAAATGGAGGAAAGGAGTGAGAAGAGGAAGAGAGGAGGTGAGAAGGGGAATGCAGAGAGAAATAAAGGGCAATCGTGAGGGGCAGTTAGAGCAGACAAGGGGAAGGACGGGGGGGAGCACGAAGAGAGTGGGGAGAGCAGGAGGGGCAGAGAGGAGACAGGGCACGGAAGAAGAGGATCGGAGCAGTCACGAGGCAAGGGAGGTGAGAGCAGGAAGGGAGCCAAGAGGAGGAGACTTGGAGAGAGAGAGGCGAGAGAGCAGGAGCACGGCAGGAGACATGAGATTTTAACCCCGGCCTTTCAATTACAGACCATAATTCATTCAGGCGTTAAGAGTTGTGCAGTTCCGCTGTGCCGTCCCTCAGTTTTGAGAGGATCTTTCTGCCGCAGGCATTAATGACTGTACTTCCGTCCGTCCTGAAGATGACCATGGTGAGAAGCTTGGCGTGGGTTGGATCGACATCACCTTCCATCCCAGAGGATTGCAAAGGCCCTTCTCTCTCCCTCTCTCTGTCTCTCTGTCGACACCACTGAGCAAAACCCACTGGGTGAATCAGCATCACCCCACCTTTCACCGATCCCCATTAACCAATAAATTTTGCAGGAATCATAGCTCGGGCTTGAACACATCGGTTGGTTTTGTATTCTACAAATGCCGTGCACCCAGTTTGCTCCTGTCCACAATTATCTGCGGCGCCTAACTTTCTCCCCCTCCAATCCGTTCTTTCTGCAAGGTGCTTCAAGCATGATGCTCCTTATCGTTCCTTTTTGTTTTTGAAATGATGGAAATGTGTTTCTCCAATGATGCTTTTGCAAAAGTTTTGTTGGGGGTTATTATTTGTTTAAAACATTTCCAAGGTTCAGCTGGCATGGTTTCCTTTGGGTGTCAATCAATGTAATGTGCCATTTCAATTCTCCTAATATCTTTAATTTTGGAAAATAATATTATTTCTTAATCAAATAGATTTGACATTTTAATTTAAAAAGTGGACATCATCCTCATTCATATTTAGTTTTTTGGATGATTGATTTGTTTTTTGAACTGAGATGGGAAATGTGTTAACCAGGATGGCTTGATAAAAAAAGTTATGTGGGGTTAATTGTGGGAATCGATTGAAGTGTGATTAATTTGATGCGTTTGGTGTGTGAATCAATGCTCCCTGACATTTTCAATCATTACCAATATCCTGGTTTGGAAGATTGGTTTCGATTTAATAACTATAATACGTTGTGTCCTGTTTTACAATGTGACATTATATTGCAAAAACCTCAACATTTACGTTTCTTCACGATCATATGGTTTTAACAAGTGTCTTCAATTTTTTTGTAATTTGAAATTATCCACCACATTCTGAGCCAAGCAATTATTCTTCCGAATGAGCTTCAACAATTTTGATAATATATGAGGATGAAGAAGCTCAAGAATAATTTGCAGTTTTGTTTGCTGGTGCATGTTGAAGAATTGTTTACTTACAGTGAATAAGTGGCAATTGCTAACTGTCTGTTGGACACTCTGAAGGGCACCTCAGGAAGCAGCAATTCTTCACCTATTAGGTCAGGTGGTGAAAAAATGCTCACTCAATTTATTGTGTTGGTGAAGTGGAGATTGGAAACACAATGGACTGTCCAAGCATCTTTGACGGCGGGGATGGGGCCCGTCAATTTTCCCTTTCGAATGGCATGGTTTGTCTGTTTTATTATCCTTCCTTGTTTATATTCATCTAGGAATATTCCATTTTTTCTGTTTGTTGTCTACAGGAAGTTCCATTTAAGGTTTATTGATTTTCCTCCTCATTCATCACGACATTGAATGCCAAAATGCATTTGCAACTTCCATGAGAAAATCTTCCTGTATTTATTACCGATGCAAGTCACATTATATTTTTGAAAATGTTGGCCTTTTACATTACTTTATGATTTTCCAAGAGAATGAGATATAATAGAGAGTCAAAGAGAAGTGTTTCGTGGGAACTTTTTTACATTTCATGATTTTCCCTCTCCAGATGATTGGGTGTTCCATTTTCGCCCATTTGTCTGTTTGCATTTCTATCGTATCGAAAGCGACAGGAAGCATTGGAATGGCGATGCGCTTTCGTAATCTTGTGGGACCATAAAAACCCATAAAGAGGTCCTGATGAGGTTCTTCACCGTCGATGTGAGTTGTCTTCTGTTCTTTTGTTTTGAAAGAAAGAAATGTGTTTCATCCAAGATTCTTGAGCAAAAAGTTTGTTGGGGTTATTATTTGAAACTCATTTGCGGTAATACGATAATTTTCCTTTCGGGTGTCAATGAATTTGAGGGCATCCTGGACAACACGGTCTCTCTGCAGTGTGTCCCACCATTGCTGCGCTCAGTTCGTTGCAACCCTCGATGTGTTCAGTGTCCCAATATCTGGGAGAATCTTGCTGGGGTCGTATGTTCTTGTCTCCCTTTCCCTCGAACACTCATGTGCAGTAAGCGACGCTACCTTGTGGCTGCCCAATCGACCCGCTGAATGCGTGTGGACCTGATACCCCCCCCTCCTGGTGCTCAACCTTGCATCTGTATGCCTTCTGTGGAGCCCAATGCCTAGGCGTCGACTCGGTAGACTTTCTCTGAACCAGGACCGTGCGTTCAATGATTCGCCTGAGACAACCTCAGCTCCCTCTGTACGAGGTCTGGAGGAGTAGCCATTCCGGACCAAGGAACGAACTTGGAACCTAGCTCACCATCGATGGGTTGGGCAAGATCGAGAACGCACACTGCCGTGGAGGGTGCAACCGAGGGTAAAATCGATCAGTGAACGCGCCCTCTGCTCATATCCTGTTCCTCATCGCACAGGTTGAAAGAAGCTGGAATGATATCGAGGGAAACTCTTATGGAATGTGATAGTGCACTATGCAGGATCACCAGCAAAGGACGTGATAACCCATTGCCATGAATCCAACCAACGTGGACTTATTCCCTTTTCTCTTTCCACACCACTCAGCCTTGGTCATCGATCTTCAACCGATCCCAACTTCCAATGGGAACACAAAACAAACTAAAACCTCATGCTCTGGCCCGATAGAACAAACTCCTGGGAACTAATTCGGCAATTTGTCGAGCATAGACCTGTGTTCGGAGCCCACGAGCTCCACAGCCCGCTACGGGTGGCATTCGCGCCGGGCCAAGGGAATTGTGTTCCCGGAGGGTGCCCTGTGGAGTTTCGCCGTGGGCCTTCGCTCCCGTGCACTGGTCCATCTCCCACCCTCATAGGATCCCAAAAGTCCTGCCAATCAAGTCGAGATTTTGCAAAATGCCCAAACATCGCAACTCCACTCAGATAGGACTTCGGAAAGATCCACTGACGGTAAATCACGTCGCTTTCGCCTTGAGAGCTCATGGTCAGATTTACCTCCGACCTTCAAATACAGACCAAATTCATTCATGAGTTAAGAGGTTGGGCAGTTCCGCTGTGCCGTCGCAGTGAGAGGAATATTTTGCCCAGGGCATAAACTGATGGCTAATTGTCCGATCCGTCCTGCAAGATGAACAGATGGTGAGAAGCTCAGCTGGGTGATCAAATCCACCTTCCATCCAGAGGATGCATTGCCCTTCGTCGCCCCCCTCGGGTCCATCCTCTCTGTCTCTCGTCGAATCCACCGACGCAAAACCCCATGGTGAATCAGCATCACACTTCCACTTCCCAATTACCTTTCACCGACCCCCCATTAACCATAATTTTTGCAGGGCATTCATTTGCTCGGCTGACCACAACGGTTGTTTTTGTCACAACTGCCGTGCACGCCAGTGTCTGCTCTGCCCACAATCATCATCTTGCCGCCCTACTTCTCCACCCCACCCCATTCTTTCCTGCAAGGGTCTCAATCATTCGAGTGTCCCTTCTCGTAACCTCGCCATCGAAGATGGACGGGGTTACTGTTTTTCACCCCGTCTGTTTGTTTGTTTGGTTTGTTTGTGAACAGTATTACGTAAAACTCGCTTGACGGGGACTCGACGAAACTTGGTGGGGATTAGGTATGGTCCAAGGATCGATGCCATTTAGATTTTTGGCCTTTGGTCCAAAGTCCATATGGCGCGCTATGGCGGCCATTTTGAAAAAATATTTGAATGATTTGTTTTTGCATTTCTCCATGTTTTAATGATTCCAACTAAAAAATAAATAAGATTTGTTTAGAGAATAAAAACCAGCAAAATTTTGCAGACTTTTTTCAAAGAATTTCGATTTTATTTGAAAAATATTTGATTTTTTTTTGCATTTCTACATGTTTTAAATGATTTCAACCCACAAAAGAAAATGTAGATAAAAAAACCTAGAAATTTTGCAACTTTTTTTTTTTTTTTAATCGATTTTATTTTTTTGGCATTTCTACATGCGCTGTCGATCTAGTTTATTTATTCAATCGTGGTACAGTAGAGTCTGATCCTTTGACCCTAAATGAAATTGGAACATCAAAGGTTCAACTGAAGTGAACCAGCTCTATTGGCGCAGAGTTTTCCACTCTCCGAGTGCTCCCCCTCTAGTTCTGCATGTTTTGAAAATGATGTAAATATGGTGTTTATCCCAATTGCTTGGCAGAAAAATTTTTTGTTTTGGTTTTTTTGGGGGTTATATTTGAAAACATTTCAAAGTTCCACTGCATGTTCCTCTTGGGTGTCATCAATGCAATGTCCCATTTTCAATTTCTCCTCAATACTTATACTCTAATTTGGAAAATTATTTATGTATTCTTTTATCAAAATTGATGTCATTTTAATTTAAAAATGGGAACATCTCTCATTTCAATAATTTAGTCTTTTGGGGTGATTGTATTTGGTTTTGAACTGAGATGGGAATGGGTTTACGCATGATGCTTGACAAAAAGTACGTTGGGGTTATTGTGGGAATACGTTGAAGTTGATTCTTTAATGCTTGTCTTGGTGTTTATCAATGCTCCCCTGACATTTTCAATCATTACTCAATTCCTGTTTTTGGAAGATAGTTTCGATTTAATAACATAATACTTGTGTCCGTGTTTAAACAATGGTGGCATTATGATTGCAGAAAACTACAACATTTACGGTTCTTCCACATCATTGTTGTAAACAAGTTTCTTCAATTTTTTTGATTTGAAAATCAATCACCACAATCTGAGCCATCAATTAGTTCTCGATGAGCTTCACCAATCTGAATATGAATGAGGGATGAAGAACTGAAGAAGTAAATTTGCAGTTTTGTTTGCTGTACATTGTGAAGATTGTTTTGTCAGTGAAAAACAAGTGGCAACGCAACTGACTTGCTTGGACCTCTGAAGGACATCAGGCAAGCAAGAAATCTTCACCTTAGATTAGGTTCAAGGTTGGTGAAAAAATGCTCACTCATTTCCTGTGTTGGTGAGTGGAGATGGAAAATCCCACGAATGGAATGTCCATTCACTTGACGGGTGGGGATGGGGCCCGACAATTTTTCTCCTTTGATGGCATGGTTGTGGAGTTTAATTATCCTTTCTTGTTTTATATTCATCAGGATATTCTTTTTGTGTCTGTTGATTGACACAGGAAGTTCCATTTTAATTGTTGTATTGATTTTCTGTCATTCACTTCACGACATTTTATGAAAAACTGCATCTTGGCAACTTCCATGAGAAATATTCCAGTATTTTATGTCGTAGCAAGCGAAATGGATATTTTTTGAAATGTTGCCTTTTAACATTACTTATGATATGTCCAAGAGATGAAAGATAATAAGAGTCAAAACGAGAAGTGTTTATTGTGATACTTATTTTACATTTTCAATGATTTCCTCTCTCCAGAAGATTGGGGTGTTTTCCATTTTCGGCGTTTGTCTGTTGTTTTTCCTTTCTATCTGAAGAGGAAGAACAATTGGAATGGCGAGCGCTTTCATAACTTGTGACCATAAACCCACATAAAGAAGTCCTGAATGAGGTCCTTCACTCATTGATTTGTCTTTCTTGTTCTTTTGTTTGTTTTGAAATGAAATGAATGTGTTTATCAAGATTCTTGAGCCAAAAAGATTGGTTGGGGGTTATTATTTGATAACTTTTGCGGTTTATACGATTAATTTCTTTGGGTGTCAATTAATTGAGGGGCATTCTGCGACACCCGGTCGCTTCTGCACGTGTGTGCCACCATTGCTCGCTCAGTTTCTTGGCTACCCTCAGATGCTCAGTGTCCCAATATTCTGGTGAGAATCTTGCGGGTCGTATGTCTTTGTCTCCCTTTCCTCTGTCACCATGTGTGCAGTAGCCTTGACGCTACCGCATCTTGGCTGCCTGGCCCGACCTGCTGATGGTTGGACCTGGCTACCAGTGCTCAGCCCTTGGCATTCTGTTTGCCTTCTTTGGACCCCCATGCCACGCTCGACTCGGTCCCATTTCACCTGAATCAGGACCGGAGGTCAGTGTTCCCGGGATGGCACCTGCGGCTCCCTCCATAGGGCTGTGAAGTAACCATCCCCGACAACGCCATAAACGGAACCTTGGAACAACCTGACTGCACCATCGGTTATCTGGCGGCAGATCGAGAACGCACACTGCCTGTTGGGTGATACCGAAGGCTAAAACTGATCGAATGAGACTGCTCCTGCTCAATCCTGACTCCAATGCACAGGTTGAAAGACGTGGAAAGATCCTCGAAGACATCTGTGGAGTGGATATTCACGATGCAGGATCACCAGCAAAGGGGAGTGACACTGCCGCTGATCTGGGGGTGCCCGCCTCCCATTCTGATCCACCACCATGAGAGTTTTTCCCTTTTCCCATTCCACAACCACCAGCCTGATTAATTGTCTCTCACCCCAACTTCCAATGGGAAATCACAAACATCCAAAACTACATGCTCCGGCCAATGACAGAAATAAACTCGTGGGAACTATCGGCAATTCGGGAGCATGGCAAGTATGGGTTAAACGGGGGCCGTGAGCTCCACAGGCCCTCAAGGGGCGTATTCGCTCCGGCCCAAGGGAATGTTTTCCCGAGGGTCCCGTGTGGTTTCGCCGTGGCCTTGCCTCCCGTGCACGCTCCATACTCCCCTTATGGAACCGCAAAGTTTTTGCAAGTACACCTAGTCGGGATTTCGCAAATCGACCAAACATCGAATCTTACTTCGGATACGATGTTCATATCATGAGGGTACCCACGTCGTTTTCGCTTTGGATTGGGGCATGGTCAGAAGTACCGTCCTTCATAATTATGGACACAATTCTCACCGGAGTCAATAGTGGTTGGCAGTTCCGCTTGCCTCTCCATGAGAGAATCATTTGTGACACAGGCAATTAATGACTGGATATTTTCCGATCCGTCCTGCAAGATGGAACTCCACGGTGAGACTTCGGCTGGGTGGAATCACACCAACCTTCCAATACCGGAGATGCAAGGCCTTCTGTCCTTCTCGTCTGTCTTCTGGTCGACACCACTTGACCCACACGCACTGGTGAATCAAGCATCACTCTGTGAGGAGTGTATTAATGAACAAGTTTTGATCATAGTCAATACTTATTTAGTAGTTAGATGTTGGGATTCGAACCAATTTTCTTTGTTATCCTTCGAAATGTATTTAAATGCTTTATAAATTTTAAGTTGGTACTGTTCTCAAAGCGACCACTACTGTCCTTTAACTGATAATGCTACACTTAATCTTGGCTCTCCCACACATTCCACTGCTGGTGAACTAAACAGGGCTGTGCTTTACATGTGATCACAAGCCTAAAATTGTGGGGGAAAGCCGAAGAGAAATTGCTGTAGCCTCAAATAAAGTGGTTTGACTGTTAACCCTCCCTTGGAGGAGGGAGTAGAAAATTCCTTGGCACATATTTGGGGGCACGCACGGGCTGCTTGTCAAACCACTAGAAAAAGCACTGTAACCGAGAGATAGATGTAACTAGAGATAGATGTCTTTATCTAGGAGAGTTTTTGAATATGAAACTTCAGTTGGTTTCGTGGCTCTCACTGTTCTGTTGAGTGTCCATCACCGTCCGAATGCATGCGGTGTTCTCTCAATAAACCCATATTCGTGAATCCTCTTCGACCTCTTCATGCCTTCGGCCGAAGAAAGGAGTCTTCAACACGACTCGTACCTCCAATTACTTTCACGACCCCCCATTAACCAATGTTTTTTGTAGGGATCATAGCTCGGGCTGACCACAACGTTGGGTTTGGTTTCACAAATGCCGTGCACGCCAGTGTCTGCTCCTGCCACAATTCAGTCTTCCGGCCCTACTTCTCCACCCCAACCATCCCGTTCTTTCCCTGCAAGGGTCTCAATCATTGATTGCTCCTTCTCGTTCTGCATGTTTTGAAATGATGGAATGTGTTTATCCAATATCTTTTGCAAAAATTGTTGGGTTATTATTTGAAAACATTTAAGTTACACTGTCATGTTCCTTTGGCATGTCATCAATGCAATGTGCCATTTTCAATTTCTCCTCAATACTCTTTAATTTTGGAAAATAATATTATTTCTTTACAAAATAGATTTGTCATTTTAATTAAAATGGACATCCTCATTTCATATAGTGTTTTGGTGATTGTATTTGTTTGAACTGAAGATGGGAAAAGTGTTTAACCATGATGCTTGTCAAGAAAGTATGTTGGGGTTATTGTGGGACTCGATTGAAGTTGATTATTTGATGCTGTTTTGGTGTGTGAATCAATGCTCCCTGACATTTTTCAATCATTACTCAATATTCTGTTTTTGGAATAGTTTCGATTTAATACATAATACTTGTGTCCTGTTAAAACAATTGGCATTATTATTGCAAAACCTCAACATTTACGTGTTCTTCACTGGTCATTGTTTAACAAGTGTCTTCAGTTTTTGAACTTTGAAATCATCCACCACATTCTGAGCCATCAATTATTCTCCGATGACCTTACACCATGTGAATGAACGAGGATGAAGAAGCTCAAGAATAAATTTGCAGTTTTCTTTGCTGTGGCAGAGTGAAGTTGTTTTCAGTGAAAATAAATGGCAACGCTAACTGCTGCTTGTACTCTGAAGAGCACCTCAGGAAGCAGCAATTTTTCACCTATTAGGTCAAGGTTGGTGAAAATGCTCACTCATTTCTTGTGTTGGTGAAGTGGAGATGGAAATCACAATGGATGTCCATCACTTGACGGGCGGGGAGGGTCCTTCAATTTTTCCCTTTGATGGCATGGTGTGTCTGGTTAATTTTCCTTCTTCGTTTTATATTCATCAGGAAGTTATTCATTTGTGTCTGTTGATTGGTCACCGGAAGTTCCATTTAAGTGTTGTATTGATTTTCTGTCATTCATTCACGACATTTATGAAAAAACTGCATCTTGCAACTTCCATGAGAAATCTCAAGTATTTATACCGCTGCAATTCACATGATTTTTTGAAATGTTGGCTTTACATTACTTTATGATATTTCCACAGAGATGAGATGAATAAGAGTAAAAGAAAGTGTTTTCGTGATACTTATTTTACATTTTCATGATTTCCTCTCCAGGGAAGTGGGTGTTTATTTCGGCCATTTGTCTGTTTGTTGTCTGTTGTTTTCTATCTATCGAAAGCACAGAACAATTATGGAATGCGAGCGCTTTCATAACTTGTGGACCATAAACCACTAAAGAAGTCCTGATGAGGATCTTCACTCTATTGATTTTGTCTTTCTTGTTCTTTTGTTTTGAAATGAAAGAAATGTGTTATCCAAGATTCTTGAGCAAAAGTTTGTTGGGTTATTATTTAATACTATTGGGTTACATGATCATTTTCCTTTGGGTGTCAATGAATTTGAGAGCATTCCTGGACACCCGGTCGCTTCTGCAGTGTGTGCCAACATTGCTCGCTCAGTTTCTTGGCACCTTATGCTCAGTTGTCCAATATCTAGGAGAATTCTGGTGGGTCGTATGTTCTTTATCCCTTTTCCTCTACACTCATTTGCAGTAAGCTGATGCCACCATCTGGCTGCCATCAGACCGACTCGCTGAATTGAGTGGACCTGCATTCCTGGTGCTTACCTTGGCATCTGTTTCCTTGGTCATCGCCTTGGTCAACTCGTCCTCCACCGCCCAACTTCCAAGGAAACAAAACACCGAAAAACCTCATGCTGGGCCACGATAGAAAAACTTGTGGGAACTAATCTAGCAATTCGCTCGAGCATGACCTGTGTTCGGGGCGCTGCGGTGCCACAGGCTTACAAGCGGGTACGTATTCGCACCGGCCAAGGGAATTGGTTTCCCGAGGGTCCCGGGCCTACTCGGATTTAGGGACGGCCAGGTGGGGCCATGGCGCCTTCCGGGCCCCCACATTTCGGGGCCCCCCAGCATATTTCGATGACATTTGAACAAATCCTTCAAAATGTGCTTCCTATAAGTTTTTATTGTCCGGTTGAATGAAAGATTGTAAACTCTTTGAGTAAGGATATCTTTTCAATTTGTCCGTCATTGGTGAGGGTCCTTTTCAAGCTTTGGCTTTTCAAGCCGTTTCTTGCCACGGCCACGGAACGGATCCGAACGTGGTCCAAAAATTCCCAAGGGCCAAAGAAAGCCCGGCTTCGGCAGGGCGCCTGCATCGGATCTCTGTTTTGGTCGATCATACGATGATTCGAATGGGTGAGCGTGGCCCAAACTAATACGTGGCACTGCCCCGCCAGAGCCCAGCAAGTAAGACGAAGAATACAGAGGTCCAGCCGAGGAGAGGTGAAAAGGTGAAGTCGAACGTGGTAAAAGTGGGCCAGGCAGCACAGCACCGGCCGGCGGGAACGCTGTGAGTACCTCGCTTACTGCGCGCACAGCACAGTAAACGGTGTGAACTTTCTATGTGTCCAGGTTTGTGACACACTTAGCTATGTCGTTGCTGTCCCATATGTTCTGAACGTTTGGTACTCTTGTGCCATGAAATGTTCATGCAATTTATGAATACATGTCGGTGTAGTGCCAAGCCTGTAATTCCTTACTTTCTTGGCGTTTTTCCATCCGGATATGGTGAGAGCTTCCGGATTTCTTGTCGTTGGGTGAGTGACGTCGGCATTATGGTCTTTGCCTCGCTGAGGGCAGACTTCGTTATCTCGGCCATTAATATAATAAGACATTGTGCAAAAAGGGAACTTCGGGTCTCGTCTCATCCAATACCGTTTGATCACGGAATTTCTGGACCGCTGTTCATCGTTTATCCTCCGTATTATAGCAGACTGTATCCGTAGGTTACCAGAACCTAACTTTCGATACTTGTTGTTTCGTGATTCTGGTTCGTCCCACGTGCCAACTCTGACGATACCTCGTTCTCAGGTACTCTACCAGCTGCAAGAACTCACAACGAGCGGCTTCGGGTGACGAAGGACAAATCCAGGTGCTCCCACGGAAATATGAACGGTGGTCCTCAAAAGCGGAAACGTTCCAAGGAAAAGATGAAAGACACAAGGGCCGTCCGTCGACAAGACCGCAGAAAATCTCAGAGTTTTTCACTCCTGCATCAAACAGGCGATTCGTCCATGACAGAAGGCTGAACACCAACAAGACAGAACAAGCGGATTTGGCAACACAGACCCCGGCGTCACAGGATTCCCCAGACATCTCGGAAGGTTCCACCGTGAAGAACATGCATCAGATGAAGAAGCGCAAGATATACTGACTGATCGTGGAACCTGGCTTTGCCAATTGCATTGGGATTTGGCCCTCTGAGCGACGCGTGCGCAGAAGATGATGCGAACTTCTGGTCATCACGAGTTTGGAGCCCCTGCAGATTCGATCTGGTCCTTTGATTCATCCATACACTTTGTTGAAGATGGAAAAAAAAAAAACGCTGCTGCTTCCAAGAATCTTTTGTTTACCGTAGACACAAAATGGAGAGTCCGTGAAAGTCTGGCTTGACTTCTCCCATGCAAATCACAGAAAACTGTACTGGCATCGCTTGCAAGCTCTTTGGAGGCGCTACTGCCCTTGGGTGGGGAAGGATTCAATGATTGGAAGATGGCCAGTCGTTCTATCGAGGGTTGCATGACGTGTCGCATGTACATGTGGAATATCATCCGCTTTTCAGACAGAGCAACATCCGCAGTGGTGGACACTGAACTCGTCAACAAGTGAGTGAAGATTGCGTCCTATTGGAGGGACGGTGCTAAACGAAGTGTGAGCGTTGATATCGTTTCTCGCTGAGCGTGGTCTGGCGTTCGTGATCGGATGAAATTGTTGGTCACGACGATGGTAACTACCCTGTTGTAAATGGAAATTATGCTTGCGGAATAGATCCATTTTTGGCGCAAAAAGCACAATTCAGAAATAATGCAACCAGAGTAGTAGCTACACAACTTACTTATCATGCAGATGACGATGTGAAGAGTTAGTCTCTATCATCGGCAAAATCTGTTCTGGATAACATCGTCCTGTGTGAAGAGGCAAATACCTTCTCTGTGTAGTCGATTCTACTCCTGAATAAGCCACATTGACCAGCTCACAGTTATCTACGATATCATATCGAGAACGAGGCCAGTGGAGTGTTTCATGACCTTCTGAAACACACAGGACACACTGGACTCCAGCAGAGCGATGGCAATTACTGGATTTTTGAAGCCACTGGATTGGACATCTCGGTTAACTGCCGAGGACACTCTTACGATAACGCCATTAATATGAAGTTGGCCGATACCGGCGATGCAGGAATGATCCAACAGGAGAACCCTCCGCAAATTTTGGCATGCGTGACGCACTCACTGAACTTAGTCGGTCCAGTCGGCCACGTGGATGCTTGTAGATCTGCAAGCAGCATTCTTTGAAATTCGTTTGTAAAAGATGTATTTTTTTACAGCTTCCACGTCGCACTACACCAGATATTTGATGCCCTGAAAGCCAAAGGTCTCAAGTACCAAAGCACATCAGCGACACTCGCTGGTCGGCTCATTCTGATGCAAACCGAGCTCTTCTAGACGGTTAATGCGAAATCTGGAATGTCCTTGATGAAATAGCAAACGTGACACAACTGAATAGTGAAACGAGAAACAAAACCTGCCGAGACACTTCAACCAAACGATGTGTCACGCTCGAGAATAAGGGTTCTATGCTGGTTTTCTGGGTCTATGTCCTTGGTAGATTTGGATCGTACGATAAAACCTTCAGTCACAACTACCGATCCACACAGCCGTGGCCAGCTCCTCAAGTCACTGCGCGAGCTTCGTGCAGTCACTTAACGCGATCAGTTTTGATAACATTCGTTGTTGACGAGAGTGGAGCGCTCAGGTACGGAAGGATTCACTCGCGGATCGCGTAGAGATAGCGTAGATGTCCGCCTGGCTCCGTGGAACTACGGACAGCACTCCAGAAGTTAGAACTTAGACGCCAATGGAGTCCCTTTCGCATCGTAATACGTTGCAGTGATCAACGTACTGCTGTCGCAGTTGGAAAAGCGTACAGACGTCGTACAGCGAAATGAGCGAGATTGGATCCTGCGTGCTCTTGTTCAACTCGAAGTGGATGACGCATTCGAGAGTCATCTCGAAGCTCGTCGAGCTGTATCGGGATAGATCTATCACCTGACCTCAACGGAGAAATAGATTCAGTTTCAAGCATTGATGAATGTTCAGAGCCAAGAGTTCCGGGCCGTACTGCAACTCGAGATGTACAGTTTTCTCATCGAGCGATAAACTCACCGATACTTTCTCCAAACGTGGAAGTGCTGCTTCGGATTTACCTCTCACTAATGGTGTCCGAACTGCTCCGGGGAGCGATCGTTTTCAAAAACTCAAGCTTATCAAGCACCATCTTCGCTCCCACGATGGGCAGCAGTGACTGGTAATCTGACCATCATTCAACGAACTCCGATTGTGCTCAATTCCATGCAGGTTGACAGTATCATAATCTGAGTTCGCTGGCGTGAAGTCTGCGCAGGAAGATTGAAGAACGCACACTGCCGTTATGGTGAGCTGGGTTCCAAGGTCGTTCCTTGGGTCCGGGATGGCTTTCTCCCCAGTCCTCTACAGAGGGAGCCGAGGTGTGTCTCGGTAATCATGAACGCACGGTCCTGGTTCAGGTGAAAAGTTACCGAGTCGGACAGTGGCATGGCATGGGCTGCACAGAAGGCATACAGATGCCAAGGTGATCACCGAATCCAGGGTCCACTACGG
>CM068953.1:118297635-118318939 GCA_035128595.1 Eptatretus atami | reverse complement strand
GAGTGGGTAAAGTTTATCATGTTGTCTGAGAAGAGATGGAGATGGAGTCGTCACTGTTAGGAGGACATACAAACATACATATGAACAGCTCTGTCAAGATCTGTGTCAGGTGAGAGTGAAGCCTCGATATTTGATTTTTACACAGAGATATGGGGAGAGGAAGGTACTGGGATGGTGAAGGATGGGGGGGGGGGGGACTATGTCGGGGCAGGTGAGGATCTGGGGGGGGGAGGGTTTGAGTGTGTGGGGTGCAGGGGAATGTTTGAGTTGTGGGTGCGGGGAATGTTGTGAGTGTGTGGAGTATGTGTGAGTTGAGTGTGGCGGAAGTAGTGTGTGGGGTGCGGGGAATGTTTGAGTTGTGGTGCGGGGGATATGTTGACGGTGTGGGTGGGGGAATGTTTGAGTGTGGGGTGTGAGGATTATTGAGGTGTGATGTGACGGGGAAGAAGGTTTTAGTGTGTGTGTGTTTGTGTGTGTAGTGTGTGTGGTCGGTTTGTTATCCCGTCCCACACGGTTTCTCATATTCCAGACGTTAGAACAGAGTCTCCCAAACAAACGCCTCAAACATGCGACTCACTTGTTTTGAAGAGTGAGAGATGGAGCTCAACTGGATATCCGATTACAAGCGCCATGGCGGGATAATTTCCGCAAACAAGACCACAAGTGACTCGTCAACCGATTGCATCGAACCAATGTCTTCCTGACATTGTGACGTCAGAGTAACAACAAGCGAATAAAGTAGTGATGTCACAGGTAAATCCGTTTCCTGAATGCAGATACAAACATTCAAGATGAGAAATAAATGTTAAAAAACTGAAACAATTGAATCGGTGAATTCAAGGGGGTCAAACTCAAATGCGTTTAAATTCTCGAGGAAGGCAAATTTGTAATTTATCCTGAGGTTGATATTATTTGCCAGATACGGTTATTGTAACAACAAAAAAACATTTCTATAATCTCGTTGATGATGTCGCTGGTATGTTATCGGGTTGTCCGTGACGGACGTACGTCGTCATGCTAGTTACCTCTGTTTTCTCTGAACGCGCTTACCAATGGAAATGAAGTTTCAGCACAGATGCAATTTCTCATGTCGGACGTTGTCATGATAATAATGACGTAATAAGGTACGTGTTTGCAGCCATGTTGGAAAAAAGGAAAAATTTGGACTCTATCTTGAAACCATCCCTGGAAAAATTTACAACTTGGCACATGTGAAGTACTCCCCATGGGAAACAAGTGTGTTTTTTTGACGTCATTGGTGGCTTCATTACGACGTCATCATTGCATACTCTGAATGCTTTATCTGATCAGCATGACAATTTTTTTGGTCATCAGGGTATATTGTATGGGAAAAATGATGATGTATGGTCACATGATTCAGCAGTCATTTTTTTAAGCTAAAAACTTCAAAATGCTTTTTTCCGACACGGCTGAAAGATCGAGGGAAAGTTACAAGTGTGATCACCTATCCATGAGGAACAAAAGTTCTCACCTCATGCACATAACGACAGATGCTTTGGCAGCTATAATATTTTTTGAAGTACAAATGTAAAATCTTCTTCTCAGAAAGCTGCCAGAATCGGGGGAATCTTAACAAACATGCTCCCAAGCGATATGGGAATCACGCGGTGTTTCACAATAATTAATATTAAAAACAATTAATGTGGTCTGACACCACATTGGAATGAACGAAAATCTTCAAAGATTACTTCACTTGAACCACTTCATCAATTGACATGAAATGTCACATTTATGATCCGTGGTCATGAGGAATATACATTTGAATTTCCACCTATCAAAACACTGGTGTGGCAGCAGAATTATTTAATATTTTGAATCTAAGGTTCAGTGATTTAAGTAAAACTTGGTACAAGTATGTATAAATGATGTAATAAGTGGTGGAGGCATATCTGGCGACATTACAATGTCAAAGAGTACCCTTCTTGGGATTTTCATGATAAAAGTTGTGGGATGGTAAATTGTATATGTTAAAGTATTTGTGAACACGATATCTAATACATATAAAAAACGTGTTAAGTATGTCAAAAGAAGTACTGTAATAAGGTTGGGATGGTCACAATTATTACATGTGTAACCCTCCATGAAAATGTATATAATGTGGATCACCTGAGATGGGGGGGGGGGGGGTGGGGGCGTGGCGTGCCGTGCAAGGCTGTTGCGTACGTGCATATTTGCGTGGTACGTGCGTGCCGTACATGCGTCGCTTGATATGTGTTCGTTGTTTCGATCCACTATAGGAGCAGGTCCTCAGAAGGTGGAAACCCGATCGCCTCCATAGTCTAAGTCATGCCACCTTCATGTGTGCATGTTATATATATAGTAATATTATATATTAGTTAATATATATAATATGTATATATAATATGTTAGTTGGAGTGTGTGTGTGTGTTGCTGTGCTAAGACTGATTATTAACATTGCATCCGCTGTGAAGTTTCTGTTGTTGGCCTGCTATCAGGCCCAAGTGGCTACGGTTTCAGCGAGATGGAACCGGAGAACCTGAGCAGGCTCCAAGGTGTCCACTCCGGTTGTGGTGGTAGTTTGTTGGATGTTTTAACTGGTTATAATATTTCACTAGGGTCAAATTCGTACATGGAAACCAATAACACAATGCTATCATGCACAAGTCGATGCAGTGGATGGGCATGGAATGACATTATTCCAATAGAAAGATGTTGGAGTGGTTTCACAAATAATTTCCATGTCGACAATCCCAACTTGTTTGCATCCTTATATGGCAAACCACATTCCGATATCCTTTTTACATTAAAAAATGTTTTTCTTCCTGTATTATAGTATAACTGTATATATCATTATCATGTATAATCAATCATTCACATATAGTATATATGTATGGTATATATAATCGTATGTGTAATATATATATATAACTAATTATGTAATGTTTGTGTAATAATACAGGGTAGCTCCAAAAGTTATCTTTATACCCTGATCATTTTCGCAACTACCTCCGTCCCTCCCTCTGCCCTCCTGCCCCCCTCACTCCGCTATAGTAGGTGGAACACTGACTCGAAGAACATGAGGAGCCATACAGATAAAATGAAAAATAAGTTTTGTAAGTAGCTGTACAATAAAACCTGTATATGAGAGTTCAAGACAACAGCTTCAACTGGAAGGGGTTAAGAGTACTTTCAGGCCACCCTGTATATACGTGAATATATATGATATATATATTGTATAATTAAGTATTTATTATATAGATATGATGTTGTGTATATATATATATATAAACTAAGCAGTGATATAGTTATGACCTTGTGTGCGTGGCATCGCGATCGGAGAATGTGGAGGCGACTCATGGACGTATAGTGCTTTGCATGTAGTAGATATCGTTGCGGATCGTGGAGGCTACATATAGATTAGGTAGACGCGAGGGAGACGTAGAAGAAGAAGGGTGCGGAAAAATAAATGAAGGCCGTTGTATTAGTGATTATTTAAAGGGGTAATGATAGGATATTTTTTAATAGTTCAAACGTTATAATAATAAACCTATAAAAGTATAGTAATAAAATTTATATATATAGTAAAAGTTAATTAAATTGATATTATTTAAATATTTTATAATATAAAATTATAAATATTAAATTTATATTTAATATTAATTATATATTTTATACTTCCTATTTATTTTAAATTTAAAATAAAATACAATATCTTTATAATAAATAATATAAAAAAATTTTTTTATATGTATATAATATTTTAAAAAATTTTTAAATTTACGTAATATTAAATTATTTTTTAATAAATTAATTTAAATAATTAAAAATTTTAAAAATATAAATAATAAACTTAAAATTTAAAATTATACTAATATAATTTAAATATAATTAAAATAAAATAATATTTATATTAATAATTATAAAATATTTAACAATTAAATATTATTAATAAATCGTTAAATTTATAAATTAAAAATCATTAACACTAATAACTAGTAATTATAATAATAAAATAAAAATATTTTATTTATAATAATTATAAATTAAATTAATTTAAATAAATAATTTAATATTGATGTAAATAAAATAATTAAATATAAAAAAATATAGAAATTTAAAAATTTTTTATTAATATAATTTAAATATTGTTATCTAATATTTTATAAAAAATTATAAATAAGACATTAAATAATAAATGTAAAGTAAATAAATTAAATTATATACTTTTATATTGTGTGTTTGTGTTATCATATATATATATATATAAAGTATATATATAATATATAATATTAATAAAAATGTGTATTATGTATGTGTAATATATATATGTAATGTATTTAATATATATGTATGTATGTGTAATAAATGTATTTGTATGTGTGTTGTGTAATATATATATATATATTATATATATATATAATTTACACTAATATATATTAATATGATATATAATATCTATATATATATATATAATAATATCCACCATTATATTAAAATATATTGTATAGTAAGTATAATAAATATATATCACATATAATATATAATAAAATACATAAATTACTAATATATATGTATTATATAATATATATATATATATATAGACACAAGGGAAAACCAGTAGATGTCAGATAAGTCAATTTTAGAGAAACTGAAAAACCAAAGTTTCAAGCCTTTGTGGGATGTTTATAACTGTCATATGATTTCTTTGTCCAGTAAAGGAAGATGATATTGCGTCAATTAAGATGGTAGCATTTTCCAACCTTCTGTGTATTTAATTTAAGAGCAAAGAAAAGAATCATTGTGCAAACTGACATCACGGTTATTCCCATTGTTTAATAATTCCCCTGCAATTAACACCCAAGAGTGTAGCAAATTTCATGCTTCTGGTATGAGCATACATTACATGACTTTGTTGATACAGAATATTTTTCAATTAATCGGTCACTGTTTTTTGTTGTGGTGTCAACGCCATACTCAGGGTGAGTTCGCTTATAATGACTACAGGATTCCATTTCTTACTCCGTTATACTTAAATGATGGAACCGGAAGAAACCACGATAAAACACCCCCGCAATAGCCGAAGCACTCATGTGACATCACTCAATACCTAGCAGGTGATTGGCGTGGGTACACGTCGAATGAGATGGTATCAGACGCCTAACATTAAGCCCGGCGTGGGGTCCCATAACAGCTCACAATAAACGGTTTGACCAGGCTTGACCAGATATGCACCTAACTACGGAGCCATGAATAATCATAGGCGATTGTATGCTCAGAGTTTAATTGTGAAAGTTTTACAACCTTTCATGTTTTAGTTTCCACTCTGAATATTATGTGGAACAGTTAACATGATGAAAGGGGATAACCAGGATAAGTACTGAACAACCTGGTTTCTACTTGTTCAGGCTTGACCCATTGTTTTTTCAGAGGCTAAACTTTATTCCATAGTAAATTTATGTATTACCCAGGTTATTTTGTTAAAGTATATTGTGAGAGGAAACCTTATGTTCAACTATTGGCAGGTGGGGAATAACTCCTGGAATTTTAAAAAGTGACAGTCTCTGGTTCTCCGCCATTGTGGTATACTTATATAGTATATTATATATAATATATATATAAGGCCCAGCGACGTGAGTTGATATAAGATGCATCTGGCCCATTTGGAGTAATGCCATAATAGAAACGTTATTAGATATAGCGCCTTACCTGACGCTATCATCGCCCCGGCCTATATCACTATCATATCATAAAAAATGTTGTCTTAATCACTCTCCGCGGGGCCTCATATTAATACATTAAGATATATACTATAATAATTAATCATACTAACATTGGTGTGTGTAAAATATATATATATATATATATATATATATATGTTGTGTAATTAATATTATATATATAGTATATAATATATATATATAATATAATATATATGATGTTATTTAGTAATGTCCAGGTTTTCCCACTGTTGATGAAGTGGCAATTACCGCCACCCTCTGTAACATGTTACTGAGTTACTCGTATAAAAGGCCATAAAAAATGACGGGTTGGAATTATATGATTCAAAATATTCAAGGAAAATGGAAGATGTGATGTTTCGAAGCAAGACGCATGATTTTAAAACACTACATGTACAAATGTGATCCTATTTTATTTATCTCCTGGGACGTTTCATTTCGACGGTCCAGCCTTGTGAGTATGCCAAAGTCAGAAGCCTCGACCTCGCGTCAGGTGTGCGTATGTCTTCTTCATTTATTAGACATCCTTCAGACATAAATGAACACTCGTTTTACTCTGCGTGCGTTACACATCACGTGCAGTGAATTGCACCACGCCATGCCTTGTATTTGTTGTTATTTTTTTAAAAAACGTTTCTGTACACAGCCCTTCAGGCTTGTTTTGCAGGTCACCATCTACAATGGAAGAGATGTAATTACTCTTATGAAAAATGTTTTTCGAGTTTTTTTAATCTTGAAAAACAGACCAGATTGAACACAGTCATGTGAAAAGATTTGCCTTTAAAATCCTATTTAAGTCGTCCTTATGAAGGGGGACAGACAAATACACACTGTGTTTTATATTGGTAGATTTGTGCCTGGTGTAGGCATCCATTATGACGTCCTTCATCCAAGGGTTCACGGATAAAAATCTGGACGAATTTGCATAACACTGGTCCAATGGACCCGGGAACTGAAACAAATGTAACTTGTAAAATATATTGTTATTTCTATTTTTATTATTATGCTTTTATATACAATGTTTAGGCTCATGGGATGATATTTGAAGAAAACCAAAAAGTAATGTTTATTTGTATATCTATATATATATATAATGTTATTTTATTTTTTTTTATTTTAATTATTTTTTTTGTTGCGGCTCGTATTGGAGTATTTGCTCAAAAAAATTTTTGGTCAGAAAATATCGATTCACTGATTTTTTGACTTTCTATAGACCACGAAATGAAACAAAGTAAAACTCTGGGGAATACTGTGGGAAAACTTTGTGAAATACTGTGGAAAAAGATTTAATGTACAAGCGTGCATTCCCGAATTTCTAACATTTCAATCATTTGAGACGTCTCATATGTTAACATTACATCATATCAACCTTTAAGATGTTTTACTTTCATCCAACCATCTTTACAGGGACACCAAAACCATTCGATTTGCTGAAGCAATGTCAATGCAATGACTTGAATACATATTGATTAGATGTTTTATTGATAAAATCAATAAACCTTCAAAAAAACCAAACACTTGAAAACATTAAATGAAATAGAATAATAAAAAATGGACTGACGAAACCGAACGGAAAATCGGAAGTACGTGAGAAAACAAGATGGTGAAACCACATCGAGGCTTTCAAAATAACTTGAATACTTTCCAAATGACTCAGGACCTTTCCCCGGAGATGATGAATCTTGAATAGAAGGTATCATGTGCATATTACGAAGAATACAATGCAAAATGCAACAACGGGTCCGCTAGACCCGAACCACACGGTCCAGGGGGAACGTTTTTATTAAATAATATATATATATATATATATGATTCCCATTAAAACTGAACTTTAAATTTAAACTCAATTTAAATAAGTTCTTTCTCGATCATGGATTGATAAAACGGACAGACAGACAGAGACATGAACCAATTGCTTCACTCCCGCTATTTGCTTCGCGTGTGTGGGTTAAAAACGTCTGAAGGAATTTATCTATTCGTCATATTTCATCCAATGAACTTGAAATTTGAACAGAATTTGCATAGTGTCACCGATTTGGTTCACCAATCAAAACCTAGAAGCCTTTTGTTTGTGAGGTCAAAAGGTGAAAGGTCAAGGTTGCAGAAAAATCCATTTTCATCCGATTGACTTGAAATTTGATCAAAATTTGCTTATTGGGTCACTGAATTGCTTTACCAATCAAAAGCTCGAAGCCGATTGTTTTTGAGTTCCAAATGTCAAGGTTGCAGGGACTGATTTCGCAAGTACTGGTTTATGACCGCTTGTTGGTTGTCTGCCTACCTGTCCAGACCATAACCTTTTTACCATTTGAGTTTTTGTCATCAAATTTTCAACAAATCTTTATTATGAAAATGTCGAGAACACAAGTCAATAAATTTTACAGTTTTTTTTTTCAGCTGTTGTTTTAGTCAAATTTAGTTTGAGTATAAAGCGAATGTGGATGGGCTTTGCATTTTGGGATGCTTTCTAGTTATGTTTGTTTATCTGTCCTTTGCCTTTTTAGGTCATCTCTTCGAGCATGACCTAATAATATTGGTGTTGAGAGGAGAGGTGCTATCCGTCCGTCCGTGTCTTCACAATGAAGTTGAAGCGGGAGATCTGGTCATTAGTGATCCTGATAGAGGTCGATGAGACGTACACGATGGTATGACTTTCAAGGTCACCGAAGGTCAAGGTCAAGGTCACGAGGCCTTTGAAGTTGCAAAAATGACGATTTTCAAAATCTATCTCCTCCCCATTTCTCAAGCGATCTTGAATTTGATTTGGCATATGAATCTATGGGACAATATCTAAATTTGTCGGGCCGGATTTCGATATTCGCTTTCGTTTTCGTGTCACGTGACTTCAAATTTGGCAAAAAAATGCGAAAATGACGATTTTCAAAATCTATCTCCTCCTACATTTCTCAAGCGATCTTGAATTGATTGTGGCATATGAATCTATGGGACAATATCTAAATTTGGTCAGGCCGGATTTTCGATATTCGCTTTCGTTTTCGTGTCACGTGACTTCAAGTTTGGCAAAAAATGCGAAAATGACGATTTTCAAAATCTATCTCCCCTACATTTCTCAAGCGATCTTGAATTTGATTGTGCAATGAATCGATGGGACAATATCTAAATTGGTCAGGACGGATTTTCGATATTCGCTTTCATTTTCGCGTCACGTGACTTCAAAGTTGGCCAAAAATGCGAAAATGACGATTTTCAAAATCTATCTCCTCCTACATTTCTCAAGCGATCTTAATTTGATTGTGGCATATAAATCTATGGGACAATATCTAAATTTTGTTGGCCGGATTTTCGATATTCGCTTTCATTTTCCGTCACGTGACTTCAAAGTTTGCAAAAACTGCCCTACCTTCAGGAGGCTATATATTTTCTCCCAGAGATGACCGTCACTCCCGCACGGGGGTAATTTTATGCATAACCTTTATTTTACTGTTTTTCTTTTGACCGTTGTTCGTCATGTCTTATCATTTTGTTGTTTTGCTTTTCCATGAACCTTCACTTCTTTTTTAAAGTATAGAAACAAAAAACAAGAAAACAGATAAATGGATAGAACCTCCTAGCACTGTGGTACCACATACTGACCAAGCCTGGTGTTGGCTTAACGGTTAAGGTGGCTGGCTTAAGATCTTAGGGTCCTGAGTTTGAGCCCCTGTCGTGTCGTTAAATCACACCAGGTTGGTTGACTTGGCCTGTCATCCTTCTGAGGCCAGAGAAATGAGTACCAGCTTACTGGTACCAGGAGCACTACATCAGTGGCACAACCTCACTTCCAGCAATGATGCAACCAGCAGACACAGGCTGCATATGAAAAATAATAAACAACATACTCTTGTAAAAATTTTATTCAAATGGATGAAAAACAAAACAAGACTAACTTGGGAAGACATTAAAATAGTAAACAAGGTTCCAAGTGTTTGTTATCTATACATAAAAAGAGAGCTGTGTGTGTGTGTGTGTGTGTGTGCGTGCGCGCGTGTGCATGCATCGTTGCAAATGTTAGCTGCTATCTCCTTACATGGGTGGGTTTCAGGGGATGGAACGGAGAACTACCAGGTCTCAAAGAATCCACCTCCGTATCTGGTGTGTGTGTGGTGTGTGTGTGTGTGTGTATGTCACCAGTTTTCTCAGAGATGGCCAAATGGATCTTCTTCAAACCTTCAGAGGTTCATCAGTGAGTGGGCGGAAGTGTTTTAGGCAAAATATCTTTTTTTTGAAAGTTGGATTTTATTTTTTTTAATTTCTCTATAGTGCCTAAGCCTTTGTAGCTGCATGAAAGTTAATATTAAATTATCACTGACCCCATTTTTAGGGGTGCAGGGAAATGTTTTAGGCCTCCACAAAAAAAATAGAAAAAAAAAAATCAAATGCCAACAGCGATTATCAACAATCAGTGCGCAATGTCTGGTACCCCTGCTCGTTATGAATGAAGAAAATTCACGATAGTGCGATGAGTGAAAGATCAGTTTTCATTAGGAAAAAAAAAATGGCAGAGACTATCAATCACAGTTTCCACATGAAAAAATAAGGGGCCATACCCCTGGGCACTCACCTGATAGAATAATGATACTGAGGAGGAAGTCAACATAGGACGGAATCAGCAAAATGTACCAATAAACAATGTTAGACTCCGATTTCTTTTAATGGTGTGAACAAACTTTGGTATATACAGGGTGATGAAGGTTGTGGTCAAGTTTCATTGAAATTGTGTGTGTGGTTTCAAAGAAGAAGTTGCAAGTGTTTATGGACAGACTGACGGACAGACGACGCACCATCCCATAAGCTCCCCGGAACTACGTCCCAGGTGAGCTAAAAAAATAAACCTCAGTTGTTAAATTTGCTAAAGCAGTAATGGTGCATATATATATATATATATATATCCATTTTATACTGCAATTACACAACAATAGCATGGAAAATTCTGAATGACAAAGTAAAATGTGGTAATGGAAAGTTTCCAACTTGGCCTGGAAGGGTTTAAATCCAATCCAATAGCTTTTGTGCAGAGTAATTCTGTGAAACAAAAAAAAACCACAAAGACAAAGTAATAATGCATTACAAAATGAGTGAAAAATCATATGAATAAAGTGAATCAACAGAACATTCATGATGGAAGAAATTCAACACAACCCCAACTAATCTGAGATATTTTCCACTTTTCATATTATGAATGGTATAATTTGATCACCAGGCTATGAAGTAACTTCATTTAACAACCAAGACTAGTGCGTAAACATCATGTAGCTTCAAATACTTACTGGCAAGGAGTAAAAAAAGATGGTCAGAAAAAGGGTTATCAGCACACTAAAAATGCTGAAGCAGAAGTACTTCTTGTAACGTTTGCATAAAATATACTTGAAGCTTTTAAATGGTGAGGTGAACCATAAGAAAGAGGTTTGCGGTCGCCTGCATGAGAAACAAGACAAGGAGAAAAAGACATAAAATGCATTACACATTTTAAAGGTGGAAAAAGTTTGATTTAATGAAATTTAATTCCAGGCTATAAGGCAACAAAAAATTGAAAGGGGGTGTAGACTTTTTATAGGCACTGTCTGCCATGTCAGTCAGTCACATTGCAGTTGTATTTATTTGCTGGTATCAATGATCTCTGCTGGTGCCAATTGGCTTGAGGCTGTGTTTTTTTTGGAATCCCCTTTTGTGATAAACCTAATGTGATTTCATATCTGTACACGAGTTTGCAATCACGGAGGAGGAAGTGTGCTTGTAAGGCATGGACTCTGGAGGAGAAACTTTGGAATTTACTGGATGAATCCATTCATGCCATTGTGCAGAACCTTGCAGTGGGATGAACGAGTGTGTCTGGGTGGAAGAAGTGGGAAGGTAAAATGCACCAAGGATAAGCTACAACCAAGTGCCAGCGAAGATGAATTTGGCATTGTGTGCACAAGCAAATGGACTTTGCTTTGTGGTTCCAGTGAATAGACAAGGAGTGTTTTTTCTTTTTTGGGTACAGAGTCAGGGCTTGTGGAAGAGCTGAAACACAAAAGGACCAGCAGAAAGAGAAGGGGGGAAATGCCAACAGCAGGGCTTACAGAAAATGTAGATGGAGACGGCTAAACCAAGGATGCAGGGAACGATGAGGTATAGGGGAGAATGCAAGGGGGGTGGAAAATATGGATGCAGAAGCAACTAGAAGGGCACTCGGTAAAGCACACACCTCCGCCACATAATGCCTGATCGACGAGAACATATCAGGCCCAATAACTTTTTGAAATATCATGCTATATAATCATGTTTTTGAGCCCTATCTCTCATTGATGAAGAATCACTTTAAAATTTAAATAATTCTCAAATTCAGCTCCGGATTTGGATCTTCACCAAAATCTAAACATTTATTCCTCGTCACACACTGAACCTGTCCAGAAAATTTCATCCGAATCCATCCACAACTTTTTGAGATATCATGCTATATATCATTTTTGGCCCTTTCTCTCAATGGTGAAGAATCACTGAAATAATTATACGAATCGGATCCGGAACCGGATCTTCACCAAAATCTAATCAGTTCTTCTTTGTCACACACCCAACCTGTCCACCAAATTTCTTCTGGATCCGTCCACAACTTTTTGCACACAGGCAGACGAAGACAGACAGACAAACAAACAGGCAGCGAGGGGTGAGAACGTAGCCTCCTTCACCTTCGGTGGCGGAGGTAACAATATGGAATGAAGACTTGGAGGGAGGAATGAGATTGAAGAGAATGTGGAAGTTGGTTCCACAGGCGGGAAAAAAGAGGAACAAATGAGTGGAGGTGAGCAGTTATGCTGGATTTTGGGTATTCCACCAGAAGGGGGTTGCTGGTGGAATGCATGCATCCTTATAGATAGATACCTGTGAGGGACAAAGCACAGAGATGGGAGAGGAGGTGGATGAAGACAAAGACACCACCGACCTGATGCGATTGGAGAGTGATCGGCCCATAGCCTCCACTTCATTGCAGGAGATTCCAATGCTCTTGAAGGCCTAGGTTTCCAAAGCGTCAAGCTGACCAAGGTGTGAGGCAGGGGCTCCAGCCAAGAGGGGAGAGGACTACTCCATCAAGCTGTGAATGAAAGACTTGTGGTGGATAGGAGTTCAGGTGTGCCAAGGAAGGACTTTGCTTGATGGAGGATGGTCAGTCGGCGACCATCTTTGGAGGCCAACTTTTAAACGTGGTTTGCCCGAGAAAGATCATGGCCAAGAGTGAAACCCCATAATTTTACAGACAGACAGACAGAGAGAGACAGAGAGGAATTTTTCATGGTTAAAATACATATTCCAAGTGTTTGAACAGCTTGTGATTTTGTCAAGGTCTGAAGAGAGGGAAAAGGCTACAGCCTTCCTGTCTGAAGGATGAGGGATGTCACGGCAGCAGGTGGAGTCATCAGCAAATAGATAAAGAGGATTTTCCAGAGTCAGAGATCATTTATGAAGATCAGGAATAGGACTGGGCCCAGAACACTGCCTTGGGGGCACTCCAGCATTGATGGTGAGAGGAGATGAAAGGATTCCATTGAGAGCCACACTTTAGCTACAAAAGTGGGGGAAGTCAGTAAGCCATGAGTGTAGTTGGTCTTGTGTGCCATAGGCAGAGAGTTTGGAGAGCAAGTGTTCCCATTTCTGGACAGTTATTGCAGAACAAAACCTTGGAAAGAACCATCATTTGTAGAAATGTCCTTCAGCACAACTGGTTCATGAAGTCTGGTGACCTTCACTCTAGTATTAATGCAGGGAGAAAGTGCAAGGACAAATGTATCCATGAATGAGGCTTTAAAGTGGTGTTCACCTGACTGTGCGTGGTCATACACTTGCCACATCAAATAAATAATGTGAAGGAAACTGCCATTTATTATAAATATAATATTCCCACCAAGACGTTCTCACCATGGGAATAAATCTCCATGCCACAATTTAAATAATCCATTGAGAGCTTATCAGTGCTGTTCAACCTGGATTGTCCTTTAAATCTTAGCCCTTGGATAACGATTTAGATGGCAAATGAATATGAACCAGAAAGCTACATGACAGCAGCACCAGAAACAGAGCGATTTTTTTGTTACCCTCGCCAAAGGAGAGGGTATTGCATTTGGGTCAGTTTTTTGTCTGTCTGTCTGTCTGTCTTCAAAAATCTTCTTCTCTGAAGTGGCTGAACAAATCGAGGCGAAACTTTACACGTATGACTGCCTGTCCATGCGGAACAAAAGATTCACACATATATCATAGGTCACTTGGTTGTCGGCCATATTGGATTTACCCTCAAACCTATAAAAATACACCACTCAAAAGAAGTCCTGGTGAGGGTCTGCAATCTCTGATTGCTCTTATTCTTGTTATCTCAAACTGTACAAGTCTTTGTGAGATTTCATGCTGGGAATGGTCTCAATTATAATCCAAGTTTGAGAAGTAGTTCATGATCCAGTTTTGGCATTTTATCTCCAGGGTAGTGTATTGCTTTGCGAGATCATGGGCGGCAAAACTCCCTTAGTTATTAGTGTGCCGTGAGTGATGCCATTCAGTTATGATTATGTTGCACTCTTGGTGGTAATGCTTCTGAGTCTTTTATTTTTCTTTATATTTTCACTTTTGGGGCTGGGGACTCCCAGTATATATATATATATATAAACATTTATACAATAACCAGTCCATGGAATTCATCTGGTCATTATAACAATACACTACTGTACTTTGTAGCCACAAAAATTAATAAATCGATCAACAAAAACGGTTCTCTCACTTTGGTGATTCCAATGTTGGATTGATGTTTGGTTCATCACGGCCTTGTCCAGCTGGTTTCTCCTCAAATTCGCTCTCGTTCAAGATTTCCAATGTCAACTCCAGCTTACCCTGCAAGCACATGATCCATTTAGAACATGCACCAACCAGTCCCCATTATGAGACAATGCAGGTGTGCACAACGATTAAGAACACAGGTAGCAAATTATGCTAAATGTGGACAAGGTGTTTTTTCTTCTTTTCTGTTTTTCTTCAACTTTTTATTGCAGATTATATAAATTCCCATTTTTACAACACTCTCCTCAATTTTTCAGTGAAAAATAACTATGCCACAACTTGCATCTTGACTGCTCAAAATCTAATAGTTAATTGTTATTTTTATTTTATAGCTCCGGCTTGTTTCGGCATAACCTATGGGGTAAATCAACAAGTCCATGGCCAACAACATCAATAAGAGAACATATAAAATCAAATTCATGTATTGATGGATATGCCTCCACCCACATAAGATGTCAACCCACTGTTATGTTTGATTTCAATTGAAGGTCATGTGAAAAAGTGAAAGGTGATATGAGAGAGAAAAGAAAGACAAGTACAAGAGAGAACATCAGATGCTTCAAACTCGAGTTAAGGTCTGCAAAATTTTCAAAGCGGACATGACCTTTGACCTGTTGAACCCAAAATTGAAACGGTTCATCTTTGTGTTACAGTCCATAATTTTGTCAAGTTTGGTTGAATTGCTTCAGTGCATCACAAGTTATTATGGTTCCAAAATACCTTTCAATTAAAGGTCAAATACCCCTTCACCATTGACCTTGTGAACCCAAAATCAAATCAGTTCTTCTTTGTAATGCATTTGACACATGTGCCAAGTTTAGTTAAAATAAATAAATAAATAAAACCTTCAATGTTTCACAAGCGAGCGGTTAAAAATATTTTTCATTTCAAAGTCACATGACCAAAGAACCTTGACCTTTTGAAGCCGACATATAATCAGTTCATCTTTGTATACAGTCCATACTTACACCAAGTTTGGTTGAAATCCCTTTAGTGATTCAGAAGTTATTGTGGTAACAAAACAAATCTGCTACTTTCAGATAAATGTTACATGACCTTTTATCTTTAACCGTTGACCACAAAATCGAATCAGTTCATCATTGCATCATATTACATACTTATACGAAGTTTGGTCAAAATCCCTTAAGTGGTTCACAAGTTATCATGGTAACGAAAATCTGCTACGCACGCACACACAGACGGAGAGACGCACAGCCAGATGGATAATCCGAAAACACAATGCCTCCGGCGCCTTTGGCCGTGGAGGCTTGAAAATACAATTTGACACAAATGTGTTGACGGACATGCCCCGCCCACTTTAGGTGTTAATGCACTATTATGTTCGATCACTATACGAAACATTAAAGGTTATATATGGAGAGAGAGAGAGAGAGAGAGAAGAGAGAGAGAGGAAGAGAGAGGAGAGAGAGAGAGAGAGAGGAGAGAGAGAGAGAGAGAGAGAGAGAGAGAGAGAGAGAGAGAGAGAGAGAGAGAGAGAGAGAGAGAGAGAGAGAGAGAGAGAGAGAGAGAGAGAGAGAGAGAGAGAGAGAGAGAGAGAGAGAGAGAGAGAGAGAGAGAGAGAGAGAGGAGAGAGAGAGAGACAGACAGACGCAGAGAGAGGCAGAGAGAGGCAGAGAGAGGCAGAGAGAGGCAGAGAGAGAGAGAGAGAGAGAGAGAGAGAGAGAGAGAGAGAGAGAGAGAGAGAGAGAGTAGAAGGGAGCTTCCGTTCATTTGTACCTGAGACAAGAAGCACGCTGTGTTGTAGGTCGACAAAATAATACAAGCCTTTCATTGTGCATAATCGGAAATCAATTCATTTGTGTGGTTTCTCTCAGCCTCCCCACAGGTTTTCAGCAGAACTTCTCACAGGGTCAAGGCTGGGGGTTATTTGGGCACCCCAGTGAAAGGAGAAACTGGTCCTGTGATCTTCGGGATGCTACCAGCAAGTTCACTCGGTTTGGCCTGAGACCCACCCCGCAGCACAACATTAGTAGGGAAGCAGTGGCCTGCTTAACCCACCAAATCTAGGCAGAGGTGCCTCGCTTGGCTCGACCATGCTGAAATTCCACATTTTTAGCTTTTCTCGAATGCAAGTTCCAGATAAGGCATTGTCACCGTTCACCGTCCATCCATCTCCTATTTTGACTTCTCTGGCCAAACCGCTGGGCCGATCTGGTTGAAATTTGGCAGCAAGTTCTGCTCCTCACTGGCAACAGGGATTACAAAGCTCATTCTGGTCACGAGACTATAAGTAGGTCAAAATGGTGGACTTAGAAAATTCTTTCAAAAATATTCTGCTCCAGACCCATCAGTCAGAATGCTACCAAATTTGGGTGACAACATTAGGACAGGGTCGTGATGTTAAATTGCAGAGGTCATGCCGATCACGTGACTGGAAGTGTGTCAAAATGGCGGCCTTCATAAAGTTTTGAGAAAAAGCGCATAAATTCTTTCGAAAATGTTCTTCTCCAGACCCACCGATCAAAATGCTATCAAATTCGGTTTACCTTATTAGTACAGGGTCCTGAGGTTAAATTGTGGAGGCCATGCTGATCACATGACCGGAAGTGTATCAAAACGGTGGTCCCGTGAGTTCCTTCAAAAATCTTCCTTCTCTAGACCAACCAGTCAGAATGCCACCAAATTTGGGTTACAACATTCGGCCATGACCCAGATAAGCTCCAGGTCCAGTGGTCCTATTTTTATTTTTTATCCTCCCCTCCCCCTCCATCTTCTAACTACCTTTTCCTTCTGTTTGTCCGACTACCTATCTAGAGAGTCTGCGTCAATAAGGAAACGGTAAGGTAGACGCGACCAAAATCTTTGTTGTTAATAAGTATGATTCATCTTCTGACTTTATCGATACAGTACTATAAGAGAGCCGTGTGTGTCGCCATTTTTCTCAGAGATGGCTGAATGGATGTTCTGGAAACTTTCAGAGGTTCATCAGCAAGTGCCTGGGAGTGTTTTAGGCAAAAATAAAATTTCTTTAATTGTTCTATCATGCCTAAGCCTTTGTAGCTATGTGAAAGGTAATATTAAAATGATAACTGACCCCGTTCCTTAGTTGGGGTAGGGACATGTTTTGGGCACCCACAAAAAAAAGAAAAAAAGAACATTGATTTCTTCCAAATGCCAACAGGGTTAAAACAGAACCGGGCAACATCGGTGACCGGTAAAGACTTTGGTTACCTCCCGGGCAAAATGTTAGTTACCCACCGGGCAATGCCGGGTACCCCTGCTAGTAGTTAATAAGCATGATTTATTTTCTGATCTGGACGTTTGAATCAATCTTTTCCCAACAGTGTTGCAAAGCACTCCAGAGCATAGTCAGACTGCTCACGTAAATTTCATCTTTCTCTCAAGTGTATTCACCCCGATTTATTTTCTGGAAACTTCTTCACATTAATTTATGTGACTGTGGTTGTTGCTTTTTGTGCTTCCTGCTTTGGTTTCATTTTCCCCATCTTGTTAAACTTTATATGCCTCTGTTTACGAAGTCACTGGAGGAATCATGTTTTTGGGTTGTCCGTCCGTACGTCACTCTGTCCGTACATCCGTCCGTCCGTCCGTACTAATTTTCTCTGTTTTCTTTGGAACCACTTATCCGATTGACACAAAATTTTCAAAATAGGTGCGACTACTCATGTAGAACGTTTTATTGATAATTATGATGTCATAGGTCAGTTCACGTGGTGTGGCAGCCATATTGGAAAAAAGGAAAAACTTTGGACCTCTGTATCTCCGAAACCACCCCATGGAAAAAAATTGAAACTTGGCACATGTCAAGTGCTCCCCATGGGAAATAAGTGTGATATTTTTGATGATGTCTTAAGTGATTTCGTTATGACGTCATAATTGCATACGTTGAACACGTTATCCGATAAGTATCAAAATGTTTGAAGATCATCTCGGGCTAAATTGTAAAAGGGGAAAATAATTGATGCCGTCATTGGTCACATGGTTTGGCAGCCATTCTTTTTCTTCATTTTTTTAACATAAAAACCTTCAAAAATCTCCGAAGTGGTTGAACAGATCCAGGCAAGACTTTGCAGGTATGATCACCTCTCCATGAAGAACAAAAAGTTCTCCACCTATGACGTCATAGGTCACATGGTTTGGCATCTATGATTTTTTGAAGAATAAACCTTTAAAATCTTCTCCAGAATGGCTGACAGATCGAAGAGAAACTTCACCCACATGTTCCCCTAAGCCTTGGAGATACCAGGGTGTTCACAAATAATAGGTCACATGGTCTGGGAGCCATCATGGATTCAACAAAAAATCTTTTAATTTTTTTTAATTTCTCTTGAACTGCTTCATCAATCAACATGAGACTTCAGAATTATGATCCAGTAGTCATGGGGAATATTTGTTTCAAATTTCAACCTGATCGGACGCATGGTCCTGCAGCCAGAATTATTGAATGTTTTGAATCTGGGTTTGGGGATTTAAATCAAACTTGGTACAAGTATGTATAATGATGTAATAATGTGGGCGGAAGCATATCTGGTGACGTCGCAATGTTGGAGAGTGCCCTTCTAGTTATTCCTGCGATTGTGGGATGATCGCTTGTCTGCGTGTGCGAAGAAATTACCAGCGGACACGTGTGAGTTACGTTCTCAGCATGTGTACCAAATTGACAATTATAATGTTCCCTGGGCATTTGGCAAACTCCAGTTCAAATTCAAGTCTCTATTCTCAGGCTATCTTGCGGTGTATTAACTCCGGAGACACCAAGTTATATTCTGGTTTGGCTAGGCTGTGTGTTAATTGCAAAATATCCCCAAATATTGCTCTTAACTGCTGTGAAGCATTTAAACTCATGTCACAACATAACTTGTTGTAAAGCTCCTGATCAACAGGGGGAGCCTGCTATGTACCAACCCTGTTTCTGCATCCACTGTCAAATTAAATGACGTTCCTGAATTGTAGCTGGGAAATAAGACATTCAAGTTAAAATAGCTACATCCTGCTTAGTTGCTGTCTGTGAAAGACAAAGAACTGTCATTTGCTAAAAAAAAAAAAAAACAAAAAAAAAAAGTGTCAGCTGCTGCACCACGAACTGCAATACAAGTCAGCCAAATATACATATATATATATATATATATATATATATATATATATATATATATATATATATATATATATATATATATATATATATATATATATATATATATATATATATTGTAATTCCAGCCAACCGGTTGGGAGTTAAATCACTCCATGGATGTGATTCTGACTCATTGGTCTTCATTTTTTTTTTCACTTAAAAAATTCAAAATTCTTGGATCTGGATCCGGATTCGGCTCTTCACCAAAATCAAATCCATTCATCCTTTTCACACACCCAACCTGTCCACCAAATTTAGTCCGAAACTGTCTGCAATTGTTTGAGATATCCTGCTCTCAGACAGATTTTCAGGGGTGAAAATATAACCTCCGTCAACCTTTGGTGGCAGAGGTCATAACAGCAAACCATTGTAGATGGAAATCGTCTTCATAACCCATGCATACACACATATATTTGGTGGTAAAGTTGGTACCTTCATTATTATAGTGTGTTTTGTTACCCATGCCTGCTCTGAAACCCAGTCCAGACAAGAGATGCAGGCACAACCAAGTCCTTTGGCCACATAAATGTCACTGACTCCCAAATAACCTTCATAAGGTTACGAGACAGTCACCAGCATAAAATTATGCTTTTCTGCATCTGTCATCCTTCATTTCATTTGCAGTTATGTCTGTTATTACATGCTATATCCATTTAAAAACAACTTAAAAGCTATTTATTAATCAATGAACAACCAAAAGTGAGAAGCAATTCAAAATCACTGACCACCAATGTCCATGTGTTTCCCTCTTTTGAATAACAGGGCCACCATCCCTTGATGCTCTTTTTATGAAAAAGAGACATCATTTCGATGCTCTGCCTCTTTTTTTTTGATAATGTGGCTGCAGGGATCTGACGCAGGCTACAGATTTCAGGCTCTTTGGCAGCAACAGGCATGCAGTTCAGGTCCAACGTCAGGTTCCCTGTACAGGGGAGTGCAAACAATAAATCCATGCTCATTGTGGCATCAATCATATTGTGGCCATGTTAATTGTATAGCCTCAATATTAAATCACAGTGCATTCTGGGAAAAAAAGAGTCAAAGAAGGACAGTGACATAATATGTAGGCCAAGAACATGATATAGCCAGTCAGGCCCACAGGCCAGAATAAAAGTTGAAAATAAAATCAGGGTGATTGTTAAGGAATAGGCCATCATGGCCGTCATGCAAAATTTGACCTTACATTGCTGTTTGCCAATAAAAGCAACAATTTAATCTGATTACAAGACCAATTACCGAAAGTTGTATGGCTATATTATCAGACTACCCTTTTGTTTTTCCTGCAATGTGTAACTTTGGTTATAAAACACTCAATTTACATTCTTCAAATGTAAGAACATATGCACTTCAATGCTCATTACATTATTTCTATAATTACAGTACTCTCTGTATTAACATGTGGAAAAGCAAATTTGTTAGAAAAAAAAAAAGCATCTGAAGTCAACAGTCATGACATAACTCATTAACCTCCCAGTATAATGATTAGCCAAAATTAAAATACATTTAATTTGTGCAACCAGCGGAAATAGACATTTCCCACAACACCGGGTCAATGCAAACGTTTTATAATTATCAATGCTCCTTGCGGAACTTCGGTGATGCGGACGGAATCTTCTTTCGCCACACAGTTGGGCTACGGCAAAATATTATAATTATTTCTCTGGTGGGA
>CM068953.1:118277455-118297047 GCA_035128595.1 Eptatretus atami | reverse complement strand
AGGAAGTGATAAGCTGGCTGGTTAGGAAACAAGTCAATAGAGAGCCAGTCAACAGGGGAACAAGGAGACGAGAGGAAGCTGGTTAGAAACAATGTGATAAATGTTTGATGTGGGTAATATCAGAGATAGTGGTGATGGAGGGTCGTCTTTGCTGTAGGAAATGCTATCGAAAGGTTGAAAGAATGGATAACTAAGGAGGAAGAATAAGATGGTGATTGGCTGATGGCGTCTTTTCATTGTTCATTGTACCTGACTGGGATTGAGCATTGGAACTCAGGAACATCGTGGTGAGATATACTTTATAAACATCTTAACCTGACCAAGCTGCAGGACATTGTGTTGGAGGAGCAGAGGCTGTTGGGGTTTTGAGTAGGCCTGTGGTTTTATGTGACAGAGTCCTGAACTAACCCCTTCATGTTTTGCCACATGTGGGAGGAGCATGGCTGGCACATCCTGCATAAATAGAGTGCAGCATGACATCATTGTGCAATTTGGCACTTTAAGGAGGCATCATGCTGGGGAAAATGCAAGAAGGGGCTTTGGTTGCACCATCACAAACTGATTCAACCATTCAGTGAATGATGAATCAGATCTGCTCGATATCACAAAGGCCAAGAAGGGATCCAGAGAGTCTAACAAGGCAGCAGCATCAGCCAAACATCTTTCGGGGGAGGGCAAGGCACCTTTACCGAATCCCGTCGCAAAGTTGGGGCTGCATCGAGCTCCTACTGCCAGGCTCAGGAGAGAGGGTCGTGATGCATTCACTGGCAGTCCGGTCTGCGTGCATCTGGCGCTTCAACAGGGATTCCTTAGGCCTGATGGCGGGTTTGAGCATGATGTCTTCTCCGAGAGGCGCTATCGGTAAACGATTTACTCTTTTCCAAACAGGCAGATTGATGACATGGGTGAAGTTTTCTCAACTGATGGTAGAGTGGCCTCAAGGGGGCCGTCGGTGCTCCTGAGGAGGGAGGCCATTTTTTGTGGGGGGGGGGGGGGGGGGGTGGTCAGGTGAGGGTATAAGGATGAGGGTATAAAGGCTGTTCAAATTTTGGCATCGATTTTTCTGGAGAGGAGCATCATGGAGGTGAGCACATTGGCTTGGGGCTGGAAGACAGGCAGAAGTACATTGGGGGCTGCTCCAGGGGTGATGCCGGAGAGATGGGTCACCCGGATATCAGGTCGGCTAGGCATAGTGGTGATCACCCGTTCTGGTGGTGGGGCTGGGAAGTCAAAACCCAAGGAAGAAAAGGACAAGACTGAGCAGATGTCACTCGATAAGTGCAAGGCCGTGGACAAATCTACAGATACTTATCAATGTATTGAATGTTGTATGTGGGCACTATTTGGGTTGGTGGAGACAGACAAATGCTTGGAGGTTGCTTGTTTAAAACTTGGTGGACAATATGAGGAAAGGGCTAACATCTTTGTTCGATTTGTCAGAGGGTAGGGGATCGGATGAAGAGAGTCCATTGTATTTGTTGGGTGGGTTGATGATAGCTGTGCTCTGGTGAAAGTGTGGGTGGCATTGGAGTGTATCAAGTGTGGGTGGCATGACTGGTGTGGAGGGTGCAGGTGATGATGGAAGTACTGAGTGTGCTGCTGGCATTGGAGGTGCAGAGAGGGTGGGTGACAGTCTGGATGTGATGAGTATGGGTGAGAGTGTGGGTGAAGGAAAGTGTGGTATGGTGTGGGGGGGGGTTCAAATGGGAGTGATGGATTGTGGTTGCGGTAAGTGCGGTCGGTGTTTGGGGTGCTGTGGGTGCAAGAAGTAATGGGAGTGCTGTGAGTGTGCACGAGGATGGTCATGCAAATGATGGGGGCAGTGGTGCATCTGTGTATGAATGTGGGCATCATCGATGTGGATGGGAGGGGGTGTGTGGGTGACCGGGAGATGTTTTGGCTGGGATGAGGTTATTGAATATGTGGACTCTCCCTTTTGCAGACGTATGCACGAAAAATAGAGTTGTGTTGTTTTAGAGGGGCGGGGGTAGCAGATATTGATGGAATGTTGGATAACATTTTGGCGGATGTGGGCCGGGGACATTGGTGGTGTGCATGCGGGGGGGGGGGGGGGAGGGGGGGAAAACGGCGTGGAGAAGGTCTGTTCAAAACTTTTGAAAAGGAGGTATGTGTTTTGGAGGAGTATTGGAAGAATTTTGGGGTTTGAAGTGAATTTTTCAGGGATTCTACCAAGGGTGGGAGTCAGTGCAGATCTCTCTATTAGAGTGACGGATGTAAACCAGTGGTTGCACGGGTGGTGTAGGAAGGAGGGGGTTGTGTTGGTGAATATGTGGGGATCCCTGTATGGTTATCGTGAGCATATGCGAACAGGTGGCGGGGCACTTAGTAGAAGGGGGCAGCAAGATTTGCGGTGGTTCTTGAGAAATAAATTGGGACCATTTAGAGTAGAGAGGCTGATGATGTGGTCAGAGGGTTGGCACAGCAGGGGTTAGTGAATGGAAGGGAAAGGTTGAAGGTTTTTCATATGAATGCCAGGAGCTTGAATGTGAAGATGGAAGAGCTGGACGCTCAGGTGGATGGTGAGGGGTATGATATTGTTGCTGTAAATGAGACGTGGTCTGGTAAGTAATCCAATTGGAGGATGGGAATTCAGGGCTACACAGTTTATAGGTGTGATCGGAAAGAAAAAATTACCCCCGTGTGGGGGTGACGGTCATCTCTATAATGTTTTTTACTATCATAATCGATGAAGAGAGATTTAGGCTCCACAAAAAAAATAGAAAAAAAAATCAAAATGCAACAGGATTAGAACATCAGTGCGCAATGTCTGGTACCCCTGCTCGTTATGAATGAGAAAATTCACGGTTATTAGTGGCGATGAGTGAAAGATCAGTTTTCATTAGGAAAAAAAAATGGGGCAAGAGACTATCAATCACAGTTTCACTGAAAAAATAAGGGGCAATACCCCTGGGCACTCACCTGAATAGAAATAATGATACTGAGGAGAGGCAACATAGGAGGAATCAACAAATGTACAATAAAACCAATGTTGGACTCCGATTTTTTTTAATGGTGTGAACAAACTTTGGGTATATACAGGGTGAAAATGACGGTTGTGTCAAGTTTCATTTTGAATTGTGTGTGTGGTTTCAAAGAAGAAGTTGCAAGTGTTTATGGACAGACTGGCGGAAGACGACGCACCATCCCATAAGCTCCCCGGAACTACGTCCCAGGTGAGCTAAAAAATAAACGCTCAGTTGTTAATTTTGCTAAATGGCAGTATGGTGGCATATATATATATATATTTAATATATATATCCATTTTATACTGGGCAATTACACAACAATAGCATGGAAAATTCTGAATGACAAGTAAAATGTGGTAATGGAAAGTTTCCACTTGGCTGGAAGGGGTTTAATCCAATCCAATAGCTTTGGTGCAGAGTAATTCTGTGAAACAAAAAAACGACAAAGACAAAGTAATAATGCATTACAAATATGAAGTGAAAATCATATGAATAAATGAATCAACAGAACATTCCATGATGGAAGAACTCAACAAACCAAACTATCTGAGATATTTTCCACTTTTTCATAATTATGAATGGTATAATTTTGATCCCAGCTATGAAGTACATCATTTACAACCAAGACTAGTGCGTAAACATGCATGTAGCTTCAAATTACTTACTGGCAAGGAGGTACTAAAAAAGATGGTACAAAAAAAGGGTTTATCAGCACACATGAATATCATGCAAAGGTGAGAAATCATAGTAAAGAAAAAAAAAAAAAAAAAAATCAAAAAATATGCTGAAGCGAAGTACTTCTTGTAAGTTTGCATAAAATATACTTGAAGCTTTTAAAATGGTGAGTGAACCATAAGAAAGAGGGTTTGCGGTGCCTGCAATGAGAAACAATGACAAGGAGAAAAAGACATTAAAATGGCATTCAACACATTGTAAAGGTGGAAAAAGTTGATTTAATGAATTTAATTCAAGGCTATAAGGCAACAAAAAAATTGAAAAGGGGTGTAAGACCTTTTTCATAGCACTGTCTGCCATGTCAGTCAGTCACATTGCAGTTGTAATTTATTTTGCTGGTATCAATGATCTCTGCTGGTGCAATTGGCTTGAGGCTGTGTTTTTTTTTGGAATCCTTTTTGATAAACCTAATGTGATTTCAATATCTGTACAACGAGTTTGCAATCACGGAGGAGGAAGTGTGCTTGTAAAGGCATGGACTCTGGAGGGAGAAACTTTGGAATTTACTGGATGAATCCATTCATGCATTGTGCAGAACCTTGCAGTGGGATGACGGAGTTGTGTCTTGGGTGGAAGAAAGTGGGAAGGTAAAATGCAACCAAGGATAAGCTAGCAACCAAGTTGCCAGCGAAGATGATTTGGCATTGTGTGCATGAAGCAAATGACTTTGCTTTGTTGGTTCCAGTGAATAGACCAGGAGTGTTTCTTCTTTTTTGGGGTACAGAGTCAGGGCTTGTGGAAGCTGAACACAAAATGACAGCAGAAAGAGAAGGGGGGAATGCCAACAAGCAGGGCTTACAGAAAGATGTAGATGGAGACGGCTAACAAGATGCAGGGAACGATGAGGTATAGGGGAGAATGAAGGGGGGTGGAAAAGATGGATGCAGAAGCAACTAGAAGGGCACTGCGGTAAAGCACACACCTCCGCCACATAATTGCCTGATCGATGAGAAATATCAGGCCCAATAACGTTTTGCAAATATCATGCTATATCATCAGTTTTTGAGCCCTATCTCTCATTGATGAAGAATCACTTTAAAATTAATAATTCTCAATTCAGCTCCGGATTTGGATCTTCACCAAAATCCTACACCATAAACATTTATTCGCTTGTCACACACTGACCTGTCCAAAAAATTTCATCCCGATGCCATCCACAACGTTTTTGTTAGATATCATGCTATATATCATTTTTGGCCGCTTTCTCTCAATGGTGAAGAATCACTGGAAATAATTATACGAATCGGATCGGAACCGGATCTTCACCAAAATCTAATCAGTTCTTCTTTTGTCAAGCACGCACCTTCCACCAAATTTTCTTCTGGATCGGTCCACAACTTTTTGCACACAGGCAAACGAGACAGACAGACAAACAAACAGGCAGCGAGGGGTGAGAACGTAGCCTCCCTTACCTCGGTGGCGGAGTAACAATATGGAATGAACGTTGGAGGGAGGAATGAGATTGAAGAGAATGTGGAAGTTTGGTTCCACAGGCGGGAAAAAAGAGGAACAAATGAGTGGGAGGTGAGCAGTTTATGCTGGATTTTGGGTATCCACCAGAAGGGGGTTGCTGGTGGAATGCATGCATCCTTATAGATAGTTACCTGTGAGGGCCAAGCACGAGAATGGAGAGGAGGTGGATGAAGACAAAGACACCACCGACCTGATGCTGATTGGAGAGTGATCGGCCATAAGCTCCACTTCATTGCAGGCGATTCAATGCTTCTTGAAGGCCTAGGTTTCCAAAGCGTCAAGCTGCGCAAGGTGTGAGGCAGGGGCTGCCAGCCAGAGGGGAGAGGACTACTCCATCAAGCTGTGAATGAAAGACTTGTGGTGGATAGAAGTTCAAGGTGTGCCAAGGAAGGACTTTGGCTTGATGGAGATGGGTCAGTCGGCGACCATCTTGGAGGCCAAATTTTAAACGTTTTGGTTTTGCCCGAGAAGATCATGGCCAGAGTGAAACGCCCTAATTTAACAGACCGTACAGACGAGAGAAGACAGAGAGGAATTTTTTCATCGGTCTTATACATATTCGAAGTGTTGAACAGCTTGTGATTTTGTCAAAGGTCCTGAGAGAGGGAAAAGGCTAAGCCTTCCTGTCTGAAGGATGAGGGATGTCCCCTACGGTTTCAGCAGGTGGAGTCATCAGCAAATAGATAAGAGGATTTTTCGCAGAGTCAGAGATCATTTATGAAGATCAGGAATAGGACTTGGGCCCAGAACACTGCTTGGGGGCAGCTCCAGCATTGATGGTGAGAGGAGATGAAAGGATTCATTGAGAGCCACAACTTTAGCTACAAAAGTGGGGAGTCAGTAAGGCCATGAGTGTAGTTGGTCTTGTGTGCCATAGGCCAGAGAGTTTTGGAGAGCAAGTGTTCCCATTCTGGACAGTTATGCAGAACATAACCTTGGGAAAGAACGCATCATTTGTAGAAATGTTCCTTAGCACACTGGTTCATGAAGTGCTGGTGACCTTCACTCTAGTATTAATGCAGGGAGAAAGTGCAAGGACAAATGTATCCATGAATGAGGCTTTTAAAGTGGTGTCACCTGACTGTGCGTGGTCATACACTTGCCACATCAAATAAATAATGTGAAGGAACTGCCATTTATTAGAAATATAATATTCCTCACCAAGACCTTCTCACCATGGGAAATAAATCTCCATGCCACAACTTTAAATAAATCCATTGAGAGCTTATTCAGTGCTGTTCAACCTGATTGTCTTTAAATCTTAGCCCTTGGATAACGATTTAAGATGGCAAACTGAATATGAACCAGAAAGCTACTGACAGCAGCAAAACCAGAACAGAGGCGATTTTTTTGTTAACCCTCGCCAAAGGAGAGGGTATTTGCAATTTGGGTCAGTTTTTTGTCTGTCTGTCTGTCTGTTCTTCAAAAATCTTCTCTCCTGAAGTGGCTGAACAAATCGAGGCGAAACTTTACACGTATTGATGCCTGTCCATGCGGAACAAAAGATTCACACATATATCATAGGTCACTTGGTTGTCGGCCTATTGGATTTACCCTCAAACCTATAAAAACACGCACTCAAAAGAAGTCCTGGTGAGGGTCTGGCAATCTCTGATTGCTCTTATTCTTGTTATCTCACACTGTACAAGTCTTTTGTGAGATTTCATGCTGGGAATGTCTCAATTATAATCCAAGTTTTGAGAATAGTCATGATCAGTTTTGGCATTTTATCTCCAGGGTAGTGGTATTGTTTGCGAGATCATGGGCGGCGAAAACTCCCTTAGTTAATTAGTGTGCGCGTGGAGTGATGCCATTCATATGATTATGGTTGCACTCTTGGTGGTAATGCTTCTGAGTCTTTTATTTTTCTTTATATTTTCTTTTGGGGCTGGGGACATCCCAGTATATATATATATATTATATCTATATATATATATATATATATATATATATATATATATATAACTAAACACATTTATTACAATAACCAGTCCATGGAATTCATCCTGTCATTATACAATGACACTACTGTACTTTGTAGCCACCAAAATTATAAATCGATCAGTTCTCACTTTGGTGATTCCAATGTTGGAATTGATGTTTGGTTCATCAGCGGCCTTGTCCAGCTGGTTTCTCCCAAATTCGCTCTCGTTCATAGATTTCCAATGTCAACTCCAGCTTACACCTGTCAAGCACATCATTCCATTTTAGACATGACCAACCAGTCCCATTATGAAGACAATGGCCGGGTGTGCACAACGATAAGAAACACAGTAGACATTATGCTAAATGTGGACAAGGTGTTTTTTCTTCTTTTCTGTTTTTCTTCACTTTTTTATTGCAGATTATATAAATTCCATTTTTACACACTCTCCTCATTTTTTCAGTGAAAAATAACTATGCCACAACTTGCATCTTGACTGCCTCAAAATCTAATAGTTATTGTTATTTTTAATTTTTTATAGCTCGCTTGTTTCGGCATAACCTATGGGGTAAATCAACAAGTCCATGCCACAACATAATAAGAGAACATATAAAATCAAAATTTCATGTATTGATGGATATGCCTCCAACCCGCAATAAGATGTCAACCCACTGTTATGTTTGAATTTCAATTGAAGGTCATGTGAAAAAGTGAAAGGGTGATATGAGAGAGAAAAGAAAGACAAGTACAAGAGAAGAACATCAGATGCTTTCAAACTCGAGTTTTAAGGTCTGCAAAATTTTCAAAGCGACATGACTTTGACCTGTTGAACCCAAAATTGATCGGTTCAATCTTTGTGTTACAAGTCCATAATTTTGTCGTTTGGTTGAAATAGCTTCAGTGCATCACAAGTTATTATGGTTTCCAAAATACCTTTCAATTTAAAGGTCAAATACCCCTTCACCATTGACCTTCGTGAACCCAAAATCAAATCGTCTTCTTTGTAATGCATTTGACACATGTGCCAAGTTTTAGTTTAAATAAATAAATAAATAAAACTTCAATGTTTCACAACGGCGGTTAAAAATATTTTTCATTTCAAAGTACATGACAAGAACCTTGACCTTTTGAAGCCGAATATAATCAGTTTCATCTTTGTATACACGTCCCATACTTATCACGCAAGTTTGGTTGAAATCCCTTTAGTGATTCAGAAGTTATTGTGGTAACAAACAAATCTGCTACTTTCCAGATTAAATTACATGACTTTTACCTCTTTAACAACCGTTTTGACCACAAAATCGAATAGTTCATCATTGCAGTCATATTACATACTTATAGGGGGGGGGGGGGGGAAAAAAACGAAGTTTGGTCAAAATCCTTAAGTGGTTCACAAGTTATCATGTGTACGAAAATCTGCTCGCACGGCCACACCAGACGGAGAGACGCACAGCCGATGGATAATGCCGAAAACAACAATGCCTCCGGCGCCTTTGGCCGTGGAGGCTTGAAAATACAATTTGACACAAATGTGTTGACGGACATGCCCGCCCACTTTTAGGTGTTAATGCACTATTCATGTTCGATCACTATACGAAACATTAAAGGTTATATATGGAGAGAGAGAGAGGAGAGAGAAGAAGGAAGGAAAAAAGAGAAAAAAAAGAAAAAAAAGGAAAAAAAAGAGAGAGGAGAGAGAGAGAGAGAGAGGAGAGAGAGAGAGAGAGAGAGAGAGAGAGAGAGAGAGAGAGAGAGAGAGAGAGAGAGAGAGAGAGAGAGAAGGAGAGAGAGAGAGAGAGAGAGGAGAGAGAGAGAGAGAGAGAGAGAGAGAGAAGACGAGGAGAGAGAGAGAGCGAGAGAGAGAAGACAGACAGACGCAGAGAGAGGCAGAGAGAGGCAGAGAGAGGCAGATGAGGGCAGAGAGGAGAGAGAGAGATAGAGAGTAGAGAGATAGAGAGAGAGAGAGAGAGAGAGGAAAGGGACCTTCCGTCATTGTTACCTGAGCAAGAAGGCACGCTGTGTTGTAGGTCGACAAAATAATACAAGCCATTTCATTGTGCATTAGGAAATCATTCATTGTGTGTTTCTCTCAGCCTTCCCCACGTTTTCAGCAGACTTCTCAACAGGGTCAAGGTGGGGGTTTATTTTGGGCACCCACCAGTGAAAAGGAGAAACTGGTTCCTTAGTGATCTTCCGGGAATGCTACAGCAGTTCACCTCGTCTTGGGCCTGAGACGCCACCCGCAGCACACATTAGTAGGGAACTAGTGGCTGCTTACCCAGCCAATCTAAGGCAGAGGTGCCTCGCTTGCTCGACGCATGCTGAATTCCATCATTTTTAGCTTTTCTCGATGCAAGTTCCAAGATAAGGCATTGTCACCGTGTCACTCGTCCATCCATCTCCTATTTGACTTCTCTGGCCAAACCGCTGGCCCGATCTGGTTGAAATTTGGCAGCAAGTTCTGCTCCAACTGGCAACAGGGATTACAAAGCTCATTCTGGTCAGAGACTATAAGTAGGGTCAAAATGGTGGACTTAGAAATTCTTTTCAAAATAATTCTGTCCAGACCCATCAGTCAGGAATGCTACCGAAATTTGGGTGACAACATTAGGACAGGGTCGTGATGTAATTGCAGAGGTCATGCGATCACGTGACTGGAAGTGTGTCAAAATGGCGGCCTTCATAAAGTTTTGAGAAAAAGCGATAAATTCCTTTCGAAAATTTCTTCTCCAGACCCACGATCAAAATGCTTATCAAATTCTGGTTTACCTTATTAGTACAGGGTCCTGAGGTTAAATTGTGGAGGCCATGCTGATCACATGACCGGAAGTGTATCAAAACGGTGGTCCCGTGAGTTCCTTCAACAAATCTTCCTTCTCTAGACCAACCAGTCAGAATGCCACCAAATTTGGGTTACAACATTCGGCCATGACCACGATAAGCTCCGCAGGTCCAGTGGTCCTATTTTTATTTTATCCTCCCTCCCCTCCATCTTCTAACCTACCTTTTCCTTCTGTTTTGTCGACTACCTATCTAGGAGTCTGCGTCAATAAGGAAACGGTAAGGTAGACGCGACCAAAAATCTTTTGTTGTTAATAAGTATGATTCATCTTTCTGACTTTATCGATACAGTACTATAAGAGAGCCGTGTGTGTCGCCATTTTTCTCAGAGATGGCTGATGATGGATGTTTGGAAACTTTCAGAGGTTCATCAGCAAGTGCCTGGGAGTGTTTTAGGCAAAAATAAAATTTCTTTAATTGTTCTATTCATGCCTAAGCTTTGTGCTATGTGAAAGGTAATATTAAAATGATAACTGACCCCGTTCCTTAGTTGGGGTAGGGCATGTTGGGCACCCACAAAAAAAGAAAAAAAACATTGATTTCTTCAAATGCAACAGGGTTAAAACAGAACCGGGCAACATCGGTGACCGGTAAGACTTTGGTTACCTCCCGGGCAAAATGTTAGTTACCCACCGGGCAATGCCGGGTACCCCTGCTAGTAGTTAATAAGCATGATTTATTTTTCTGATCTGGACGTTGAATCAATCTTTCCCAACAGTGTTGCAAAGCACTCCAGAGCATAGTCAGACTGCTCACGTAATTTCATCTTTCTCTCAAGTGTATTCACCCGATTTATTTTCTGGAAACTTCTTCACATTAATTTATGTGACTGTGGTTGTTGCTTTTGTGCTTCCTGCTTTGGTTTCATTTTCCCCATCTTGTTAAACTTTATATGCCTCTGTTTTACGAAGTCACTGGAGGAATCATGTTTTGGGTTGTCCGTCCGTACGTCACTCTGTCCGTACATCCGTCCGTCCGTCCGTACTAATTTCTCTGTTTTCTTTGGAACCACTTATCCGATTGACACAAATTTTCAAAATAGGTGCGACTACTCATGTAGAACGTTTTTATTGATAATTATGATGTCATAGGTCAGTTCACGTGGTGTGGCAGCCATATTGGAAAAAAGGAAAAACTTTGGACCTCTGTATCTCCGAACCACCCCATGAAAAAAATTGAAACTTGGCACATGTCAAGTGCTCCCCATGGGAAATATAAGTTGTGATATTTTTGATGATGTCTTAAGTGATTTCGTTATGACGTCATAATTGCATACGTTGAACACGTTATCGATAAGTATCAAATGTTTGAAGATCATCTCGGGCTAATTGTAAAAGGGGAAAATAATGATGCCGTCATTGGTCACATGGTTTGGCAGCCATTCTTTTTTCTTCATTTTTTAACATAAAAACCTTCAAAAATCTCCGAAGTGGTTGAACAGATCCAGGCAAGACTTTGCAGGTATGAATCACCTCTCCATGAAGACAAAAAGTTCTCCACCTATGACGTCATAGGTTCACATGGTTGGCATCTATGATTTTTGAAGAATAACCTTTAAATCTTCTCCAGAATGGCTGCACAGATCGAAGAGAAACTTCACCCACATGTTCCCCTAAGCCTTGGAGATACCAGGGTGTTCACAAATAATAGGTCACATGGTCTGGGAGCCATCATGGATTCAACAAAAAATCTTTTAATTTTTTTTAATTTCTCTTGAACTGCTTCATCAATCAACATGAGACTTCAGAATTATGATCCAGTAGTCATGGGGATATTTGTTTCAAATTTCAACCTGATCGGACGCATGGTCCTGCAGCCAGAATTATTGAATGTTTTGAATTCTGGTTTGGGGATTTAAATCAAACTTGGTACAAGTATGTATAATGATGTAATAATGTGGGCGGAAGCATATCTGGTGACGTCGCAATGTTGGAGAGTGCCCTTCTAGTTATTCCTGCGATTGTGGGATGATCGCTTGGTCTGCGTGTGCGAAGAATTACCAGCGGACACGTGTGAGTTACGTTCTCAGCATGTGTACCAAATTGACAATTATAATGTTCCCTGGGCATTTGCAAACTCCAGTTCAAATCAGTCTCTATTCTCAGGCTATCTTGCGGTGTATTAACTCCGGAGACACCAGTTATATTCTGGTTTGGCCTAGGCTGTGTGTTAATTGCAAAATATCCCCAAATATTGCTCTTAACTGCTGTGAAGCATTTAAACTCATGTCACAACATAACTTGTTGTAAAGCTCCTGATCAACAGGGGGAGCTGCTATGTACCAACCCTGTTTCTGCATCCACTGTCAAATTAAATGACGTTCCTGAATTGTAGCTGGGAAATAAAGACATTCAAGTTAAAATAGCTACATCCTGCTTAGTTGCTGTCTGTGAAAGACAAAGAACTGTCATTTGCTAAAAAAAAAAAAAAAAAAAAAAAAAAAGTGTCAGCTGCTGCACCACGAACTGCAATACAAGTCAGCCAAATATACATATATATATATATATATATATATATATATATATATATATATATATATTATATATATATATATATATATATTATATTGTAATTCCAGCCAACCGGTTGGGAGTTAAATCACTCCATGGATGTGATTCTGACTCATTGGTCTTCATTTTTTTTTTCACTTAAAAATTAAAAATTCTTGGATCTGGATCCGGATTCGGCTCTTCACCAAAATAAAATCCATTCATCCTTTTCACACACCCAACCTGTCCACCAAATTTAGTCCGAAACTGTCTGCAATTGTTTGAGAATATCCTGCTCTCAGACAGATTTTCAGGGGTGAAAATATAACCTCCGTCAACCTTTGGTGGCAGAGGTCATAACAGCAAACCATTGTAGATGGAAATCGTCTTCATAACCCATGCATACACACATATATTTGGTGGTAAAGTTGGTACCTTCATTATTATAGTGTGTTTTGTTACCCATGCTGCTCTGAAACCCAGTCCAGACAAGAGATGCAGGCACAACCAAGTCCTTTGGCCACATAAATGTCACTGACTCCCAAATAACCTTCATAAGGTTACGAGACAGTCACCAGCATAAAATTATGCTTTTCTGCATCTGTCATCCTTCATTTCATTTGCAGTTATGTCTGTTATTACATGCTATATCATTTAAAAACAACTTAAAAGCTATTTATTAATCAATGAACAACCAAAAGTGAGAAGCAATTCAAATCACTGACCACCAATGTCCAGTGTTTCCCTCTTTTGAATAACAGGGCCACCATCCCTTGATGCCTTTTTATGAAAAAGAGACATCATTTCGATGCTCTGCCTCTTTTTTTTTGATAATGTGGCTGCAGGGATCTGACGCAGGCTACAGATTTCAGGCTCTTTGGCGCAACAGGCATGCAGTTCAGGTCCAACGTCAGGTTCCCTGTACAGGGGAGTGCAAACAATAAATCCATGCTCATTGTGGCATCAATCATATTGTGGCCATGTTAATTGTATAGCTCAATATTAAATCACAGTGCATTCTGGGAAAAAAAGAGTCAAAGAAGGACAGTGACATAATATGTAGGCCAAGAACATGATATAGCCAGTCAGGCCCACAGGCCAGAATAAAAGTTGAAAAATAAAATCAGGGTGATTGTTAAGGAATAGGCCATCATGGCCGTCATGCAAAATTTGACCTTACATTGCTGTTTTGCCAATAAAAGCAACAATTTAATCTGATTACAAGACCAATTACCGAAGTTGTTGGCTATATTATCAGACTACCCTTTTGTTTTCCTGCAATGTGTAACTTTGTTTATAAAACACTCAATTTACATTCTCTCAAATGTAAGAACATTGCACTTCAATGCTCATTACATTATTTCTATAATTACAGTACTCTCTGTATTAACATGTGAAAAGCAAATTTGTTTAGAAAAAAAAAAGCATCTGAAGTCAACAGTCATGACATAACTCATTAACCTCAGTATAATGATTGCCAAAAATTAAAATACATTTAATTTGTGCAACCAGCGGAAATAGACATTTCACAACACCGGGTCAATGCAAACGTTTTTAATATTATCAATGCTCCTTGCGGAACTTCGGTGATGCGGACGGAATCTTCTTTCGCCACACAGTTGGGCTACGGCAAAATATTATAATTATTTCTCTGGTGGGAAATGCAAAAATTGTGAAGCATGAACTTAAAAAAAAAAAGAAGAAGAATCAGTAATTCATAATTGATTTCCAGTTTCCAGTGTTGGCGCTTCCAATTGGTAAATTGGCGCTCAACGCAAACGTGATGTGCTTATTTTTTTGTTGTTTTTTTGTCTTTGTCGTCATTATTTTTTGGTAAGGTTTGGTGTATTTCATACGATTTAAAGTTCTTCTTCCTCTTGAACATGGAGCTTGGCTGCCAGGTAGCTATCATTTTGTTGGGGTACAACGATGCTGCTGATGCTGTGCCCATATACAGTTTACTGGTTCTCATTTCACTGACCTTGGAAGGATGACAGGCTGAGTCAATCCCACCTGGTGTTAATTCAGTGGCCAACGGGGCTCAAACTCAGGACCCTAAGCTCCCAAGCCAGCCCACCCTAACCACTAAGCCAACACCAGACTTTGATTTAAAGTTATAGTAATGTTAATAGCAGATGTGTAGTTAATTATATGTATTTTGTTTCTATTTAAAAGCATGTATTTTAAGGCTTGTTTGGCAGATCGTTGAGTAGTACGTTCTTCTTTTTTTTTTTTTCGAGAAAGAAAGGAAGTGATAAGCTGGCTGGTTAGGAACAAGTCAATAGAGAGCCAGTCAACAGGGGAACAAGGAGACGAGAGGAAGCTGGTTAGAACAATGTGATAAATGTTTGATGTGGGTAATATCAGAGATAGTGGTGATGGAGGGTCGTCTTTGCTGTAGGAAATGCTATCGAAGGTTGAAAGAATGGATAACTAAGGAGGAAGAATAAGATGGTGATTGGCTGATGGCGTCTTTTCATTGTTCATTGTACCTGACTGGGATTGAGCATTGGAACTCAGGAACATCGTGGTGAGATATACTTTATAAACATCTTAACCTGACCAAGCTGCAGGACATTGTGTTGGAGGAGCAGAGGCTGTTGGGGTTTGAGTAGGCCTGTGGTTTTATGTGACAGAGTCTCTGAACTAACCCCTTCATGTTTTGCCACATGTGGGAGGAGCATGGCTGGCACATCCTGCATAAATAGAGTGCAGCATGACATCATTGTGCAATTTGGCACTTTAAGGAGGCATCATGCTGGGGAAAATGCAAGAAGGGGCTTTGGTTGCACCATCACAAACTGATTCAACCATTCAGTGAATGATGAATCAGATCTGCTCGATATCACAAAGGCCAAGAAGGGATCCAGAGAGTCTAACAAGGCAGCAGCATCAGCCAAACATCTTTCGGGGGAGGGCAAGGCACTTTACCGAATCCCGTCGCAAAGTTGGGGCTGCAGTCAGCTCGCTACTGCCAGGCTAGGAGAGAGGGTCGGTGATGCTTCACTGGCAGTCCGGTCTGCGTGCATCTGGCGCTTCAACAGGGATTCCTTAGGGCCTGATGGCGGGTTTGAGCATGATGTCTTCTCCGAGAGGCGCTATCGGTAACGATTTAGCTCTTTTTCCAACAGGCAGATTGATGACATGGTGAAGTTTTCTCAACTGATGGTAGAGTGGCCTCAAGGGGGCCGTCGGTGCTCCTGAGGAGGGAGGCCATTTTTTGTGGGGGGGGGGGGGGTGGTCAGGCTGAGGGTATAGGATGAGGGTATAAGGCTGTTCAAATTTTTGGCATCGATTTTTCTGGAGAGGAGCATCATGGAGGTGAGCACATTGGCTTGGGGCTGGAAGACAGGCAGAAGTACAATTGGGGGCTGCTCCAGGGGTGATGCCGGAGAGATGGGTCACCCGGATATCAGGTCGGCTAGGCATAGTGGTGATCGACCCGTTTCTGGTGGTGGGGCTGGGAAGTCAAAACCCAAGGAAGAAAAGGACAAGACTGAGCAGATGTCACTCGATAAGTGCAAGGCCGTGGACAAATCTACAGATACTTATCAATGTATTGAATGTTGTATGTGGGCACTATTTGGGTTGGTGGAGACAGACAAATGCTTGGAGGTTGCTTGTTTAAAACTTGGTGGACAATATGAGGAAAGGGCTACATCTTTGTTCGATTTGTCAGAGGGTAGGGGATCGGATGAAGAGAGTCCATTGTATTTGTTGGGTGGGTTGATGATAGCTGTGCTCTGGTGAAAGTGTGGGTGGCATTGGAGTGTATCAAGTGTGGGTGGCATGACTGGTGTGGAGGGTGCAGGTGATGATGGAAGTACTGAGTGTGCTGCTGGCATTGGAGGTGCAGAGAGGGTGGGTGACAGTCTGGATGTGATGAGTATGGGTGAGAGTGTGGGTGAAGGAAAGTGTGGTATGGTGTGGGGGGGGGTTCAAATGGGAGTGATGGCATTGTGGTTGCGGTAAGTGCGGTCGGTGTTTGGGGTGCTGTGGGTGCAAGAAGTAATGGGAGTGCTGTGAGTGTGCACGAGGATGGTCATGCAAATGATGGGGGCAGTGGTGCATCTGTGTATGAATGTGGGCATCATCAGATGTGGATGGGAGGGGGTGTGTGGGTGACCGGGGAGATGTTTTGGCTGGGATGAGGTTATTGAATATGTGGACTCTCCCTTTTGCAGACGTATGCACGAAAAATAGAGTTGTGTTGTTTTAGAGGGGCGGGGGTAGCAGATATTGATGGAATGTTGGATAACATTTTGGCGGGATGTGGGCCGGGGACATTGGTGGTGGTGCATGCGGGGGGGGGGGGGGGAAACGGCGTGGAGAAGGTCTGTTCAAAACTTTTGAAAAGGAGGTATGTGTTTTTGGAGGAGTATTGGAAGAATTTTGGGGTTTGAAGTGAATTTTTCAGGGTTTCTACCAAGGGTGGGAGTCAGTGCAGATCTCTCTATTAGAGTGACGGATGTAAACCAGTGGTTGCACGGGTGGTGTAGGAAGGAGGGGGTTGTGTTGGTGAATATGTGGGATCCCTGTATGGTTATCGTGAGCATATGCGAACAGGTGGCGGGGCACTTAGTAGAGGGGGCAGCAAGATTTGCGGTGGTTCTTGAGAAATAAATTGGGACCATTTAGAGTGAGAGGCTGATGATGTGGTCAGAGGGTTGGCACAGCAGGGGTTAGTGAATGGAAGGGAAAGGTTGAAGGTTTTTCATATGAATGCCAGGAGCTTGAATGTGAAGATGGAAGAGCTGGACGCTCAGGTGGATGGTGAGGGGTATGATATTGTTGCTGTAAATGAGACGTGGTCTGGTAAGTAATCCAATTGGAGGATGGGAATTCAGGGCTACACAGTTTATAGGTGTGATCGGAAAGAAAAAATTACCCCCGTGTGGGGGTGACGGTTCATCTCTATAATGTTTTTTACTATCATAATCGATGAACCATTGCCAGATATCACCTAAAATGACAGACTAGATATGTTTTGAAAATGGCGACTTTCACAACTTCCGTGACCTCGTGACCTTGACCCTGACCTTGAATCCGGGGAAAAATATGTCGTTGGGTATCACTCATCGACCTCTACCCACATACCAAATTTCATCAAGATCGGAAGTAAAAAGTTTTCTTTGTACCGGGAGGTGTTTTTGACCATCTTCCAGGTTACGTGGCGGACAAACGGGACGGAAATTCAAAAATCTGTCCGGTTAGATACAAGATAATATTTTTTACTATCATAATCAATAAACGGTTGCCGAATATCTTGTAGAATGGCAGACGAGATAGGTTTTGAAAATGGCGATTTTTATAACTTACGTGACCTCCTGACCTTGACCCTGACCTTGAACCCGGACAAAAGTTATATCGTTGTGCAACACTCATCGACCTCTACCCACATACTAAAGGCGCTGTCACACCTTGACGATTTAGCCAGCAATGGCAACTATAAAAATGTATGTTAAACGTTGGGCGTACGCTGAAATTTTGATGTTTTTTTTAAAAGTTTTGGTCGTATTCATACGTGTTGGTCGTATGCATAACATTTAGTACGGGCACAGAACGTTTCGTTGTCTTATAGATAACTTATACCAACGAATGCTTAGCCTGTTGTCGGCGTTCACAACCTATGCCCAACGATAGTTTAACTTAGGCATAGCGCGCTGCACGTATCGCCGACGAACTCGTGGCGTAGCCTGTTAAACCTGCCCGCCGATTTAAATCATAACCGCCTGAGATTTGGAAGTGTCAACACGCAGTCACACCTTGACGATTTAGCCAGCGTATGCCGACCTATGAAAAATGTGTCTAAAACGCTGGCACACGTCGAATACGGTATGGGTAAGTTGTGTATACGTTAGAGCACGCTGAAAAACGATGAAGTACCTGTCATATTTCGTGGTACGTTTAGTAGGTCGTGAAATTTCAAGCATGCTGAAATTTTACGACGTACTCGCCGTATGGCTCACACGTTCCGCTACGCTGGGAATAAGTTGTGGCACAAATATGCGATCGTTGACACACGTCGACACAAGTTCCTTGTAAGTTACTCAAAGTGAAACACGTCGAGGTAAGTTTATGCATACCCGAAACTTATTTTCTCCGTCAAGGCACATTTTCTTTTTTTTCTCCTTGGCTCCGTGAAGGCACGTGACAAAATATCTGAAGTTGTTGTTGTTGTTTTTTATTTTTTTTTTTTTTTTCTATCACGAATTTTAAAATATATTCGGACATTTGCTTTTAAGTTTCGACGTCGATGTGACAATATCCTCAAACAGAAAATATTCACAGAGGAGGAACTAAGAATAAGACATGAGCAAACTGAAGAGGCAATCGGACGTGACGTAACGGCACGTGAAAATATCGGAAGTTATTGTTGTTTTTTTGTTTTTTTTAAACGCTGCCAATACGCCATTATACGGTAGCTGTAAATTAGAACACGTTCAGTAAGTTCTGTGGTCGTCCGGAAGACGTCAATCAAATACGTCTACATACGTCAATATGCGTTGGAGGTACGTTACACATAGGTTCAAAGCACGTTACTCATAGGTTAGAAATAAGTTTTGGGTACGCTAAGCATTACCTCGACGTGTTTCGACTTATGAGTAACTTACAAGTAACGTGCCTCGACGTGTGTCAACGATCGCATAACGTCCTCGACGTGTGTGCAACGATCGTGTAACATGCCTACAACACGTTACTCATGGTTATAAATAAGTTTTGGGTACGCTAATCATTACCTCGACGTGTTTCGACTTATGAGTAACTTACAAGTAACGTGTGTCGACGTGTGTCAACGATCCATAACGTGCCTACAACTTATGGCCAGCGTAGCGGAACGTGTGAGTCATACGCTGGCATACGTCGTAAAATTTCAAGCATGCTAAAATTTGAGGACAACCGCAAAGTACAACGATGAAAGCCAGCGTACTACGACGTATGGCAGTGTTTTTCAGCGTGCTCTTAACGTATACAAACTTACCCATAACGTATTTGACGTGTGCCGGCGTTTTAGACAAATTTTGCATACGTCAGGCATACGTTGGCTAAATCGTCAAGGTGTGACAGGGCCTTAAGTTTCATCAAGATCGGAAAGAAAAATTGTTGAGGACGGACGGACAGACGAATTTGGTCCGGCTTTAT
>CM068953.1:118248159-118260083 GCA_035128595.1 Eptatretus atami | reverse complement strand
TGAATAAAGCATGACACACGTGGATGGACGCTGCCTCTTTTAGTAATGTAAAGGTAACGATAAAAAGTTGTTTCAGGAGCAAATTTCTGGGTATTGATTGTATGGAGGTTTTTTATGTGGCCAAATTTTTACAAAAAAATTTTTTTTCAGTTGTAAGACATGGAGGGAGTTGCAACGCAAATCATGCACACAGTTATACATATACAAATACAGGAGACAACACTGGATTTGACCAAACAAACAGCCACTGACTTGGAGGAAGTGACATAACTTCGCACGGCACTGGGTACTGGCAAAGCCATTTTTTATGATGTTGCTTTTCTCTCCATCCTCATATCAGTTGTGCAAGACGAATTTCTTCTCCCCATCAATGCCAACCTTTGGGTATATCCATGCTCATTCCTTCAAATTGCTGAGTGTCAACAAGGAAGCAGCACGTGGCATTTTTAAAGTCTTAGGTGTCGCTTTGCCAGGGTTGGAACGGAACGTTGACTCTCGACACAGAGCAGACCAAATTTATTAATTTTCCTTTTCATTACATTTATTAAGAATTACTTATTAAAGTACAATTACTTAGAATGTCAGTCACAATTTCCATGTTTGTCTTCAATCTCATTAAGGTGTGATTAACAATGTCTTTCAATGACAATATGAGGAACCTCAGTGATGAACTCCTGGTTACATGGCATGCATTTCAGGGGTGGGATTAACCAATGGAGAGGTCAAGTTCCTCCGACTCTTTCTTCTAAAAAGGTTGTGGAAAGAGAGGCTGGCAGGAGCCAATCTACACCGACAATACTGTGCTTGTCGGGGCAAGGAATATATCCTGGAAACCTTCGGTGAGAATTGTTTGCTTCCAGGAGGTTTGCTCATACTGCAACTCGTGAATTGTCACCAACATTATTGCTTGAAGATTATGTTTTGTTTTTATTGAGCTGAAAATGAAACATTGTGGATTTGTATTTATTTAGAGCCAACAAAACGGATTAACCCAAACTTGAGCCTGACAATGAGCGCCTGGCCCTGCAAGTTCTACGGACCATGGGCCTCGTGCCTGAGCATGTGGAGACACGAAGTCTGTTCAACTCTTTACGGCCAACTGTCGAGCAGGTGCATATTGCTTTAAAAAATACTGTACTTTGGTTTCAGTGTTGTTTCTTGTTCTTGTTGTTACAGTGCTTGTATGCATTTTCCTTTTGTATTTTCAGGGTAAGATAATGATGTGGGTCGATCTCTTTCCAAAAACACTTGGGCCCCTGGTCCTCAAGTTGACATCCATCCCGCAAACCCAAAAGGTAATTTTGATTTTTCGTTTTTTTTTTCTTTCTCTTTCTTTCTTTCGATGTTCACGCATTTCTTCATTAAGGAAGAACTCCCTGAAAATATTTAACAGGTACTGAGGCATTAATAGCTCTGACCAAAGCATCTTAATGCTTATTATTCTTTCCAACAGGTTCCAGCTTCGTTGCATCATCTGAAATGCAAAGGATGTGATCTTGAAAGACAAAAAGTATTACAGGAGAGAAGACAAGTGATATTTATGTGAAAGGGTATAAAGGCTTCCTCATGTTCCTGTTTTTTTTTTTAAATCTTACAACTCTCCTTCCTTTTATTCTGAATGTGCTTTATCCACATTTGATTGATTTGTTTAGTTTATTATCTTGCCAAAACGAAGTTTTTGCAAGATATGTTAGTCAGTCTGTATGTTTTTTTTTATTTTTTTTTATTTTTTATTTTTTTTTTTTTGTTTGTTTGTTTGTTGTCTGTAATCACGAAAAAAAAATTCTGCAGACCACAGTTTTCATTGGAAATTTTTGTAACTTCACATATCAGAGGCCTATGGAGGTCCCTTTCAGGCCATAAAATTTTGAAGGTCAAGGTCAAAGGTCAAGGTCACTTTTCGCAAATCAGGGTAATCGACAAAAACCCTTATTTTTTGAGTAATTTTGATCGGATCGTCTTCAAACTTCATGGGAATATAGTTCATGGTCTGGCGCTCAGCTATAATTTTTGTGGCGATTGGCCTTGACCTTCATGTGTTTTTTTTGTTGTTGTTTTATTTTTTTTCTGTAATCACGTATAATCACTCTGCAGAGCACAGTTTTCATTGGAAATTTTTGTAACTTCGCATATCAGAGGCCTATAGAGGTCCCTTTCAGCGCATAAAATTTTGAAGGTCAAGGTCAAAGGTCAAAGTCATTTTTCCGCAAATCAGGGTAATCGACATAACCCTCATTTTTTGAGTAATTTTGATCGGATCGTCTTCAAACTTCATGGGAATATAGTTCATGGTCTGGCATTCAGCTGATTAATTTTTGGTGGCGATTGGCCTTGACCTTCATGGTTAAGCCTAAGGTCAAACATATTTGACCCCAAGGTCAAATTTTCAAGTTTAGGAACCATATCGTGTAGTACCTCAAATTGAACACCTCGATGAGTGCTTTCTAGATATATCAAGCTTGAGACATTATGACGTCATTTGGTGACGTTATGAGGCAAACGCATATTTTTCATGGTTACTCTGTAGAACGATTCTCATCGGAATCTCTCGTAGGCAGATATTCCTCAAGGAGTCGCTCCTGGTGGATAGCAGCTCTGTTCACCTCAGTGTGACCTTAAAGAAGTCACACGTGGTCACCTTTTGGCAAGATACGGATCACCCTACGGGTGACATTGGTTTTTATTGTTTGTTTGTTTGTTTTTTGTCTGTAATCATGAAAAAAAAATTCTGCAGACACAGTTTTCATTGGAAATTTTTGTAACTTCGCATATCAGAGGCCTATGGAGTCCCTTTCAGGCCATAAAATTTTGAAGGTCAAGGTCAAAGTCAAGGTCACTTTTTTGCAAATCAGTGTAATCGACAAAACCCTCATTTTTTGAGTAATTTTGATCGGATCGTCTTCAAACTTCATGGGAATATAGTTCATGGTCTGGCGCTCAGCTGATTAATTTTGGTGGCGATTGCCTTGACCTTCATGTGTTTTTTGTTGTTGTTTTTTTTTTATCTGTAATCACGTATAAATCACTCTGCAGAGCACAGTTTTCATTGGAAATTTTTGTAACTTCGCATATCAGAGGCCTATAGAGGTCCCTTTCAGCGCATAAAATTTTGAAGGTCAACGTCAAAGGTCAAGGTCACTTTGTCGCAAATCAAGGGAGTCGACGAAACCCTTATTTTTTGAGTAATTTTGATCGGATCGTCTTCAAACTTCATGGAATATAGTTCATGGTCTGGCATTCAGCTGATTAATTTTTGGTGGCGATTGGCCTTGACCTTCATGTTAACGCCTAAGGTCAAACATTGACCCAAGGTCAAATTTAAGTTTTAGGAACCATATCGTGTAGTACCTAAAATTGAACACCTCGATGAGTGCTTTCTAGATATATCAAGCTTGAGACATTATGACGTGATTTGGTGACGTTTGAGGCAAACGCATATTTTTTTTCATGGTTACTCTGTAGAACGATTCTCATCGGAACTCTTGTAGACAGATATTCCTCAAGGAGTCGATCCTGGTGGATAGCAGCTCTGTTCACCTCAGTGTGACCTTAAAGAAGTCACACGTGGTCACCTTTTGGCAAGATACGGATCACCCTACGGGTGACATTGGTTATTTATTTACTTTTTGCAAAGTCGATGGTTGTGGAGTGAGAGATGAACAAACGTTGATGGCAAATTCACGTTGTGATGACAACAACTCACAGACATCACAAACACTAAAAATTAATACAGTAAAAGTCAAGTAATCACACATCTATACCTAAGTTTTAAATATCCATGTACCTCGCTATATCCATTCCTTGTATGTACTACAGTATGTAATCCTTTACTCACAGGCTGTTGGCCCCTGGTCCTGTCGCTGTCCATTTTGCTGAAAACTCTTCTGCACTCATTAGCCTTCAACCTGGCCTCAGCTTGGTTGAAGGCTTATATTTTTGTGGCTGTCAGTCCATCTGTCTGGAGTCTCTCTTGGAAAATTACTGGACGCAGGGCCAGCGCAACCACTAGGCAAACTTGGCAGTTGCCAAGAGCGGCAAAATTTGGAGAAGGGATGTGGGTGGCAAAAAAAACAACTGCATGACTATTCATGAAATTACGCAAGTAAACAAGCCGGCTTCAGCAGTGGAAAATAAAACATCTCAATCCTCTGATTATACTTCACTGACATCTGCAAGAGAGATTATAGATGTTGTCGCTGTTGGGGCCTCTGTTCAAAAAATAGTTCAGGTGTGGCAGGAGAGTGATTATTCAGGAGCCTCTGATGTGTTTTCTGACATCTTAGAATGCAGATGGGTGTCGGCCTCAGTGATCGCCTGTCATGCTCAGTTACTTACCGTGAGGTGAGCTATCTTTGCATATCAATATGTGTATAAAAATGAAAAGTACGGTGAGTCGGTGAAGCAATAAAGCTGTCCGCCAGTCCATGAAGACGATATGCCGATTAATCACGTCCTGTTTCAACATGAATTCCCCAAGACCCGTAAGACCCAAAAAAAACCCGAGGACCCAAAAGACGCGAGAAGACCCAAAGGTACTGAGGACCAAAAGGTTCCGAAGACTCAAAAGTCACTGAGGATCCAGACAACCCTGAAGACCCAAAAGTCACTGAGGACCCCAAAGACCCTGAAGACCCCAAAGATCCTGAAGACCCCAAAGATCCTGAAGACCAAAAGACCCGGAGGATCGAAAAGACTCAAAGGACCAAAAAGACTCCGAGGACCCAAAACACCCCAAAGATCCTTTCGATCCCTTCGACCTTAACACCATTTCAACCCCTTACACCCTTCAGACAGATTAGACAACTTAGATCCTGACCATTTAGACTAGTTGGACCTTTTTTAGACCACTTCACAAATAAATTTCAAATAAATATATAACCAATATTACAAATAAATTTGAAGAAAATCAATGTTTGTATTATGATTAGGGTAAATCATGACAACACAGCAAATCTGTGACATCAATCTCTGCAACGACGTGTGGAGAGGCGAGCACAGCAAGCCGACTAGTTTATTTATATTTACCTTTTACCTTTCTCCGACCTTTATTTTAGTGACTTAGAGGAAAATCCACATGTCCCATTTTTGAGGTGTGGGTTGTGTTTGTGTCCTCGATGAGGACTTGAATTCTTGTTCTGTCTATTTTTTTTTGTTTGTACAAAGTCGAGGCTTGTGGAATATTCGAGAAAATTTGGATCAGGTCCCTTTAAAATAAGCTCAGGTTCATCAATACAATACAAGGCCATAACAAACTTAATTACTTTTTTAAAGTTATTGATTCAAAACTTAGGTGTGCTTTATTGATGGCATATTTGCTTTTGCAGCTGGATGGACGGCATGGAGGATTCCAGTCGAGCACAGATATCCACTACCGCTCTCTCGGTGGGGAAGGAATCTTCAACTGGCGTTTCATTTTCCCTTTTGACTATCTTCCAACAGAGAATGTGTGCCTCGTCAAAGATGTAAGGTTTTAAAACATTTTATTTTATTATATTTTATTTCATCATAATTTCTTTAATTAAATGAAGTACTTGATCTCCATATCCTTTGTAAAAGACCATGTTTAACTGCCGTGCGTTATTGCTGGTATTACACGTTGTAAACATTATTCAAACACAAAAGTCATGAAAGATAGTTTGCTTTTTGTGACTTTATAGTTATACAAACACAGCACAGCACATCCTGCACTGGTACATCTCTAATGCATATTGGGCCAAATAAAAATAATATACAGTTAATCGTCCGGATTTTTAATTTTTTTTAAAGGAAGGGGGAGGCCCTTTTTATTTTTGCTTCAAAGTGGCTGCCGGCTTTTAGTACCCGACAAATCATGTACCCGACATGTCAGTTTTTTTTACCACCTCCCCCCTCCCCTCCCAAAAAATAATTGCATGAGTCATGTACCAGACATGTCAGTTGTACACTCTCCCTCAGCCTCTTAAATACAATCCACAGTTCGAAATAAATATACTCCTGGTCCAACGCCCCACTAGCGAAATTGGAGAAAACACACGTAGCGAGCGTCGCCCATCAAGAACTGTTCCTGCATACCATGGCTTCAGGACTTTAGTTCTCGTCTGAATTTGCACCATTAGTGTTTAAGATGAAAATGTGGGTGCAATTTTAGTCACAGAAAACTAAAATTCAAATACAAGCTGTTTATTCAGTAAAATACAAGACACTTCTGTGCACAGAAGGAAGGCTTCAGTCTGCTACATCGTTGCAAGCTGAAGACTTAAAACTACATAGAATATTGAGTATATATGCAGTTTTACCAAGATATCAGATGGACCATTGTGGACTTCAAATTTGCTACATAAAGGCATGACAAATTTATTGTTCTTGGTAAACAACTAATCCTACTGGAACCCAAAAGAAAATAAGCAATTGTCTTTAGCCTGCTCTCTGCGTGTCACATCTGGACTCAACTGAACAGCGAAGCACCTCTGATGTGTGTTCCTGCCACAGTGCATGCTTTGTCAGTCTGTTTTTAGAGATTGTGTTTGTTCCAAGCTGTAGAGCAGTGATCTTCACTATTTTTAGAAGGGGGGCCACTTTTGCCGATAAGACATCAGTGTGAGGGCCACCACACTGCTTGGAGGACTCCAAAATGGTTGCTCTTAGTCCTGCCTCTACGTACTTTTTTTTTTTCGTTGTGGTTACTGGGTTGCAAGCATCATTGTTTGCACACTGACATCCACTGATGTAGTGATGTTACTTTTACGCTTCACATTGGAACACTCATTTGAAACCATTGGGTCAATTTGATAGCATTTATGGCAGATTATGATGGAGTGTTTTCACGTTTGTGTATTATTGGCCATGTCAGGGGCCACATTTAGGCCACCAGGGGCCGCCAGTGGCTTGTGGGCCGCGCAATGAAGAACGGGGCTTTGGAGGATACACCATCTTGTAAATGTTGACCAATGTCATACTGCTCACCTGAAGCAGAAATAGGGATATGTTGCTCCAGTTTTTCTTGTTCTCATTTTCTTTATCAATAAACATATTCACGTCTTCGGTCGCCATTTTGGAAAATGTCTGCCATTACTGTCACGGGACAAATCTGTGATGGCGCTATAGCCAAAAAAAACTTTCCACAGACATACCCTAACTGTGTGCCAAATTTCATGTTTATCTCATCAAAGGCACAATTCCACCAAATATTTCCATATCTGCGGCACGATTAGTCAAAGTGATCTATTCAAGTGAATGCTGCCATGTCGTAAAAGCACCCCATTATGAACTGGGTTAAAGGTCATGGAAGGATTGACCCACCAACAGACTGGGGTCCAGGCCAATGACAGCTGAGCGGGTCGGGGTTAGCGTTATGGAGTGTCAGCTCAATTTTCAATTGTTATGGAATGAAAATGCTAAGACTCATTATAAAAGTGTTCCCTTCGAAGTGGAATTAGATGCGATTCGTCGAGTGGTTGCTGGCAAATGTACCGTTGATGTTTCTCAGTTAAGTTTGCCCCCGATCTCGAAATATGGTGCTGTTCAGGAAGATGTTCCACCAACTTCCGCTTCCGGAAGAGGTTATTTTGTATTTAAATGTCTGGTAATTGTTTCATATTTATGTATACGTATGTGTACTTGAATATAACTGTCATTAATCAAAAAGGCTTTGGCAATTAAGGGATCAAGAAAAAAAAATCCAAAAACAAATCCACCTTTTCTTTCAAAAAAATGTTTGTTTGTTTTTTGTTTTGTTTTTCTTTTACCTAAACACTCCCTGGAACTCACTGATGAACATCTGAACCTTTGACAAAGATCCATTCAGTAATCTCTGAGAAAATGGTGACACACAGATACTGACAAATGGCTCTCTTATAGTATGGGTTGCAGATTCAGTTTGGAGATATAGAGAAAAGGAGGAGGGGGGGGGGTGGTTGGGGGAAAATGTAGAACCAGAACCAGAAGGAAATTCAAGTAGAAAATGAAAATCGTTATGGAGTGAAAAGTAAAGTTTGCTTTTGTTGTTTGCTTTTTTTGTTTTGATTTATTTTGAAGCGAGGAAAGAAAATAGGATAATGTTGAGGAGGTAGAAGCAAGATACCCATGCAGGAGGAAACAAAACGAAGAACACAGAGACAAAGACTTTTCACACTTTCTATCCAAGGACAGGCTGTTTCAGGTCTTGAACAATATGAAATGAACGAAAAGCAAAAGCAACAAATGAATTAACATGAAATATTGCCAGCATACAACAGCAACACCTAGACAAGACGCAACAACATAAAAACACGACAAATCCCGTTCGGAAAACTCGGCTCGAGTGAGGTTGGAACGGAGAGCTCAGATTTTCACCAGCATATGCCAGAAAGGTTCCCTTTGCGGTTTGAATCTTGTATTGTCAGCATCATTGGCCGGATTATTTATTTTGCATATAAATGTATGTTTTCTCCCATTTCATCCCTATTTGTGTCTGTTGACTGCTCCGTATCCCCATATAGATTTTAATAAATCATTTTAATTGCAAAGAAATGATTTCCCCACCATCGGCCTTCGTGCGTGACCAACTGCCAAATTTGTTTTTTTTCTCCCTTTCGGCTTAGTCCGAAATGGGGCTTATGGATTTGGTCTCGATTTTTGTGTCCGTGCGTTCGCAACCATATATTGGACATGTATGGACCAATTTTATTCACACTTAGCACAAAGAAAACACATGATGGTGTACATATGCACATCATTTTGTTTCACGATGCGATCAAAGATGGCCGAGTGGTGGCCATTTTAGTTGTTTAAATGTGTCCCCAACCATTTCTCAGCCAAGCATGGTCCGATTTTGTTCAAACTTGGCATAAGCATCATATATGATGGCATTACATGGGCACCTCACTTTATTTTGGGATCTGATCAATGATAGCCAACTGGTAGACTGGTGGCCATTTTAGTTGTACATATATTTGGGCTAGCCCTTTAACTCTGTACAGAAAAATTACTAAAACAATTGGGGCTATGACATTTTATGTCTTTTTTTCTTGTTTGTTGGGGGATCGTAATAGTTAATTCAGAATGCATTAAATTCAAATATCATTTGGTCATTCGCAAAGGTCTTTATGAGACATCAGGTACAGAGCGTCTGCATTCACTGAGCCTCAGATGCAAAAATATTTTGATGCAGATCTAGTGTAATGATGTTGTTCGGCATAAAGGCATTTTATATCTTCTTGATTATTCTCAAAGTTGATTTATTGTTTGAAGTTGATCTATTGCTGAATATCCACTTTCAACATCTGCCTGCATTGGTGGTTGTTTGTTGGCCATATTAATCACCAGTGTGTTATTGATAACCTTTGTGCTTAATTTATAGATACCAGCAGAGGGACCCGCCCTATGGGCGATTTTGTTCCAAGCATGTAACACGTTCTTCTGACGTATACGTTTTTTTGTGTATGCCAAAAAAAAACCCATGAAGTTATGTGCATGAAGCAAAAACATACCCACTGCTTATAATTCAAAACACCTCGCCACACTGGAACATATGGGGACAGGAATACTGTTCTGTAAATGGTGGAGACTTGTAATACCCTCACGCACCTGGAGGCAGGTAAGCCATAAGGATAAGGGAAGAAAGGGGAAAGTGATTGTGAATTAAACTTCCATCTTTATTTACTTTGTTCTTTACAAACAGGAACAGGGACAACGCAGGCATGATATGCTGAATAGCCTTCTCATGCGCCGAAGTTCTCTGTGTATATTTGTGTGATGTTGTTAAGAACAGGAAGAAATGGGGAGGGGAGGACAGAGTTTCGGGTGAGGGTGCATGGAGTGAGTTGGAAGAGGGAGATTGAGACGTTGGGAAGGGGTGGGGTGGACTTGGGTTGGAAGGGGGATTGAGTAATTGGGGTTTGGGGCAGTTGTGGACTTGAAGAAGAAAGGGGGAGGGGATGACAGAGTTGGCTTGGGGGAGGGAGGGCAGAGTGGGGACAGAGTTGGGATCGAGTAGTTTAAGGCCTTTGACGGGTGGGGGGGGGGTTGTTGAGGCAAATGAGTTTTTTGGGGGTTTTTTTGTAAACATTGTCAAGGCTCATATGAGAGCTAACACACAACACACAGCAAGGGGGGCATGAGACAAGAGGGGTGGGAGGAGAAAGGACAAGTTGGGAGGGGGTTTGAGGATTTGAAGAAAGGGTGAAGGGAACACAGAGTTTGGGTGTGGTGGGAGGGTGGTTTAGAACATGAGATTGTGTGTGGGTATTGGGGGGGGGGGGGGAGGTTAGGGACCAGAAGTCACATTTTACATTATGCAGAATTTCCATGGGTAAGTGATCGTCCTCTCGGTATTTTGGGTTCTCCAGATATTTTGGGTCCTCGTGGTCTTTTAGTCCTTGGGGTCTTTTGGATGCCCTGGATCTTTCAGGTCTTCAGTGTCTTTTGTTTCCTCTAGGTCTTTTGTGTCCTCGGGTCATTTGGATCTCCTCGTGTTTTGGGTCCTCTAGGTCTTTTGCATCCTCTGGGTCTTTTTGGTCCTTTGGTTATTTTAGGTCTTCAGGGTCCTTAGGGTCTTTTGGTACTTGGAGTCTTTTAGGTGTTTTGGTTCCTCAGGGGTCTTTGTGTCTTGTGGATCTTCAGGGTCTTTTTGGTCTTCACAGTATTTTAGGCCTTTTGAATATTTTAGGTCTTTGGGGTATTTTGTGTCTTCAGGGTCTTTTCGGGTTTTTTTGTCTTCGGGGTATTTTAGGTCTTCGGGTCTTTGAGGTGTTTTGGGTCTTTTCGGTGTTTTTTGGTCTTCGGAGTCTTTGGGGTCCTTTTGGGTCTTTGGGATCCTTTGGGGTTTTTCATAGTCCTTTTGGGTCTGTTCAGTCGTTTCGGTCCTTTGGGTCTTTTGAGTTCTCAGGGTCATTTCGATCCTCAGAATTGTTTGGGTCCTCAGGATTGTTTGGGTCTTTTGGGTCCTTTGGGCCCTTTAGGTTAAGTATCTCAGGATACAATTGTGGGTGACATCAGGTCAGCTGTCCACCAATGGGTGATGAATGGATATACATACATACATACATGCATACATACATACACACATACACACATAGACACATACATACATACATATATACATACACTTGCTTCATTATAGATATACACTTATGAGCCAAAACATTATGACCACTGACAGGTGAAGTGAATAACATTGATTATCTTGTTACAATGGCACCTGTCAAGGGGTGGGATATATTAGGCAGCAAGGGAACAGTCAGTTCTTGAAGTTGATGTGTTAGATGCAGGAGAAATGGGCAGGAGTAAAGACCTGAGCGACTTTGACAAGGGCCAAATTGTTATGGCCAGACGACTGGGTCAGAGCATCTCTGAAACGGAAAGCTTGTGGATGCTCCCAGTCAGCAGTGGTGAGTACCTTCCGACAGTGGTCCGAGGAGGGACAAACCACAAACTGGTGACAGTGTGTTGCAGCATGGATGCCACAGATCCCAGGAGTTTTCCCCTTTTCAACCAGTTCACGCCACCTGTGTTTCCACAAATGAAGGTGGATCACAGTTGATTGGAGGGTCAGCAATAGGGATAGTAACACCCCTGACATCCAACTCAACAGCTGGTGGATCAGCGTGGTGCAGCCACTTGAAGTGGCTTCGCAGTGGGTCTTCACTTCGGACTCCTCTGTCAAGAGCCCACCACCCTCTGTTCTAACTGCAGTACACTGAGGGATGGGCTTGGAGAAACGCAATGTGCAAATCCCCTGCAAGCTGGACGAGAATCACTTGACCACAGGTGATGTTCTACCGCCTCACAGATTTCTCGCACATATTGCGTTTCTCCAAGCCCATCCCTCAGTGTACTGCAGTTAGAACAGAGGGTGGTGGGCTCTTGACAGAGGAGTCCGAAGTGAAGACCCACTGCGAAGCCACTTCAAGTGGCTGCACCACGCTGATCCACCAGCTGTTGAGTTGGATGTCAGGGGTGTTACTATC
>CM068953.1:118214243-118248149 GCA_035128595.1 Eptatretus atami | reverse complement strand
ACCCTCCAATCAACTGTGATCCACCTTCATTTGTGGAAACACAGGTGGCGGTGAACTGGTTGAAAAGGGGTAAAACTCCTGGGATCTGTGGCATCCATGCTGCAACACACTGTCACCAGTTTGTGGTTTGTCCCTCCTCGGACCACTGTCGGAAGGTACTCACCACTGCTGACTGGGAGCATCCCACAAGCTTTGCCGTTTCAGAGATGCTCTGACCCAGTCGTCTGGCCATAACAATTTGGCCCTTGTCAAAGTCGCTCAGGTCTTTACTCCTGCCCATTTCTCCTGCATCTAACACATCAACTTCAAGAACTGGCTGTTCCCTTGCTGCCTAATATATCCCACCCCTTGACAGGTGCCATTGTAACAAAATAATCAATGTTATTCACTTCACCTGTCAGTGGTCATAATGTTTTGGCTCATAAGTGTATATCTATAATGAAGCAATGTTATATATATGTATGTATGTATGTTTTTGTGTTATGTGTATGTGTATGTATGTATGCGTATGTATGTATATCCATTCTTCACCATTGGTGGACAGCTGACCTGATGTCACCCACAATTGTATCCTGAGATACTTAACCTAAAGGGCCCAAAGGACCCAAAAGACCCAAACAATCCTGAGGACCCAAACAATTCTGAGGATCGAAATGACCCTGAGAACTCAAAAGACCCAAAGGACCGAAACGACTGAACAGACCCAAAAGGACTATGAAAAACCCCAAAGGATCCCAAAGACCCAAAAGGACCCCAAAGACTCCGAAGACCAAAAAACACCGAAAAGACCCAAAACACCTCAAAGACCCCGAAGACCTAAAATACCCCGAAGACAAAAAAACCCGAAAAGACCCTGAAGACACAAAATACCCCAAAGACCTAAAATATTCAAAAGGCCTAAAATACTGTGAAGACCAAAAAGACCCTGAAGATCCACAAGACACAAAGACCCCTGAGGAACCAAAACACCTAAAAGACTCCAAGTACCAAAAAGACCCTAAGGACCCTGAAGACCTAAAATAACCAAAGGACCAAAAAGACCCAGAGGATGCAAAAGACCTAGAGGACCCAAAACACCGAGGAGATCCAAATGACCCGAGGACACAAAAGACCTAGAGGAAACAAAAGACACTGAAGACCTGAAAGATCCAGGGCATCCAAAAGACCCCAAGGACTAAAAGACCACGAGGACCCAAAATATCTGGAGAACCCAAAATACCGAGAGGACGATCACTTACCCATGGAAATTCTGCATAATGTAAAATGTGACTTCTGGTCCCTAACCTCCCCCCCCCCCCCCAATACCACCCACACAATCTCATGTTCTAAACCACCCTCCCACCACACCCAAACTCTGTGTTCCCTTCACCCTTTCTTCAAATCCTCAAACCCCCTCCCAACTTGTCTTTCTCCTCCACCCCTCTTGTCTCATGCCCCCCTTGCTGTGTGTTGTGTGTTAGCTCTCATATGAGCCTTGACAATGTTTACAAAAAAACCCCCAAAAAACTCATTTGCCTCAACAACCCCCCCCCCACCCGTCAAAGGCCTTAAACTACTCGATCCCAACTCTGTCCCCACTCTGCCCTCCCTCCCCCAAGCCAACTCTGTCATCCCCTCCCCTTTTTTTCTTCAAGTCCACAACTGCCCCAAACCCCAATTACTCAATCCCCCCAACCCAAGTCACCCCCACCCCTTCCCAACGTCTCAATCTCCCTCTTCCAACTCACTCCATGCACCCTCACCCCGAACTCTGTCCTCCCCTCCCCATTTCTTCCTGTTCTTAACAACATCACACAAATATACACAGAGAACTTCGGCGCATGAGAAGGCTATTCAGCATATCATGCCTGCGTTGTCCCTGTTCCTGTTTGTAAAGAACAAAGTAAATAAAGATGGAATGTTAAATTCACAATCACTTTCCCCTTTCTTCCCTTATCCTTATGGCTTACCTGCCTCCAGGTGCGTGAGGGTATTACAAGTCTCCACCATTTACAGAACAGTATTCCTGTCCCCATATGTTCCAGTGTGGCGAGGTGTTTTGAATTATAAGCAGTGGGTATGTTTTTGCTTCATGCACATAACTTCATGGGGTTTTTTTTTGGCATACACAAAAAAACGTATACGTCAGAAGAACGTGTTACATGCTTGGAACAAAATCGCCCATAGGGCGGGTCCCTCTGCTGGTATCTATAAATTAAGCACAAAGGTTATCAATAACACACTGGTGATTAATATGGCCAACAAACAACCACCAATGCAGGCAGATGTTGAAAGTGGATATTCAGCAATAGATCAACTTCAAACAATAAATCAACTTTGAGAATAATCAAGAAGATATAAAATGCCTTTATGCCGAACAACATCATTACACTAGATCTGCATCAAAATATTTTTGCATCTGAGGCTCAGTGAATGCAGACGCTCTGTACCTGATGTCTCATAAAGACCTTTGCGAATGACCAAAATGATATTTGAATTTAATGCATTCTGAATTAACTATTACGATCCCCCAACAAACAAGAAAAAAAGACATAAAATGTCATAGCCCCAATTGTTTTAGTAATTTTTCTGTACAGAGTTAAAGGGCTAGCCCAAATATATGTACAACTAAAATGGCCACCAGTCTACCAGTTGGCTATCATTGATCAGATCCCAAAATAAAGTGAGGTGCCCATGTAATGCCATCATATATGATGCTTATGCCAAGTTTGAACAAAATCGGACCATGCTTGGCTGAGAAATGGTTGGGGACACATTTAAACAACTAAAATGGCCACCACTCGGCCATCTTTGATCGCATCGTGAAACAAAATGATGTGCATATGTACACCATCATGTGTTTTCTTTGTGCTAAGTGTGAATAAAATTGGTCCATACATGTCCAATATATGGTTGCGAACGCACGGACACAAAAATCGAGACCAAATCCATAAGCCCCCATTTCGGACTAAGCCGAACAGGGGAGAAAAAAACAAATTTGGCAGTTGGTCACGCACGAAGGCCGATGGTGGGGAAATCATTTCTTTGCAATTAAAATGATTTATTAAAATCTATATGGGGATACGGAGCAGTCAACAGACACAAATAGGGATGAAATGGGAGAAAACATACATTTATATGCAAAATAAATAATCCGGCCAATGATGCTGACAATACAAGATTCAAACCGCAAAGGGGAACCTTTCTGGCATATGCTGGTGAAAATCTGAGCTCTCCGTTCCAACCTCACTCGAGCCGAGTTTTCCGAACGGGATTTGTCGTGTTTTTATGTTGTTGCGTCTTGTCTAGGTGTTGCTGTTGTATGCTGTGCAATATTTCATGTTAATTCATTTGTTGCTTTTGCTTTTCGTTTCATTTCATATTGTTCAAGACCTGAAACAGCCTGTCCTTGGATAGAAAGTGTGAAAAGTCTTTGTCTCTGTGTTCTTCGTTTTGTTTCCTCCTGCATGGGTATCTTGCTTCTACCTCCTCAACATTATCCTATTTTCTTTCCTCGCTTCAAAAATAAATCAAAACAAAAAAAGCAAACAACAAAAGCAAACTTTACTTTTCACTCCATAACGATTTTCATTTTCTACTTGAATTTCCTTCTGGTTCTGGTTCTACATTTTCCCCCAACCACCCCCCCCCCCTCCTCCTTTTCTCTATATCTCCAAACTGAATCTGCAACCCATACTATAAGAGAGCCATTTGTCAGTATCTGTGTGTCACCATTTTCTCAGAGATTACTGAATGGATCTTTGTCAAAGGTTCAGATGTTCATCAGTGAGTTCCAGGGAGTGTTTAGGTAAAAGAAAAACAAAACAAAAAACAAACAAACATTTTTTTGAAAGAAAAGGTGGATTTGTTTTTGATTTTTTTTTCTTGATCCCTTAATTGCCAAAGCCTTTTTGATTAATGACAGTTATATTCAAGTACACATACGTATACATAAATATGAAACAATTACCAGACATTTAAATACAAATAAACCTCTTCCGGAAGCGGAAGTTGGTGGAACATCTTCCTGAACAGCACCATATTTCTAGATCGGGGGCAAACTTAACTGAGAAACATCAACGGTACATTTGCCAGCAACCACTCGACGAATCGCATCTAATTCCACTTCGAAGGGAACACTTTTATAATGAGTCTTAGCATTTTCATTCCATAACAATTGAAAATTGAGCTGACACTCCATAACGCTAACCCCGACCCGCTCAGCTGTCATTGGCCTGGACCCCAGTCTGTTGGTGGGTCAATCCTTCCATGACCTTTAACCCAGTTCATAATGGGGTGCTTTTACGACATGGCAGCATTCACTTGAATAGATCACTTTGACTAATCGTGCCGCAGATATGGGAAATATTTGGTGGAATTGTGCCTTTGATGAGATAAACATGAAATTTGGCACACAGTTAGGGTATGTCTGTGGAAAGTTTTTTTTTGGCTATAGCGCCATCACAGATTTGTCCCGTGACAGTAATGGCAGACATTTTCCAAAATGGCGACCGAAGACGTGAATATGTTTATTGATAAAGAAAATGAGAACAAGAAAAACTGGAGCAACATATCCCTATTTCTGCTTTCAGGTGTAGCAGTATGACATTGGTCAACATTTACAAGATGGTGTATCCTCCAAAGCCCCGTTCTTCATTGCGCGGCCCACAAGCCACTGGCGGCCCCTGGTGGCCTAAATGTGGCCCCTGACATGGCCAATAATACACAAACGTGAAAACACTCCATCATAATCTGCCATAAATGCTATCAAATTGACCCAATGGTTTCAAATGAGTGTTCCAATGTGAAGCGTAAAAGTAACATCACTACATCAGTGGATGTCAGTGTGCAAACAATGATGCTTGCAACCCAGTAACCACAACGAAAAAAAAAAAGTACGTAGAGGCAGGGACTAAGAGCAACCATTTTGGAGTCCTCCAAGCAGTGTGGTGGCCCTCACACTGATGTCTTATCGGCAAAAGTGGCCCCCCTTCTAAAAAATAGTGAAGATCACTGCTCTACAGCTTGGAACAAACACAATCTCTAAAAACAGACTGGACAAAGCATGCACTGTGCCAGGAACACACATCAGAGGTGCTTCGCTGTTCAGTTGAGTCCAGATGTGACACGCAGAGAGCAGGCTAAAGACAATTGCTTATTTTCTTTTGGGTTCCAGTAGGATTAGTTGTTTACCAAGAACAATAAATTTGTCATGCCTTTATGTAGCAAATTTGAAGTCCACAATGGTCCATCTGATATCTTGGTAAAACTGCATATATACTCAATATTCTATGTAGTTTTAAGTCTTCAGCTTGCAACGATGTAGCAGACTGAAGCCTTCCTTCTGTGCACAGAAGTGTCTTGTATTTTACTGAATAAACAGCTTGTATTTGAATTTTAGTTTTCTGTGACTAAAATTGCACCCACATTTTCATCTTAAACACTAATGGTGCAAATTCAGACGAGAACTAAAGTCCTGAAGCCATGGTATGCAGGAACAGTTCTTGATGGGCGACGCTCGCTACGTGATGTTTTCTCCAATTTCGCTAGTGGGGCGTTGGACCAGGAGTATATTTATTTCGAACTGTGGATTGTATTTTTAAGAGGCTGAGGGAGAGTGTACAACTGACATGTCTGGTACATGACTCATGCAATTATTTTTTTGGGAGGGGAGGGGGGGAGGTGGTAAAAAAAACTGACATGTCGGGTACATGATTTGTCGGGTACTAAAAGCCGGCAGCCACTTTGAAGCAAAAATAAAAAGGGCCTCCCCCTTCCTTTAAAAAAAATTAAAAATCCGGACGATTAACTGGTATATTATTTTTATTTGGCCCAATATGCATTAGAGATGTACCAGTGCAGGATGTGCTGTGCTGTGTTTGTATAACTATAAAGTCACAAAAAGCAAACTATCTTTCATGACTTTTGTGTTTGAATAATGTTTACAACGTGTAATACCAGCAATAACGCACGGCAGTTAAACATGGTCTTTTACAAAGGATATGGAGATCAAGTACTTCATTTAATTAAAGAAATTATGATGAAATAAAATATAATAAAATAAAATGTTTTAAAACCTTACATCTTTGACGAGGCACACATTCTCTGTTGGAAGATAGTCAAAAGGGAAAATGAAACGCCAGTTGAAGATTCCTTCCCCACCGAGAGAGCGGTAGTGGATATCTGTGCTCTGACTGGAATCCTCCATGCCGTCCATCCAGCTGCAAAAGCAAATATGCCATCAATAAAGCACACCTAAGTTTTGAATCAATAACTTTAATAAAAGTAATTAAGTTTGTTATGGCCTTGTATTGTATTGATGAACCTGAGCTTATTTTAAAGGGACCTGATCCAAATTTTCTCGAATATTCCACAAGCCTCGACTTTGTACAAACAAAAAAAAATAGACAGAACAAGAATTCAAGTCCTCATCGAGGACACAACCACAACCCACACCTCAAAAAATGGGACATGTGGATTTTCCCTCTAAGTCACTAAAAATAAAGGTCGGAGAAAGGTAAAAGGTAAAATATAAATAAACTAGGTCGGCTTGCTGTGCTCGCCTCTCCACACGTCGTTGCAGAGATTGATGTCACAGATTTGCTGTGTTGTCATGATTTACCCTAATCATAATACAAACATTGATTTTCTTCAAATTTATTTGTAATATTGGTTATATATTTATTTGAAATTTATTTGTGAAGTGGTCTAAAAAAGGTCCAACTAGTCTAAATGGTCAAGGATCTAAGTTGTCTAATCTGTCTGAAGGGTGTAAGGGGTTGAAATGGTGTTAAGGTCGAAGGGATCGAAAGGATCTTTGGGGTGTTTTGGGTCCTCGGAGTCTTTTTGGTCCTTTGAGTCTTTTCGATCCTCCGGGTCTTTTTGGTCTTCAGGATCTTTGGGGTCTTCAGGATCTTTGGGGTCTTCAGGGTCTTTGGGGTCCTCAGTGACTTTTGGGTCTTCAGGGTTGTCTGGATCCTCAGTGACTTTTGAGTCTTCGGGAACCTTTTGGTCCTCAGTACCTTTTGGGTCTTCTCGGTCTTTTGGGTCCTCGGGTTTTTTTTGGGGTCTTACGGGTCTTGGGGAATTCATGTTGAAACAGGACGTGATTAATCGGCATATCGTCTTCATGGACTGGCGGACAGCTTTATTGCTTCACCGACTCACCGTACTTTTCATTTTTATACACATATTGATATGCAAAGATAGCTCACCTCACGGTAAGTAACTGAGCATGACAGGCGATCACTGAGGCCGACACCCATCTGCATTCTAAGATGTCAGAAAACACATCGAGAGGCTCCTGAATAATCACTCTCCTGCCACACCTGAACTATTTTTTGAACAGAGGCCCCAACAGCGACAACATCTATAATCTTCTCTTGCAGATGTCAGTGAAGTATAATCAGAGGATTGAGATGTTTTATTTTCCACTGCTGAAGCCGGCTTGTTTACTTGCGTAATTTCATGAATAGTCATGCAGTTGTTTTTTTTGCCACCCACATCCCTTCTCCAAATTTTGCCGCTCTTGGCAACTGCCAAGTTTGCCTAGTGGTTGCGCTGGCCCTGCGTCCAGTAATTTTCCAAGAGAGACTCCAGACAGATGGACTGACAGCACCAAAAATATAAGCCTTCAACCAAGCTGAGGCCAGGTTGAAGGCTAATGAGTGCAGAAGAGTTTTTCAGCAAAATGGACAGCGACAGGACCAGGGGCCAACAGCCTGTGAGTAAAGGATTACATACTGTAGGTACATACAAGGAATGGATATAGCGAGGTACATGGATATTTAAAACTTAGGTATAGATGTGTGATTACTTGACTTGTACTGTATTAATTTTTAGTGTTTGTGATGTCTGTGAGTTGTTGTCATCACAACGTGAATTTGCCATCAACGTTTGTTCATCTCTCACTCCACAACCATCGACTTTGCAAAAAGTAAATAAATAAACCAATGTCACCCGTAGGGTGATCCGTATCTTGCCAAAAGGTGACCACGTGTGATTTAAGGTCCACTGAGGTGAACAGAGCTGCTATCCACCAGGATCGACTCCTTGAGGAATATCTGTCTACAAGAGATTCCGATGAGAATCGTTCTACAGAGTAACCATGAAAAAAATATGCGTTTGCCTCATAACGTCACCAAATCACGTAATAATGTCTCAAGCTTGTATATCTAGAAAGCACTCATCGAGGTGTTCAATTTTAGGTACTACACGATATGGTTCCTAAAACTTGAAAATTTGACCTTGGGGTCAAATGTTTGACCTTAGGCGTTAACCATGAAGGTCAAGGCCAATCGCCACCAAAAATTAATCAGCTGAATGCAGACCATGAACTATATTCCCATGAAGTTTGAAGACGATCCGATAAAATTACTCAAAAAATAAGGGTTTCGTCGACTCCCTTGATTTGCGACAAAGTGACCTTGACCTTTGACGTTGACCTTCAAAATTTTATGCGCTGAAAGGGACCTCTATAGGCCTCTGATATGCGAAGTTACAAAAATTTCCAATGAAAACTGTGCTCTGCAGAGTGATTTATACGTGATTACAGATAAAAAAAAAACAACAACAAAAAAAACACATGAAGGTCAAGGCCAATCGCCACCAAAATTAATCAGCTGAGCGCCAGACCATGAACTATATTCCCATGAAGTTTGAAGACGATCCGATCAAAATTACTCAAAAAATGAGGGTTTTGTCGATTACACTGATTTGCAAAAAAGTGACCTTGACCTTTGACCTTGACCTTCAAAATTTTATGGCCTGAAAGGGACCTCCATAGGCCTCTGATATGCGAAGTTACAAAAATTTCCAATGAAAACTGTGGTCTGCAGAATTTTTTTTTATGATTACAGACAAAAACAAACAAACAAAAAAATAAAAACCATGTCACCCGTAGGGTGATCCGTATCTTGCCAAAAGGTGACCACGTGTGACTTCTTAAGGTCACACTGAGGTGAACAGAGCTGCTATCCACCAGGAGCGACTCCTTGAGGAATATCTGCCTACGAGAGATTCCGATGAGAATCGTTCTACAGAGTAACCATGAAAAATATGCGTTTGCCTCATAACGTCACCAAATGACGTCATAATGTCTCAAGCTTGATATATCTAGAAAGCACTCATCGAGGTGTTCAATTTGAGGTACTACACGATATGGTTCCTAAAACTTGAAAATTTGACCTTGGGGTCAAATATGTTTGACCTTAGGCGTTAACCATGAAGGTCAAGGCCAATCGCCACCAAAAATTAATCAGCTGAATGCCAGACCATGAACTATATTCCCATGAAGTTTGAAGACGATCCGATCAAAATTACTCAAAAAATGAGGGTTATGTCGATTACCCTGATTTGCGAAAAATGGACTTTGACCTTTGACTTGACCTTCAAAATTTTATGCGCTGAAAGGGACCTCTATAGGCCTCTGATATGCGAAGTTACAAAAATTTCCAATGAAAACTGTGCTCTGCAGAGTGATTTATACGTGATTACAGAAAAAATAAAACAACAACAAAAAAAAACACATGAAGGTCAAGGCCAATCGCCACCAAAAATTAATCAGCTGAGCGCCAGACCATGAACTATATTCCCATGAAGTTTGAAGACGATCCGATAAAATTACTCAAAAAATAAGGGTTTTGTCGATTACCCTGATTTGCGAAAAAGTGACCTTGACCTTTGACCTTGACCTTCAAAATTTTATGGCCTGAAAGGGACCTCCATAGGCCTCTGATATGTGAAGTTACAAAAATTTCCAATGAAAACTGTGGTCTGCAGAATTTTTTTTTCGTGATTACAGACAAACAAACAAACAAACAAAAAAAAAATAAAAAATAAAAAAAATAAAAAAAAACTACAGACTGACTAACATATCTTGCAAAAACTTCGTTTTGGCAAGATAATAACTAAACAAATCAATCAAATGTGGATAAAGCACATTCAGAATAAAAGGAAGGAGAGTTGTAAGATTTATTTTAAAAAAAAAAACAGGAACATGAGGAAGCCTTTATACCCTTTCACATAAATATCACTTGTCTTCTCTCCTGTAATACTTTTGTCTTTCAAGATCACATCCTTTGCATTCCAGATGATGCAACGAAGCTGGAACCTGTGGAAAGAATAATAAGCATTAAGATGCTTTGGTCAGAGCTTATTAATGCCTCAGTACCTGTTAAATATTTTCAGGGAGTTCTTCCTTAATGAAGAAATGCGTGAACATCGAAAGAAAGAAAGAAGAAGAAAAAAAAACGAAAAATCAAAATTACCTTTTGGGTTTGCGGGGATGGATGTCAACTTGAGGACCAGGAGGCCCAAGTGTTTTTGGAAAGAGATCGACCCACATCATTATCTTACCCTGAAAATACAAAAGGAAAATGCATCACCAAGCACTGTAACAACAAGAACAAGAACAACACTGAAACCAAAGTACAGTATTTTTTAAAGCAATATGCACCTGCTCGACAGTTGGCCGTAAAGAGTTGAACAGACTTCGTGTCTCCACATGCTCAGGCACGAGGCCCATGGTCCGTAGAACTTGCAGGGCCAGGCGCTCATTGTCAGGCTCAAGTTTGGGGTTAATCCGTTTTGTTGGCTCTAAATAAATACAAATCCACAATGTTTCATTTTCAGCTCAATAAAAAACAAAACAATAATCTTCAAGCAATAATGTTGGTGACAATTCACGAGTTGCAGTATGAGCAAACCTCCTGGAAAGCAAACAATTCTCACCGAAGGTTTCCAGGATATATTCCTTGCCCCCGACAAGCACAGTATTGTCGGTGTAGATGGGCTCCTGCCAGCCTCTCTTTGCCACAACCTTTTTAAGAAGAAGAGTCGGAGGAACTTGACCTCTCCATTGGTTAATCCCACCCCTGAAATGCATGCCATGTAACCAGGAGTTCATCACTGAGTTCCCTCATATTGTCATTGAAAGACATTGTTAATCACACCTTAATGAGATTGAAGACAAACATGGAAATTGTGACTGACATTCTAAAGTAATTGTACCTTTAATAAGTAATTCTTAATAAATGTAATGAAAAGGAAAATTAATAATTTGGTCTGCTCTGTGTCGAGAGGTCAACGGTTCCGTTCCAACCCTGGCAAAGCGACACCTAAGACTTTAAAAATGCCACGTGCTGCTTCCTTGCTTGACACTCAGCATTTGAAGGAATGAGCATGGATATACCCCAAAGGTTGGCATTGATGGGGAGGAAGAAATTCGTCTTGCACAACTGATATGAGGGATGGAGAGAAAAGCAACATCATAAAAAATGGCTTTGCCAGTACCCAGTGCCGTGCGAAGTTATGTCACTTCCTCCAAGCTCAGTGGCTGTTTGTTTGGTCAAATCCAGTGTTGTCTCCTGTATTTGTATATGTATAACTGTGTGCATGATTTGCGTTGCAACTCCTCCATGTCTTACACTGAAAAAAAAATTTTTTTGTAAAAATTTGGCCACATAAAAAACCTCCATACAATCAATACCCAGAAATTTGCTCCTGAAAACAACTTTTTTTATCGTTACCTTTACATTACTAAAAGAGGCAGCGTCCATCCACGTGTGTCATGCTTTATTCTAAAGGGTTCCTGCTGCCATGGAATAATAACCAAAGTGGTGTCAAAGCCACCCAATGCTCGCCTGTTTATACATTTATCGTTTTTCGTTTTTAAAAGACGTCTAATCATATTTTTTATAAAGCATTGCAGTGAAGTCTGATCCAAATAATTTTAGAGCAATATATGTATTTGTATATTGTAATAAGTAAAAATAGTGTGGTAGATAAAAACATTAGAAAGGAAATAACTTGCACCAAAAACTTTAACATTTTCACGCTCACGTTGACGCTCAAAGACTAGTCTAATAATATTTTTTATAAAACATTGCAGTGAAGTCTGATCCAAATAATTTTAAAGCAATATATGTATTTGTATATTGTAATCAGTAAAAAATAGTGTGGTAGATAAAAAACATTAGAAAGGAAATAACTTGCACCAAAAACTTTAACATTTCATGTTCACGCTGACGTGACAAGCTGACACTGACGCTGACGCTCACGCCGGGGGTATCGCTATAGCTCTCTGTTTTTCGAAAAGGCGAGCTAAAAATGCTATGAAAGCTAATGATCGATTTACTTTGAACAAAAATATCAAAATTGTAAAATGTCATGTCCATTTAATCACAAAAATTCATTTTAGCACGACTTGGAGCTTAATGTAGTGGTTACAACGGTACCATTTTTTTTTTAATTCCACGACAGCAAGAACCCTTTACAATATAGTGTGATAGACATGGAAGGAGTACACAAAATTCTATACAACATAGTAATAATTCTCAAAGAAAAACAAACACACAAACTGAAAGACAGACAGACAAACAGGGGTGAAAAAATAACTTCCATCCACCTTCGGTGGAAGAGGTAACAACAGCCACAGCCATGACAACAGCAACAATAGTAGAACTGCCACTTTATAACTGCTGGCAGAGATGACCGGGTACCAAGACGTCCGGCTTTTATACAACAGGATTGACAAGTTACGGACTGAGTAACACGCTGCGTTCAATCTATTTATTACGTACGCAGTTGTCCATTTTTCCTGGCGACATCGTTGGCATCAATTGAATTGGTATTTAAGTAACCTGAAGACGAAGAAATAAATGTTCGTACCATGGATCGACAGGGTAAAACGAGAGTCCCCCGGATCTAACGAGGCCCCACACATCTCTCAATGCCGTGGGATTGACGAGTTATGAACCGAGTAACACGCGCATTCAATCTAATTATTATGTACGCAGTTAGCCCTTTTTCCTGGGGACTCCAAAAATTGCTGGCAGAATAATAATAATCATCGAGGAGAATAAACAGAAGAAAAACAATAGGTTTCCTAGCCTGAAAGGCTTGTTACCCTAAATAACAACTCCGTGTTATGAAATATCATTTTTTTCACGTGCTTCACTTCATTTTACATCCTCTGATGTTCTTTTTCGCCATCAGATCCAAGATGGCCGACTAGCAGCCATTTTGGTTGTTAAAAACAAAACAAACCGCAGTGTTGAACACGTCCTCAACCATTTCTCAGACATGCATTTACCAATCTTGTTCAAACTTGGCACACAGATAATGAATGATGGCTCACATAAGCACGTTATTTTTTTTTCGAGATCAATTTCAAGGTGGTCGACTGGCGGCCATTTGTTTGCAAAAAATAACAACAACCTGATGTTGAACACGTCCTCAACCATTTCTCGAACAAGCATTTACCAATGTTGTTCAAACTTGACACACCGTTAATGAATGATGGCTTACATAAGAATTTCATTTTGTTTTTCGACATCAGAACCAAGATGGCTGACTGGCGGCGATTTTAGTTGTAGAAAAACCCAATGTTGAACATGTCCTCAACCATTTCTTGGAGATGTATTTACCAATGTTGTTCAAACTAAGCACACAGATCATGAATGATGGTTACATGTGCACGTCATTTTTTTTTCGAGCTCAGATCCAAGATGACCGGCTGGTGGCCATTTTGTTACTTAAACGTGTCCCCAACCATTTCTCCGAAATGCATGGTCTGATTTTGTTCAAACTTGGCACAAGCACAGCACACAAATGGCATACACTTACATATAACTTTATTTTGTGATCTCATCAAAGATGGCCGACTGGTAGACTGGCAGCCATTTTAGTTGTAAAAAAAAATCCAATGTTGAACCCATCCTCAACCATTTCTCAGACATGCATTTACCGATTTTATTCAAACTTGGCAAACAAATAAAGAATGATAGCTTACATATGCTCATCATTTTCCTTCCTGAGATCAGATCCAAGTCGGCTGACTGATGGCCATTTTAGTTGTAAAAAAAATCCGATGTTGAACGCGTCCTCAACCATTTCTCTGATATGTATTCACTGATGTTTTTCAAACTTGGCACACAGATAAAGAATGATGGCTTGTATATGCTCACCTTTTTTTGTGTTTTTCCAGATCATATCCAATATGACCGACTGGTGGCCATTTTGTTACTTAAATATGTTCCCAACCATTTCTCAGACATGCATGGTCCATTTTTGTTCAAAAATGGGAATAAACAAAGTACCTGGTGGCGTGCACATGCCCGTCACTTTATTTTGTGATCTGGTCAAAGATGGCCGACTGGTAGCCATTTTAGTTGTACATAAATATGGGCTAGCCCTTGAACTCCATACGGCAAAATTACTAAAACAACGGAGGCGATGACATGTTATGTCTTTTTTACTCGTTACCTCCGCCACCGAAGGTGGATGGAGGTTATGTTTTCACCCCTGTCTGTTTGTTTGTTACCCTCACCAAGGAGAGGTTGCACTTGGGTCTATTTGTTTGTTTGTTTGTTTTTGTCAACTCAAGGTCACACTTCTAAAATCATCAATTTTCAACTGAAAAATCGTCAATTTACATCCGATTAACTTGTAAGTTGAACAGGATTTGCAGATTCCATCACTGAATTTGGAAAGAAACTTCTTTGAGGTCAAAAGGTCAAACGTCAACTCAAGATCAAACTTCTAAAATCATCAATTTCAATCTGAAAAAATAATCAAGTTTCATCCAATTGACCTGAGCTTTAAGGTTGTCAGTTTTATTCTTAATGAAATGGACAATTTGATATCTTCATGGCAAGCTTTGGAGAGGAGGTGGATTTTGCAAGTATCGTGTTCTGCATGGCATCTTTTTCTTGTTTGTTTGTTTGCTTGCTTGTTTGTGAACAAAATATCTCGAAATGTTGCGGATGGATTTGGACGAAATTTTGTAGAGAGCTTGGGTATGTGACGACGACAAAATGATTAGATTTTGGAGAAGATCCGAATTCAGATCTGGATCTGAGAACTTTTACAGTGATTCTTCACCATTGGGAGATTGGGCCAAAAACAATATGCAGCACGATATCTGAAAAAGTTGTGGACGGATTCGGACGAAACTTGGTGGGCAGGTTGGGTGTGTAACAAGGAAGAATTGCTTCGATTTTGGTGAAGATCTGAAACCGGATCCGGATCAAAATTTTTTTAAAGTTGTTCTTCACCATTGAGTTATTGGGATAAAACGATATATAGCATGATATTTCAAAAAGTTGTGGTTGGATTCGGATGAAACTTGGTGGGCAGGTTGTGTGTGTGTGTAACAACGAAGAATTGATTCGATTTTGGTGAAGGTCCGGATCCGAAAATTTTTAAAAAGTGATTCTTCACCATTGAATGACAGGGAGAAAATGATATGGAGCACGATATTTCAAAGAGTTAGAGACGGATTTGGATGAAACTCCGTGGATGAGTTGGATAGGTGAGAAGAACAAGCCCATTAAATTTTCGTTCAGGTCCGAATCCAGATCCGGCCTATCAGTGGGATACAAAACGTAAAGTAATCAGCCTGGCGGAGGTATGCGCTCCACTGAGCGCCCTTCTCGTTAAACCTGTTTCTCATCATTGGTGTGTTGGCCTGGTACGCTGTTCATGAATTGGCATTCTCACCACTGCGCGGGTTAGCATCACGGACATTGGGAATTGGCGAGATATCCTCAGTATGAGGTTTTACAAATCATTGTGATGCGGTTCCCTCGGGGTTCTTTTTGGAAGAAATATATTTAGCCACAATTTCCCATCTTCTTCCGATTTACTTGCGATGTCAAAATTCAGTACATATATAAATGCAAGCTGCACGGTTGTGTCTAAATGAGGTAAGCGTTGTAACTACAGCATGTATAATGTCGAATGATGCCTCATTTAAGAGCTCTTTGTTCTGGACAGCGCATGTGGAGGTCGACAAATATCAATAATTACACAATTTTAAGTTACGTGCGTTTTTGTTGTATACACGGGTGGTGTATATGTTCAAAGTCGCTGGTTCCCACACCTACTGGAAGTAAAAAATAATACAACCAGAAAATATTCAGTCAGCAATGCACTTACGTCGCAAACATAAACAAAAAACACGCAATACAGAGTCGACCTGGCCTCAGCTGTGAAAACGAGGCTTTTCTATCGATGACCTCCATCGCAGCCTCATGGTTCAAGAGCCGCATCCCTCCATTATAAATCCACACCATCCGAAGTGTCACAAAAATTTCTTGCCTTCTCAAACTGTCAGGCATTCACTTTCTTGCTTTTGAAAACCCTTCAGTGATGTTTCCTGAGTTAAGGTTCAAAGTACTAAAAAACGGGAACACGTCCACGTCATAATCAACGCCATGACACGTCCGGCTCTCTCTGCTCAACACAGGATCCGAAATATTGGGTTGAACAAGTGGGAAGAGGAAGAGGACTATTCTCACAATCAACAAAAGATTGATACACTGTATAATGTATCTAGGAGACTGGAGAAGGGAGAAAATATAAAACGTTGATGCACGAGTACAACGTCTGATCGTCAACCATCTGTGACATCAAGGCTCAGAAGAACAAGTTACTGGAATTTTACACCAAGTTAGAGACAGACAAAGCTGCCGACAAGCACCGTACTCTAAACAAGACAAATATGGAGCAGCTAGATAAAGTTCTGCATGAATGGTTTGCTCTCAAGCATTCGGAGGGAACGCCAATCTCAGAAGTGATGTTAATTGAGAAGGAAAAGTATTTTTATGATCACATGGGATTGATTGATCATGTGCCTTTTCTGATGGCTGGCTGGCTTGTTTCAGGCTGCAACATGGGATGCAGAAACTTGATATCTCAGGAGAACAAAAGTCTGCAGATCACGATGCAAGAAATTTCCAGTATGGTGAGGCAAGCAAGTTACGATAATCCACTTCAAAGTTTGACCGAAGCTGAAATTGAAGAGTGGTCTGAACTGGACCGCGATGTTGAAGTGACCCGTGTTCTAACTGACTGAAACAATCGACAGTGTTGTGAATCTACAGAAGGAAGTTGAACAACATGAAGATGAGTTGTAAGGAGACTTTTCAACTGAACATATCATTTGGGATAATGCTGGTCAAGGTCTTGACATGCTTGTGAAGTTTGCTGTAAGGCATAAAGCTTACAGCACCCAGGAAGTGTTGCAGCAGCCCCTCAAACAAGAACATTTCACGAGGAAGACGCAAGAAACAACGCCGCAGTCTGACATCAGGAAATGGTTCAAGAAAGCCTCTGGAGTTCCACAGGATGATGAACCAGATGAGTCTGAGAAGGTGGAAGTTGACACTTTAGATTATCCATCAACTTCAAAAGACGAGTTGATGTTTCATAATACAGGTACGTTATTGTTTAGCATAATTCCTTGGCAATTACTTTTATCCTGTACTGTAATAATGTTATTGTTTAATCTATTTTTCACAGGCAAAGTTTAGTAAGTTGCTCTTTTGTACCATTCTCTGTGACAATTAGATAACCAACATATTTGATTAACAGGCAGGGGCAAAGTCCCATCGGTGCCAGATAACACAGCTTTCATTGAACATCCTAAATAGGCAATGGAATGAAATTGTCCTTTCTCGTCTTCTTGAGACCCTCACAGTCGAAACTCAGTTATTGATAACTTTTATACTGTGGCAGTTTCGGAGACCCCCTCCCCCCTCGAGGAGACACACAATACACCAAAAGGAACCTTCATGCAGTTTATCCACAGTATATTGTGTAGCTCAATTACCTCTCCCCAATATTAGTGGAAAGGAAAGATGCATCGTGGGTGTAAGTTAGACTTATCCCCTTGTTCTTTTCCTTACTCCCAAACCCTTCTCAAACTCCCTTCTTAAACACTTCTAATTTTCAAGCACTTCGACGCTCTATATAGCTGACTCAATCCACGTACAACATTCACTCCACAAATCACACCACAAGCCACACCAATCTATCCACTCAAACAGAAAAGGTTCAATCCACATCGAATGTGTGCACCAGGCATGGCGCACTCTGCAGCGCAACAAATTCAGGAACGGCTCGGCAATATCACCATCAGGTTCATTGTCATGTCATTGCCGTGACGCAGGGGCACCAGTGGTTTGCCACAGTGGTATTGCTTTGACAGTCACCACCGCATTCCTGCAGCCAATCGTGATGACTGGATCACAGAGCACCAGCCAATCAGAGTGGCTGGATCACAGAAAACGGACGTGGAAGAAGACACAAACCAGGGCTATAAATGCCTGTGGCAGAGTCAAGACGAGAGTCAGTTGGAGAGTGAAGTCAGAGTCAAAGTGAAGGCGTTGAGAGTGGAGAACCAAGGAGTTCAAGGTGAACCACACCAAGTGCCATGCCTGGGGGATAGCAGACCAGGCACTGAGGATGCCGTGGAATGGCACTGAGCACCAAGTGAATCGGGCACCGAGGATGCCATGGAACAAGCGCTGGGAATGTCACAGAATGAGCAAGGAGACGCAAGCTCCGAGGCATGGTCGTCCCCTCCTCACTGACATTACCTCACATGCTGACTTCGTTAAATCCAACCACAAATTCTTTAGCATAAAGAGAATCAACAGCAGTTCTTCTCAGAGCTAACTTATCTCCTTACATGCCTTACTCTCACACCTTACATTCTTGCACCTACCATTGCATGCACTTCATTGACTCATCCTGGCTTTACGGAGTATCGACGGAGTCCAGAACAGTCCTTTTCAGGACTCACATCACACTCACCTACATACACCACATGTCTCACCCGCACCTCTCACTCACCACCCACACCACACATCCGGTTTGTTACCATTGGAAGCATGCATACAAACCACACCCCACCCACCTGCTTCACTCCTCAATCAATTTTTCTTTGTATACATTGTCGAGGTTCATATGTGAGCTAACAACACAGCGCACAACAAGGGGTCAGGAGACAGAGGGTGGGGAGGGAGGACAAAACGGTGGGGACAGAAACATTAAAAGATCTGTGGAGAGAGATGGGGCGGGGAACAAGATGGACACAGGGACTTTCAGGACCTTACACAACAGGATTTTGGAAGGAAGCGAGGAATTGATGGAGTTGGGTTGGAGTGATTACGGGGGTAGAAAGATAGTGGTTTTGTGGGGGATGATAGGTGGTGGTGAACAGCTGCTTTGAAGACTGGAGGAGAATTGGATTGAAGAGAGTGTGGGAGTTATTCCAAAGCGGGAAAAAGAGGAATGAAAGAGTGAAGGTGAGACTTGATTCGTATTTTGGTAGTTTTACCAGCAAAGGGGATGCTGACGGACCATGAATGCCTGTGGAAATATTGGGGGGCATATCACAGACAAAGTATGGGGGGGGGCGAGAACGGAGAGGAGACGGTAGAAGAGAGAAAGACCACGAAACTTCCTGTGGTGAGAGAATGAGAGGTCAAAGACTCAGCCTCACCGTGGGAGATAACATAGATCCGAAATCCCTTGGTTTCCACAGCATGAAGCCGAGAAATGTGAGGCAGGACACAGCCCAGGAGGGAGAGCAGATCCAATCACGTACTTCAATCACTCTTCCTTACCTCGTTTCTCCGGAATGACTGAGGCACCTGTGTTGCAGAAACTGTGACTAAGTGATTGAATAAGACTGGGATTTTGTGCTCTGGGTAAGAGCTGTTCTTTTGTGACACTGCTTGTAAATACCTGCTTCTTGTTAACATTACAAACCGTTTCTCAAACTATCTGATTGTCAGTTTCCATTGGTTAGAACAAAGTGTGTGAGTAGTATTTGAGAGTTCAGCCCTGCCATTTCATTATGGTCAGGCATTGGCCAACGTTCTCCTTGCGATATTGCTCGGCCGTTTAATTGATCACAGTGGAGCGTTGAGAGCACGGTATTCAATCTGGGGAGTTTAATACACCAGAAAGGCAAGGCGGAGTTCAATACTGGACCCTGCCTGAATTAAACATCTTAGACGGCATCCGTGGTTGCTTAGCAACCTGCCACACTGCGGAATTATCCGCGGTCCATCGGCTTACAGGATCGTCGGCCGGACAGTGGGTTCGAGAACTCCCCTCGTGATCCCTACAGTCCCGAATCCGCAACAATACTAAACAGTGATTATTTTCCATTTTATCCTAAACATGTTTATTTATTGACTCCTTTTCTGCATTCTATTTTCCATCATATTTGGAGGTTTATTGGAAATACTGTATTTAGATGCTCAAAATGATAAAGGCTGATATGAGGTGCATGTGTTCATAATTACTCGAGGAAGTGAAAAAAAAAAATCTGAAACTTTTAAATTCACAAGTCCACGCACCTGCAAAAGAAGCTTGAACCAGATTACAAAACTGCAAACTTCAGTGTTTTATATGGGAGACTGTACCTTAATTATTATATTTCTGAAAATTGTAAGACAGATGAAATCGTCTTTGTTTGACGTACATTTATAAGGTACTTACAAGCAGTAGGATGGAGACAAACCACAGCAAGCCTCAAATTTGCTCAAGTAACGATTCTCCAAGTCGATAGTGGTGGATCCAATGAGCTCATCCGTACCAATCATGTCATAATCATAAATGCTCACTTTGAGGTCTTTTTCCATGGGAAGGATGCATGTCAGCTCAAACATTCTGCAGATATGAGCATCATTCATAAATCGCAATGAAAATATATGAAGTGAAATATAAAAATCATTTATATCCCAGTAATTCTGCATCGCAATATTTAAGCTCTCAGTAAACCTACCATTCCAGGTCATATATACAGGGGGCTGCAAAAGTAGTTAATTTTTCCAAGATGAGAGGAAGCGTCCCAGGACAGAAATGGATGACAGCACCAAAAATTTATAGCCTGCAACCAAAGCGAGGCCAGGTTGAAGGCTAATGAGTGCTTGCTCAGAAGGAGTTTTTCAGCAAAATGGGACAGGCGACAGGACCAGGGGCCAACAGCCTGTGAAGTAAAGGGCACCATTACATAGTGTACAGGTACATAAATGAACTGGATATTAGCTAGGTACATGGATATTTAAAACTTAGTAGAGTGTGATTACTTGACTTGTACTGTATTTAATTTTTAGTGTTTGTGATGTCGTGAGTTGTTGTCATCACAACGTGAATTGCCATCAACGTTTGTTCATCTCTCACTCCACAACAGTCGACTTTGCAAAAAGTAAATCAAATAAACCAATTGTTACCCGTAGGGTGATTCCGTATCTTGCCAAAAGGTGACACGTGTGACTTCTTTTAAGGTCCACACTGAGGTGAACAGAGCTGCTTATCCACCAGGATCGATCCTTGAGGAATATCTGTCTACAAGAAGATTTCCGATAGAATCGTTCTACAGAGTAACACATGAAAAAAATTATGCGTTTGCCTCATAACGTCCACCAAATCACGTCATAATTGTTCAAGCCTTGATATATCTAGAAACACTCATCGAGGTGTTCAATTTTAGGCGGTACTACACGATATGGTTCTAAAACTTGAAATTTGACCTTGGGGTCAAATGTGACCTTAGGCGTTAACCATGAAGGTTCAAGGCCAATCGCCACCAAAATTAATCAGCTGAATTGCCAGACCATGAACTATTTCATTGAAGTTTGAAGACGATCCGATCAAAATACTCAAAAAAAGGGTTGTCGTCGACTCCCTTGATTTGCGACAAAGTAGCCTGACCTTTGACGTGACCTTCAAAATTTTATTGCGCTGAAAAGGACCTTCTATAGGCCTCTGAATATATTGCGAAGTACAAAAATTCCAATGAAAACTGTGCTCTGCAGAGTGATTTATACGTGATTACAGATAAAAAAAAACAACAACAAAAAACACATGAAGGTCAAGGGCCAATCCCACCAAAAATTAATCAGCTGAGCGCCGACCATGAAACTATATTCCCTGTGAAGTTTTGAAGACGATCCGAATCAAAATTACTCAAAAAAATGAGGGTTTTTGTCGATTCACTGATTGCAAAAAAGTGACCTTGACTTTTGACCTTGACCTTCAAAATTTTATGGCCTGAAGAACCTCATAGGCCTCTGATAGCGAATTTACAAAATTTCCAATGAAAACTGGGTCTGCAGAATTTTTTTTTTTCATGATTACAGACAAAAACAAACAAAAACAAGTAAAAACCAATGTCACCCTTTAGGTGATCCGTATCTGCCAAAAGGTGAACCACGTGTGACTTCTTAAGGCACACTGAGGTGAACAAGAGCTGCTATCCACAGAGCGTGACTCCTTGAGGAATATCTGCCACGAGGAGATTCCGATGAGATCGTTCTACAGAGTAACCATGAAAATATGCGTTTGCTTCATAACGTCACCAAATGAACGTCATAATGTCTCAAGCTTGTATATTCTAGAAGCACTCATCGAGGTGTTCAATTGATGGTACTACACGATATGTTCCTTAAAACTGAAAATTTGACCTTGGGTCAAATATTGTTTGACCTTAGGCGTTACATGAAGCAGTCAAGGCCCCAATCGCCAACCAAAAAATTAATCAGCTGAATGCCAGACCATATGAACGATATTCATGAAGTTTTGAAGACGATACGATCAAAATTACTCAAAAAATGAGGGTTATGTCGATTAAACCCTATTTCGAAAAATGGGACTTTGACCTTTGCCTTGACGCTTCAAATTTATGCGCTGAAAGGACCTTCTATAGGCTCTGAATGCGAAGTTCCAAAATTTCCAATGAAAACTTGTGCGCTCTGCAAGGATTTATACGTGATTACAGGAAAAAAAAATAAAAACAACAACAAAAAAAACACATTGAAGGTCAAGGCCAATCGCCACCAAAAATTAATCAGCTGAGCCCAGACCATTGAACTATATATCCCATGAAGTTTGAAGACGATCCGATCAAAATTTACTCAAAATAAGGGTTGTCGGATTACCTGATTTGCGAAAAAAGTTTGGACCTGGACCTTGCCTTGACCTTCAAAATTTATGCCTGGAAAGGGACTCATAGGCCTCTTATATGTGAATTACAAAATTTCCAATGAAAACTGTGTGTCTGCAGAATTTTTTTCGTGATTACAAGGACAAACAAACAAAACAAACAAAAAAAAAAAATAAAAAATAAAAAAAAAATAAAAAAAAACATACAGGACTGGCTTAACATATCTTGCAAAAACTTTCGTTTGGGCAAGATAATAAACTAAACAAATCAATCAAAATGTGGTAAAGCACATTCGAATAAAGGAAGGAGAGTTGTAAAGATTTAAAAAAAAAAAACAGGAACATGAGGAAGCCTTTATACCCTTTCCACATTAAATATCACTGTCTTCTTCCTGTAATTTACTTTTGTCTTTTCAGATCACATCCTTTGCATCCAGATGATGCAACGAAGCTGAAACCTGTGGAGAAGAATAATAAGCATAAGATGCTTTGGTCAGAGCTTTATTTAATGCCTCAGACCTGTTAAATATTTTCAGGAGTCTTCCTTATGAGAAATGCTCTGAACATCGAAAGAAGAAAGAGAAGAAAAAAAACGAAAAATCAAATTACCTTTTGGGTTTGCGGGGAGGATGTCAACTGGGACCAGGAGGCCAAATGTTTGAAAGAGATCGGACCCATTCATTATCTTACCCTGAAAATACAAAAAAGGAAAATGATCACAACACTGTAACAACAAGAAACAAGACAACACTGAAACCAAAAGTACAGTATTTTTATAAAGCAATATGCACCTGCTCGGACAGTGGCCGTTAAAGAGTTTGAACAGATTACGTGTCTCACATGCTCGGCACGAGCCCATGTCCGTAGAACTTGCAGGGCCAGGCGCTCATTTGTCAGGCTCAAAGTTTGGGGTAATTCCGTTTTGTTGGCTCTAAATAAATACAAATCCACAATGTTTCATTTTCAGGCTCAATAAAAAAACAAAACAATAATCTCAAGCAATAATGTTTGGTGACAATTTCACCGATTGCAGTATTGAGCAACCTCCTGAAAGCAAACAATTCTTCACGAAGGTTCCAGGATATATTCCTTGCCCGAACAAGCACAGTATTGTCGGTGTAGATGGGCTCCTGCCAGGCCTCTCTTTGCCCAACCTTTTTAAGAAGAAGAGTCGGAGGACTTGACTCTCCATGGTTAATCCCACCCCTGAATGCATGCCATGTACCAGGAGTTCATCACTGGTTCCTCATATTGTCATTTGAAAGACCATTGTTAATCACCACCTTAATGAGATTGAAGACCAAACATGGAAAATGGACTGACATTCTAAAGTAATTGTACCTTTAATAAGTAATTCTTAATAAATGTAATGAAAGGAAAATTAATAATATTGGTCTGCTTCTGTGTCGAGAGGTCAACGTTCCGTTCCAATCCCTGGCAAGCGACACCTAAGACTTTAAAAATGCACGTGTGCTTCCTTGTCTGACACTCAGCTTGAAGCGAATGAGCATGGATATACCCCAAGTTGGGCATTAGATGGGAGGAGAATCGTCTTGCACCTGATTGAGGGATGAAGAAAAGGCAAACATAAATGGGTTGCCAAGACAGTGCCGTGCGAGTTATGTCACTTCCTCCAAAGTCCTGGCTGTTGTTTGGTCCAAATCCGAGTGTTGTCTCCTGTATTTGTTATATGTATAACTGATTGTGCATGATTTGCGTTGCAACTCCTCCATGTCTTACACTGAAAAAAAATTTTTTTGTAAAAAATTGCCACATAAAAAACCTCCATACAACAATACCCAGAAATTTGCTCCGAAAACAACTTTTTTTATCGTTTACCTTTACATTACTAAAAGAGGGCAGCGTCCATCCACGTGTGTCATGCTTATCTAAAGGGTTCCTGCTGCCATGGAATAATAACCAAGTGGTGTCAAAGCCACCCAATGCCGCCTGTAGAACATTTATCGTTTTTTCGTTTTTAAAAAGACGTCATATAATATTTTTTATAAAGCATTGCAGGAAGTCTGATCAAATAATTTTAGAGCAATAATGTAATTGTATATTGTAATCAGTAAAAAGTTGTGTAGATAAAAACTTAGAGCGAAATATTGCACCAAAAACTTTAACATATTCAGCTCACGTTGACGCTAGACTTAGTCTAATAATCTTTATTTATACATTGCAGTGAAGTCTGATCAAATAAGTTTTAAGCAATTGTTTTTATATTGTTAATCAGTAAAATAGGGGATAAAAACTTAGATAAACTGGCCCCAACTTAACCATTTCATGTCCGCTGACGCTGACCACTGAGCGCTCACGCCTGGGTATCGCTAATGCCTCTGTTTTTGGCGAAGAGAGGCGGTAAAATGCTATGAAAGAGCTAATTGTCGATTTACTATTGAACAAAAAATAATAAATTGTAAAAATGTCATGTCCATTTAATCAACAAATTCATTTTAAAGCACGAATTGACTTAATGTAGTGGTTACAACGGTCCCATTTTTTTTTTAATTCCGAAAAGAACCCTTTACAAATAGTGTGATAGACTGGAAGGACATAAAATTCTATCAACATAGTAATAATTCTCAAGAAGAAAACAAACACACAACGAAAGACAGAACAGACAAACAGGGGTGAAAAATAACTTCCATCACACCCTTTGATGGAAAGGTAACATTTTTACATCCACATTTGCTCATGAACGAACAGCAACATAGTAGAACTGCACTTTATAAACTGCTGGCAGAGATGAACCGGTGGGTACCAAGACGTCCGGCTTTAATAAACCTTTGCTTTTATACAAACAGGAATGACAAGTTACGGACTGAGTAACACGCTGCGTTCAAATCTATTTATTACGTTACGCAGTTGTCCATTTTCCTGCGCGACATCGTTGGCATCAATGAATGGTATTTAAGTAACCTGAAACGAAGAAATAAATTTCGACATGGATCGACAGGGTAAACGAGAGCCCCCGGATCTAACAGGCCCACCATGCTCTCAATGCCGTTGGGCATGACGAGTTATGAACGAGTAAACACGCGCATTCAATCTAATTATTAATGTACGCAGTTGAGCCCTTTTCTGGGACTCCAAAATTGCTGGCAGAAAATAATAATCATCGAGGAGAATAAACAGAAGAAAAAACAATAGGTTCCTAGCCTGAAAGGCTTGTACCCTAAATAACAACTCCGTGTAGAAATATCATTTTTTTCAACGTGCTTCACTTCTTCTTTACATCCTCTGATGTTCTTTCGCCAAATCAGATCCACGATGGCCGACTAGCGCCATTTTGGTTGTTAAAACAAAACAAACCGCAGTGTTGAACACGTCCCCAACCATTTCTCAGACAGCATTTACCAATCTTGTTCAAACTTGGCACACCAGATAATGAATGATGGCTCACATAAGCACGTTATTTATTTTTCGAGATCAATATTCAAGGTGGTCGACTGGCGGGCATTTGTTTGCCATTAAATATATAATTCACAACCTTGATTTGAACACGTCCTCAACCATTTCTCGAACAAGCATTAACAATGTTGTTCAAACTCTGACACACCGTTAATGATTGATGGCTTACATAAAGAAATTTTTTTTTTGAGATCACAACCAAGATTGGCTGACTGGCGGCATTTAGTTGAGAAACCCAATGTTGAACATGTCCCCAAACCATTTCTGGAGATGTAATTACAATGTTTTCAAACTAAGCACACAGATAAATGGAATGATGGTTACATGTGCAACGCATTTTTTTTCTCGAGCTTCAGAATCCAAAAAGACCAGGCTGGTGGCCATTTTGTTACTTAAAACGTGTCCCCAACCATTTCTCCGAATGCATGGTCTGATTTTGTTCAAACTTGGCCACAAGCACAAGCACACAAAAGGCATACACTTACATATAACTTTATTTTGTGATCTCATCCAAAGATGGCGACTGATAGACTGGGCAGCCCATTTTAGTTGTAAAAAAAAATCACAATGTACCCATCTCAACCATTTCCTCAGACATCATATTACACGATTTTTATTCAAACTGGCAAACAATATAAAGGAATGATAGCTTACATATGCTCATCATTTTCCTCCTGAGACAGATCCAAGTGCGGCTGACTGATGGCCATTTTAGTTGTAAAAAAATCCGATGTGAACGCGTCCTCAACCATTTTCTCATGATATGTATTCACTGATGTTTTCCAACTTGGACACAGATAAAAATGATGGCTTTGTATATGCTCACCTTTTTTTGTGTTTTTCCAGATCAATATCCAATATGACCGACTGGTGGCTCATTTTGTACTTAAAATGTTCCCAACCATTTCTCAGACATGCATGGTCCATTTTTGTTCAAAAATGGGAAATAAACAATAGTACCTGGTGGCGTGCAACATGCCCGTCAATTTATTTTGGTGATCTGCAAAGATGCCGACTGTAGCCATTTAGTTGTACATAAATATGGGCTAGCCCTTGAAACTCCATACGCAAAATTACTAAACAACGGAGGCGATGACAGTTATGTCTTTACTCGTTACCCTCCGCCACCGAAGGTGGATGGAGGTTATGTTTTCAACCCCTGTCTGTTGTTTTTACCCTCACCAAGGAGAGGTTGCACTTCGGTTCTATTTGTTTGTTTGATTGTTTTGTCAACTCAAGTCACACTTCTAAAATCATCAATTCAACTGAAAAAATCGTCATTTAACATCCGATTTAACTTGTAAGTTTGACAGGATTGCAGATTCCATCACTGAATTTGGAAAGAAACTTCTTGAGGTCAAAGCGTCAAACGTCAACTCAAGACAAAAACTTCTAAAGTCAATCAATTTCAATCTGAAAAAAATAATCAAGTTTCATCCAATTGACCTGAGCTTTTAAGGGTTGTCAGTTTTATTCTTAATGAAATGGGACAATTTGATACTTCATGCAAGCTTTGGAGAGAGGTGGATTTTGCAAGTATCGTGTTCTGCTGGCATCTTTTTCTTGTTTGTTTGTTTGCTTGCTTGTTTGTGAACCAAAATAATCGAAATGTTGCGGACGGATTGGACGAAAATTTTGTAGAGAGCTTGGTATGTGAACGACGACAAAATGATTAGATTTTGGAGAAGATCCGAATCAGATCTGGATCTTGAAGAACTTTTACATGTTCTTCACCATTGGGAAGATGGGCCAAAACAATATGCAGCACGATATCTGAAAAAGTTGTGGACGGATTCGACGAACTTTGGTGGCAGGTGGTGTGTAACAAGGAAGAATTGCTTCGATTTGGTAAGATTCTGAACCGGATCCGGATCAAAATTTTTTAAAAGTTGTTCTCACCATGGAGTTTATTGGGATAAAACGATATAGCATGATATTCAAAAAGTTGTGGTTGGATTCGGGATGAAAATCTGGTTGGGCAGGTGTGGTGTTTTGTACAACGAAGAATGATTCGTTTTGGTGAAGGTACCGGACCCGAAAATTTTTAAAAAGTTGATCTTTCCCATTGAATGACAGGGAGAAAAGATATGGAGCACGCATATTTCAAAAGAGTTAGAGACGGATTTGGATGAAACTTCCGTGGATGAGTTGGATAGGTGAGAAGAACAAGCCCATAAATTTTCGTCAGGTCCGAATCCAGATCCGCCTATCAGTGGGATACAAAACGTAAAGTAATCAGCCTGGCGGAGTAATGGCCCACTGAGCGGCCCTTCTCGTTAAACCTGTTTCTCGATCATTGGGTGTTGGCCGGTAGCTGTTATGAATGGCATTCTCACCACTCGCGGGTTAGCACACGACATTGGGGAATGGCGAGATATCTCAGTATGAGGTTTACAAATCATGTGATGCGGTTCCCTCGGGGTTCTTTTGAAGAAATATAATTAGCCACAATTTCCCAGCTTCTTCCGTTTACTTGCGATGTCAAAATTCAGTACATATATTAAATGCAAGCTTGCACGGTTTGTCAAATGACGGTAAGCGTTGTAACTACAGCATGTTAGAATGTCGAATGATGCCTCATTTAAGAGCTCTTTGTTCTGGACAGCGAATGTGGAGAGGCGACAAATATCAAATAATTACACAATTTTAAGTTACGTGCTTTTTGTTGTAGACACGGGTGGTGGTATATGTCACAAGTCGGCTGGTTCCCACACCTATCGGAAGTAAAAAATAATACAACCAGAAATATTCAGTCAGCAATGCCACTTACGTCGCAAACATAACAAAAAACACGCAATACGAGTCGACCTGAGCCTCAGCTGTGAAACGAGCTTTTCATCGATGACCTCCATCGCAGCCTCATGGTTTCGAAGCCCATCCTCCATTATAAATCCACACCATCCGAATGTCACAAAAATTTCTTGCCTTCTCAAACTGTCAGGCATTCCACTTTCTGCTTTTTTTGAAAACCCTTCATGATGTTCCTGAGTTAAGGTCAAAGTACTAAAACGGGGACACGTCCACGTCATAATCAAACTCCATGGACACGTCCGGCTCTCCTGCTCAACACAGGATCCGAAATATTGGGTTTGAACAAGTGGGAAGAGGAGAGGACATTCTCACAATCACAAAAGATTGATACACATGTATAATGTATCTAGAGACTGGGAGAAGGGAGGAAAATATAAAAACGGATGCACGAGTAAACGTCTGATCTCAACATCTGTGACACTCAAGGCTCGAAGAAACAAGTTACTTGGAATTTTACCCAAGTTTAGACAGACAAAGCTGCCGAAACACCGTACTCTAAAAAAGACAAAATATGGAGCAGCTAAATAAGTTTCTGCATGAATGGTTTGCTCTCAGCATCTCGGCAGGGAACCGTCCAATCTCAGAAGTGATGTTAATGAGAAGGAAAAGTATTTTTATATCACATTGGGATTGATTGATCATGTGCCTTTTCGATGGCTGGCTGGCTTGTTTCAGGCTGCAACATGGATGCAGAACTTGATATTCAGGAGAACAAGTCTGAGATCACGATTGCAAGAATTTCCAGTATGGTGAGGCAAGCAAGTTACGATAATCACTTCAAAGTTTGACCGAAGCTGAAATTGAAGAGTTGTCTGAACTGGACCGCGATGTTGGAAGTGACCCGTGTTCTAACTGACTGAACAATCGACAGTGTTGTGAAATCTACAGAAGGAAGTTGAACAAAACATGAGTGAGTTGTAAGGAGACTTTTCAAACTGAACTATCATTTGGATAATGCTGGTCAAGGTCTTGACATGCTTGTGAAGTTTGCTGTAAGGCATAAAGCTTACAGCACCCAGGAAGTGTTGCAGGCAGCCCCTCAAACAAGAACATTTCACGAGGAAGACGCAAGAAACAACGCCGCAGTCTGACATCAGGAAATGGTTCAAGAAAGCCTCTTGGAGTTCCACAGGATGATGAACCAGATGAGTCTGAGAAGGTGAATTGACACTTTAGATTATCCATCAACTTCAAAAGACGAGTTGATGTTTCATAATACAGGTACGTTATTGTTTAGCATAATTCCTTGGCATTACTTTTATCCTTACTGTAATAATGTTATTGTTTAATCTATTTTTCACAGGCAAAGTTTAGTAAGTTGCTCTTTTGTACCATTCTCTGTGAATGATAACAACATATTGATTAACAGGCAGGGGCAAAGTTCCATCGGTGCCAGATAACACAGCTTTCATTGAACATCCTAAACAGCAATGGAATGAAATTGTCCTTTTTCGTCTTCTTGAGACCCTCACAGTCGAAACTCAGTTATTGATAACTTTATACTGTGGCAGTTTCGGACCCCCTCCCCCCCCCTCGAGGAGACACACACTACACCAAAGGAACCTTCCATGCAGTTTATCCACAGATATTGTTGTAGCTCAATTACCTCCCCCAATATTAGTGGAAAGGAAAGATGCATCGTGGTGTAAGTAGACTTATCCCCTTGTTCTTTTCCTTATCCCAAACCCTTCTCAAACTCCCTCTTAAACAACTTCTTAATTTTCAGCACTTTCGACGCTCTATATAGCTGACTCAATCCACGTACAACATTCACTCCACAAATCACACCACAAGCCACACCAATCTATCCACTCAAACAGAAAAGTTCAATCCACATCGAATGTGTGCACAGGCATTGCGCACTCTGCAGCGCAACACAATTCAGGAAGGCTCGGCTAATATCACTCAGGTTCATTGTCATGTCATTGCCGTGACGCAGGGGCACCAGTGCGTTTGCCACAGTGGTATTGCTTTGACAGTCACCACCGCATTCCTGCAGCCAATCGTGATGACTGGTCACAGAGCACCAGCCAATCAGAGTGGCTGGATCACAGAAACGGACGTGAAGAAGACACAAACCAGGCTATAAATGCCTGTGGCAGAGTCAAAGACGAGAGTCAGTTGGAGAGTGAAGTCAGAGTCAAAGTGAAGGCGTTGAGATGGAAAACCAAGGAGTTCAAGGTGAACCACACAATGCCATGCCTGGGGATAGCAGACCAGGCACTGAGGATGCCGTGGAATTGGCACTGGCACCAAGTGAATCGGGCACCGAGGATGCCATGGAACAAGCGCTGGAATGTCACAGAATGAGCAAGGCAGACGGCAAGCTCCGAGGCATGGTCGTCCCCTCCTCACTGACATTACTCACATGCTGACTTCGTTAAATCCAACCACAAATTCTTTAGCATAAAGAGAATCAACAGCAGTTCTTTCAAGCTAACTTATCTCCTTACATGCCTTACTCTCACACCTTACATTCTTGCACCTAACCATTGCATGCACTTCATTGACTCATCCTGGCTTTACGAGTATCGACGGAGTCCAGAAACAGTCCTTTTCAGGACTCACATCACACTCAACCTACATACACCACATGTCTCACCGCACCTCTCACATCACCACCCACACCACACATCCGGTTTGTACCATGTGAACCATGCCATCAATACCACACCCCACCGCACCTGCTTCACTCCTCAATCAATTTTTCTTTTGTATACATTGCGAGGTCATATGGAGCTAACACACAGCGCACAACAAGGGGTCAGGAGACAAGAGGGGGGAGAGGGAGGACAAAACGTGGGGACAGAAACTTAAAAGATCTGTGGAGAGAGATGGGGCGGGAACAAGATGGACACCACAGGGACTTTCAGGACCTTACACAACAGGGAACTTTTGGAAGGGAAGGCAGGAAATTGAGGAGTTGGGGTTGGAGTGGATTAACGGGGTAGAAAGATAGTGGTTTTGGATGGGGGATGATAAGAGGTGTGGTGAACACTGCTTTGAAGACCTGGAGGGAAGAATGGATTGAAGAGAGTGTGGGAGTTTATTCAAAGGCGGGAAAAAGAGGAATGAAAGAGTGAAGGTGAGCATTGATTCGTGATTTTGGTAGTTTTACCAGAAGGGGTGCTGACGGACCATGAATGCCCTGTGGAAATATTGGGGGACATATCACAGACAAAGTATGGGGGGGGGCCGAGACCGGAGAGGAGACGGTAGAAGAGGAAAGACCACAAACTTCCTGTGGTGAGAGAATGAGAGGTCCAAAAGACTCAGCCTCACCGTGGAGATACAATGATCCGAAATGCCTTGGTTTCCACAGCATGACGAGAAGGTTGTGAGGCAGGAGCACCAGCCCAGAGGAGAGCATACTCCATCAGTACTGCAATCACTCTTCCTTACCTCGTTTCTCCGGAATGACTGAGGCACCTGTGTTGCAGAAACTGTGACTAAGTGATTGAATAAGACTGGGATTTGTGCTTCTGGTAAGAGCTGTTTCTTTGGACACTGCTTGTAAATACCTGCTCTGTTAACATTACAAAACCGTTTCTCAAACTATCTGATTTCAGTTTCCATTGGTTAGAACAAAGTGTGTGGAGTAGTATTTGAGAGTTCAGCCTGCCATTTCATTATGGCAGGCATTGGCCAACGTTCTCTTTGCGATATTGCTCGGCCGTTTAATTGATCACAGTGGAGCGTTGAGAGCACGTATTCAATCTGGGGAGTTTAATCACCAGAAAGGCAAGGCGGAGTTCAATTACTGGACCCTGCCTGAATTAAACATCTTAGACGGCATCCCGTGGTTGCTTAGCAACCTGCCACACTGCGGAATTATCCGCGGTCCATCGGCTTACAGATCGTCGGCCGGACAGTGGTGGTCGAGAACTCCCCTCGGTTGATCCCTACAGTCCGAATCCGCAACATACTAAACAGTGATTATTTTCCATTTTATCCTAAACATGTTTATTATTGACTCCTTTTCTGCATTCTATTTTCCATCATATTTGGAGGTTTATTGGAAATACTGTATTTAGATGCTCAAAATGATAAGGCTGATATGAGGTGCATGTGTTCATAATTACTCGAGGAGTGAAAAAAAAAATCTGAAACTTTTAAATTCACAAGTCACGCACCTGCAAAAGAAGCTTGAACCAGATTACAAAACTGCAAACTTCAGTGTTTTATATGGGAGACTGTACCTTAATTATTATATTTCTTGAAAATTGTAAGACAGATGAAATCGTCTTTGTTTGACGTACATTTATAAGTTACTTACAAGCAGTAGGATGGAGGACAAACCACAGCAAGCCTCAAATTTGTCTCAAGTAACGATTCTCCAAGTCGATAGTGGTGGATCCAATGAGCTCATCCGTACCAATCATGTCATAATCATAAATGCTCACTTTGAGGTCTTTTTCCATGGGAAGGATGCATGTCAGCTCAAACATTCTGCAGATATGAGCATCATTCATAAATCGCAATGAAAATAATGAAGTGAAATATAAAAATCATTTATATCCAGTAATTCTGCATCGCAATATTTAGCTCTCAGTAAACCTACCATTCCAGGTCATATATACAAGGGGGCTGCAAAAGTAGATATACAGTAATGAAAATCAAAACGTGCGCACAAAACGTATTTTATTGATATAAAAAGCATATTCAATAATAACATACCAATAATAAACATATCAATAATAACATATCAATAATAACATACCAATAATAAACATATCAATAATAAAACATTATCAATAATACATCCAATAATAACATATCAATAATAAACATCAATAATAACATACATAATAAACATATTAAATAATAAACATATAATACATACCAATTAATAAACATATCAATAATAAACATATCAATAATAACATACCAATAATAAAACATATCAATAATAACATACAATAATAACATATCAATAATAACATACCATAATAAACATAT
>CM068953.1:118202949-118214218 GCA_035128595.1 Eptatretus atami | reverse complement strand
AGTAGGTATACAGTAATGAAAATCAAAACGTGCGCACAAAACGTATTTTATTGATTATAAAGCATATCAATAATAACATACCAATAATAAACATATCAATAATAACATATCAATAATAACATACCAATAATAAACATTCATAATAAACATATCAATAATAAATCCCAATAATAACATATCAATAATAAACATATCAATAATAACATACATAATAACATATTAATAATAAATAATAAAACATACCATAATAAACATATCAATAATAAACATATCAATAATAACATACCAATAATTAAACATATCATATACTACCAATAATAACATATCAATAATAACATATCAATAATTAATACCAATAATAAACATCAATAATAAACTATCAATAATAAAATCCCAATAATAAACATATCAATAATACATACAATAATAAACATATCAATAATAACATACCAATAAGAAACATATTAATCCCTCAAATGTTCAAACAAATTGGTATGTTGTTATTGAATGTTTATTATTGATTTGTTTATTATTGATATGTTATTAGTGATATGTTTATTATTGGTATGTTTATTATGGTATTGTTATTAGTGATATGTTTATGATTGGTATCGTTATTATTGATCTCTCTCGGTCAATAATAAACATATCAATAATAACATCCCAATAATAAACATATCAATAATAACATACCAATAATAAACATATCAATAATAACATACCAATAAGAAACATATTAATCCCTCAAATGTTCAAACAAATTGGTATGTTGTTATTGATATGTTTATTATTGATTTGTTTATTATTGATATGTTATTAGTGATATGTTTATTATTGGTATGTTTATTATTGGTATGTTATTATTGATATGTTTATGATTGGTATGTTATTATTGATATGTTTATTATTGGTAAAGAGAGAGATTCCTTGCTGACACTCAGCTTGAAGGAATGAGCATGGATTACCCAAGGTTGCATTGAGATGGGCAGGAGAATCGTCTTGCCCTATTGAGGGATCAAGAAAGCAACACATTTTGCGCAGTGCCGTGCATTATGTCACTTCCTCCAAGCTGGCTGTGTTGGTCAAATCCAGTGTTGTCTCCTGTATTTGTTATATGTATAACTGTGTGCAGATTTGCGTTGCAACTCTCATGTCTTACAAAGAAAAAAAAATTTTTTTTGTAAAAATTGGGCCACATAAAAAACCTCATACAACAATACCCAGAAAATTTTGCTCCTGAAAACAACTTTTTATCGTTACTTTACATTACAAAAGAGGGCAGCGTCCATCCACGTGTGTCATGCTTATCTAAAGGGTCCTGCTGCCATGGAATAATAACCAAGTGGTGTCAAAGCCACCCAAGTGCCGCTGTAATACATTTATCGTTTTTTCGTTTTTAAAAAAGACGTCTATAATATTTTTATAAAGCATTGCAGAAGTCTGATCAAATAATTTAGAAGCAATAATGTATGTATATTGTAATCAGTAAAAATTGCGTGATAAAACTTGAGTTTGCACCAAAAACTTAACATTTCAGCTCACGGTTGACGCTGACTATCTAATAATATTTATGCAGTGAAGTCTGATCCAAATAATTTCTTTATATTGTAATCAGTAAAATAGGTTAAACTGGTCCACTTAAACCATTTCATGTCGCTGACCTGACACTGAGACTCACCGCCGGGGGTATCGCTAATGCCTCTGTGGCGAGAGAGAGCGGAAATGCTATGAAAAGCTAATGTCGTTTACTCATTGAACAAAAATATAATAAATTGTAAAAATGTCATGTCATTTAATCAACAAATTCATTTTAAAGCACGATTGACTTAATGTTAGTGGTTTACCGGGTCCCATTTTTTTTTAATTAGCCCTTTACAAATAGTGGATAGACTGGAAGGAAGTAAAATTCTATACAACATAGTAATAATTCTCAAGAAAAAACAACACACAAACGAAAGAAGACAGACAAACAGGGGTGAAAAAAATAACTTCCACTACACCCTTTGATGGAAAGTAACATTTTTTTTTTTATCATTCCACATTTTTGCTCATTGAACGACAGCAACAATAGTAGAAACTGCACTTTATAAACTGCTGGCAGAGATGCAACCGGTTACCAAACGTCCGGCTTTAATAAACCTTGCTTTTATAACAACAGGAATGACAAAGTTACGGACTGAGTACACGCTGCGTTCAATCTATTTATTACGTACGCATTGTCCCAATTTTCCTGGCGACATCGTTGGCATCAATTGAAATGGTATTTTAAGTAACCTGAAACGAAGAAAAAATGTTCGACCATGGATCGACAGGGTAAAAACGAAGTCCCCCGGATCTAAGAGGCCCACATGCTTCTCAATGCCGTGGGATGACGAGTTATGAACCGATAAACACGCGCAATCATCTAATTATTTATGACGCATTAGCCCTTTTCTGGGACTCCAAAATTGCTGGCAAGAATAATAAATAATCATCGAGGAGAATAAACAGAAGAAAAAACAATAGGTTCCTAGCCTGAAAGGCTTGTTACCCTAAATAACAACTCCGTGTAGAAAATATCATTTTTTTTCAACGTGCTTCACTCTTCATTTACATCCTCTGATGTCTTTTTCGCCAATCAGATCCACGATGGCCGACAGCGCCATTTGTTTTAAAACAAAACAACCGCAGTGTTGAACACGTCCCCCAACCATTTCTCAGACATGCATTTACCATCTTGGTTCAAACTTGGCACACCAGATAATGAATGATGGCTCACATAAGCCGTTTATTTTTCGAGATCAAATTCAAGGTGGTCGACTGGCGGGCCATTTGTTTGCTTAAATATATATATTCATCAACCTTGATTGAACACTCTCAACCATTTCTCGAACAACATAACAATGTGTCAAACTTGACACACCGTTAATGATGATGGCTTACATAAAGAATTTTTTTTTTGAGATCAACAACCAAGATGGCTGACTGGCGGCATTTAGTTGAGAAACCAATGTTGAACATGTCCCCAAACCATTTCTGGAATGTATTACCAATGTTGTTCAAAACTAAGCACACAGATAAATGAATGATGGTTACATGTGCAACGCATTTTTTTTCGAGCTCAAATCCGAAAAAGACAGGCTGGTGGCCATTTTGTTACTTAAAACGTGTCCCCAACCATTTCTCCGAATGCATGGTCTGATTTGTTCAAAACTTGGCCACAAGCACAAGCACACAAAGGCATACACTTACATATAACTTATTTTGTGATCTCACCAAAGATGGCCGACTGGTAGCTGGCAGCCAATTTTAGTTGTAAAAAAAAATCCAATGTGACCCATCTCAACCATTTCCTCAGACATCAATGTAACGATTTTTATTCAAACTGGCAAACAATATAGAATGATAGCTTACATATGCTCATATTTTCCTTCCTGAGACAGATCCAAGTCGGCTGACTGATGGCCATTTTAGTTGTAAAAAAATCCGATGTGAACGCGTCCTCAACCATTTCTCTCATGATATGTATTCACTGATGTTTTCAAACTTGGCACATCAGATAAAAATGAGGCTTGTAACTCACCTTTTTTTGGTGTTTTTTTTCCAGACATATCCAATATGACCGACTGGTGGCTTCATTTTGTACTTAAAATGTTCCCAACCATTTCCTCAGACATGCATGGTCCATTTTTGTTCAAAAATGGGAAATAAACAAAGTACCTGGTGGCGTGACATGCCCGTCAATTTATTTGTGATCTGTCAAAGATGCCGACTGTAGCCATTTAGTTGTACATAAATATGGGCCTTAGCCCTTGAAACTCCATACGGCAAAAATTACTAAAACAACGGAGGCGATGAAACATGTTATGTCTTTACTCGTTACCCTCCGCCACCGAAGGTGGATGGAGGTTAATGTTTTCAACCCCTGTCCTGTTGTTTGTTACCCCTCACCAAGGAGAGGTTGCACTTGGTCTATTGTTTGTTTGTTTTTTGTCAACTCAAAGAGGTCACAACTTCTAAAATCATCAATCAAACTGAAAAAATCCGTCATTTAACATCCGATTAACCTTGTAAGTTGACAGGATTGCAGAATTCCATCACTGAATTTGGAAAGAAACTTCTGTGAGGTCAAAGGTCAAACGTCAACTCAAGACAAAAAACTCTAAAGTCATCAATTTCAATCTGAAAAAAATAATCAAGTTTCATCCAATGACCTGAGCTTTTAAGGGTTGTCAGTTTATTCTTAATGAAATGGGACAATTTGATACTTCATGCAAGCTTTGGAGAGAGGTGGAATTTGCAAGTATCGTGGTTCTGCTGGCATCTTTTTCTTGTTTGTTTGTTTGACCTTGCTTGTTTGTGAACAAAATAATCCGAAATGTTGCGGCGGATTGACGAAATTGTAGAAGAGCTTGGGTATGTGAACGACGACAAAATGATTAGATTTTGGAGAAGATCCGAATCAGATCTGGATCTGAAGAACTTTTACAGTGATTCTTCACCATTGGAAGATGGCCAAAAACAATATGCAAGCACGATATCTGAAAAATTTGTGGACGGATTCGACGAAACTTGGTGGCAGGTTGGGTGTGTAACAAGGAAGAATTGCTTCGATTTGGTGAAGATCTGAAACCGGATCCGGATCAAAATTTTTTAAAAGTTGTTCTCACCATTGGAGTTATTGGGATAAAACGATATATAGCATGATATTTCAAAAGTTGTGGTTGGATTCGGGAATGAAACTGTGGGCAGGTGTGGTGTTGTGGTGTAACAACGAAAATGATTCCGTTTTTGGTGAAGGACCGGATCCGAAAATTTTTAAAAGTGATTTCTCACCATGAATGACAGGGAGAAAATGATATTGGAGCCACGATATTTCAAAAGAGTTAGAGACGGATTTGGATGAAACTCCGTGGATGAGTTGGATAGGTGAGAAGAACAAGCCCATAAATTTTCGTCAGGTCCGAATCCAGATCCGCCTATCAGTGGGATACAAAAACGTAAAGTAATTCAGCCTGGCGGAGTAATGGCCCACTGATGCGCCCTTCTCGTTAAAACCTGTTTTCATCATTGGTGTGTTTGGCCGGTAGCTGTTATGAATGGCATTCTCACCACTCCGCGGGTTAGCATCACGACATTGGGAAATGCGAGATATCTCAGTATGAGTTTTACAAATCAATGTGATGCGGTTCCCTCGGGGTTCTTTTTGAAGAAATATAATTTAGCCCACAATTTCCCAGCTTCTTCCGTTTTACTTGGCGATTCAAAATTCAGTACATATATAAATGCAAGCTGCACGGTTTGTCAAATGAGGTAAGCGTTGTAACTACAGCATGTAGAATGTCGAAGATGCCTCATTTAAGAGCTCTTTGTTCTGGACAGCGAATGTGGAAGGTCGACAAATATCAAAATAATTACACAATTTTAAGTTACGTGCTTTTTGTTGTAGACACGGGTGGGTATATGTTCAAATCGCTGGTTCCCACACCTACGGAAGTAAAAAATAATACAACCAGAAATATTCAAAGTCAGCAATGCACTTACGTCGAAAACATAAACAAAACACGCAATACAGGAGTCGACCTGAGCCTCAGCTGTGAAAACCGAGGCTTTTCTATCGATGACCTCATCGCAGCCTCATGTTTCAAGCCCATCCCCATTATAATCCACACCATCCGAATGCACAAAAATTTCTTGCCTTCTCAAACCTGTCAGGCATTCCACTTTCTGCTTTTTTTGAAAACCCTCATGATGTTCCTGAGTTAAGGTCAAAAGTACTAAAACGGGGAACACGTCCACGTCATAATCAAACGCCATGACACGTCCGGCTCTCCTGCTCAACACAGGATCCGAAATATTGGGTTTGAACAAGTGAAGAGGAAGAGGACAATTCTCACAATCACAAAAGGATTGATACACATGTATAATGTATCTAGGGAGACTGGAGAAGGGAGAAAATATAAAACGTTGATGCACGAGTAAACGTCGATCTCAACCATCTGTGACACTCAAGGCTCAGAAACAAGTTACTGAATTTTACAACCAAGTTGAGACGACAGCTGTCCGAACACCGTACTCTAAAACAAGACAAAATATGGAGCAGCTAAAATAAAAGTTCTGCATGAATGGTTTGCTCTCAGCATCTCGGAGGGAACCGTCCAATCTCAGAAGTGATGTTAATAGAGAAGAAAAGTATTTTTTATGATCACATGGGATTGATGACATGTGCCTTTTCGATGGCTGGCTGGTTGTTTCAGGCTGCAACATGGATGCAGAAACTTGATATCAGGAGAACAAGTCTGAGATCACGATGCAAGAAATTTCCAGTAATGGTGAGGCAAAGCAAGTTAACGATATCACTTCAAAGTTGAGACTCGAAGCTGAAATTGAAGATGCTGAACTGGACCGCGATGTTGAAGTGACCGCGTGTTCAACTGACTGAACAATCGACAGTGTTGTGAAATCTACAGAAGGAAGTTGAACAACATGAAGATGAGTTGTAAGGAGACTTTTCAACTGACTTCATTGTAATGCTGGTCAAGGTCTGACATGCTGTGGAAGTTTGCGTAAGGCATTAAAGCTTACAGCACCCAGAAGTGTGCAGCAGCCCCTCAAACAAGAACATTTCACAGAGGAGATCGCAAGAAAACAACGCCGCAGTCTGACATCAGGAAATGGTTCAAGAAAGCCTCTGGAGTTCCACAGATGATGAACCAGATGAGTCCCTGAGAAGGTGAAGTTGACACTTTAGATATCCATCAACTTCAAAAGAACAGTTGATGTTTCATATAATACAGGTACGTTATCTGTTTAGCATAATTCCTTGGCAATTACTTTTATCCTGACTGTAATAATGTTTATTGTTTAATCTATTTTTCACAAGGCAAAGTTTAGTAAGTTGCTCTTTTTGTACCTTCTCTGGACAAATGATAACTACATATTGATTAAGCAGGCAGGGGCAAAGTCCATCGGTGCCGGATAACACAGCTTTCATTTGAACATCCCTAAATCGCAATGGAATGAAATGTCCTTATCTCGTCTTCTTGAGACCTCACAGTCCGAAACTCAGTTATTGATAACTTTATACTGTGGCAGTTTCGGAGACCCCCTCCCCCACCCTCGAAGGAGACACACAATACACCAAAGGAACCTTCATGCAGTTTTCCACCAGATATTGTTGTAGCTCATTACCTCTCCCAAATATTAGTGGAAAGGAAAGATGGCATCGTGGGTGTAAGTAGACTTATATCCCGCTTGTCTTTTCCTTCCCAAACCCTTCTCAAACTCCCTCTTAAAACTTTAATTTCAAGCACTTGACCGCTCTAATATAGCTGACTCATCCACGTACACATCATCATCACACAAATCACACCACAGCCACCCAATCTATCCACTCAAACAGAAAAGTAATCCACATCGAAATGTGTGCCACCAGGCATGCGCACTCTGCAGCGCAACAAATTCAGGAAACGGGCTCGGCAATATACCAATCAGGTTCATTGTCATGTCATTGCCGATGACGCAGGGGCACAGTGGTTTGCCACAGTGGTATTGCTTTGGACAGTCCACACGCATTCCTGCCAGAGCCATCGTGATGACTGGATCACAGAGCACAGCCAATCAGAGTGGCGGATCACAGAAGACGGAAACGTGGAAGAAGACACAAACCAGGCTATAAATGCCTGTGGCAGAAGTCAAGACGAGAGTCAGTTGGAGATGAAGTCAGAGTCAAAGTGAAGGCGTTGAGATGGAAGACCAAGGATCAAGTGAACCACACAAGTGCCATGCCTGGGGGAAGCAGACCAGGCACTGAGGATGCCGTGAATGGCCAACTGAAGCACCAAGTGGATCGGCGCACCGAGGAGCCATGAACAAGCGCTGGAATGTCCAGAATGAGCAAGGAAGACGGCCCAAGCCTCCGAGGCATGGTCGTCCCCTCCTCACTGACATTACTCCTCACATGCTGACTTCGTTTAATCCAACCAAAATTCTTTAGCATAAAGAGAACAACAGAGTTCTTCTCAAGTAACTTATCTCCTTACATGCTTATCTCACAACTTCTACATTCTTGCACCCTAACCATTGCATGCACTTCATTGACTCATCCTGGCCTTTACGGAGTATCGACCGGAAGTCCAGAACAGTTCCTTTTCAGGACTCACCACCAACTCAACCTACATACACCACATGTCTACCGCACCTCTCACTACCACCCACATCCACACATCCGGTTTGTTACCAATGTGAACCACGCCCATCAATACCACACCCACCCACCTGCTCCAACTCTCACATCATTTTTCTTTGTATACATTTGCCGAGGCTCATATGTTGAGCAAACACAGGCGCACAACAAGGGGGTTCAGGAGACAAGAGGGGTGGGAGAGGGGAGGACAAAACAGTGGGGGACAGAACATTAAAAGATCTGGTGGGAGAGGATGGGGCGGGGAACCAAGATGGACCCACAGGGATTTCAGGACCTTACACAACAGGGAACTTTTGAAGGGAAGGCAGGAAATTTGATGGAGTTTGGGTGAAGTGGATTAACGGGGGTAGAATAAGATGGGAGTGGGTTTTGGAATGGGGGGTGATAAGAGGTGGTGGTGAACAGCTGCTTTGAAGACTGGAGGGAACAATTGATTTGAAGAGAGTGTGGGAGTTTTATTCCAAGGCGGGAAAAAAGAGGATATGAACAGAGTGAAGGTGAGCATTGATTCGTGAATTTTGGTAGTTTTACCAGAAGGGGGATGCTGACTGACCATGAATGCCCTGTGGAAATATTGGGGGGACATTCAGCAGACAATAGATGGGGGGGGGCGAGAACCGGAGAGGAGACGGTAGAAGAGAGAAAGACAACGCAAACTTACCTGTGGTGAGAGATTGAGAGGTCAAGACTCAGCCCTCACCGTGGAGGATACATGATCCAAAAATGCCCTTGGTTTCCACAGCAATGAAGCCGAGAAAGGTGTGAGGCAGGAGCACCAGCCCAGGAGGGAGACAGTACTCCATCAGTACTGGCAATCATCTTTCCTTAACCTCGTTTCTCCGATGACTGAGGCACTGTGTTGCCAGAAATGTGGACTAAGTGATCTGAATAAGACTGGATTCTGTGCTCTGTAATGAAGCTGTTCTTGTGTACTGCTTGTAAATACCTGCTTCTTGTTAACATTACAACCGTTTCTCAAACTATCTGATTGCAGTTCCATTGGTTAGAACAAAGTGTGTGAGTAGTATTTGAAGAGTTAGCCACTGCCATTTATATGGTCAGGCATTGGCCAAGTTCTTCCTTGCGTAATTGCTCGCCGTTTATTGCATCCAGTGGAAGCGTTGAGAGCACAGTATTCAATCTGGGGGATTTAATATCACCAGAAAGGCAAGCGGAGTTCAATAACGGAATCCCTGCCTGAATTAAAGCCATCTTAGACGGCATTCCGATGGTTGCTTAGCAACCTGCACACTGCGGAAGTTATCCGCGGTCATTCGGCTTACAGGATCGTCGGCGGACAGTGGGTTCGAGACTCCACTCGTGAAATCCCTACAGTCCCGAATCCGCAACAATACTAAACAAGTGATTAATTTTCCATTTTATCCAAACAGTTTATTATTGACTCCTTTTTCTGCATCTATTTTCCATCAATTTGAGGTTTTATTGGAAATACTGTATGTAGATGCTCAAAATGATAAAGGCTGATATTGAGGTGCATGTGTTCATAATTACTCGAGGAAGTGAAAAAAAATAAATCGAACTTTTAAATTCAGACAGTCCACGCACCTGCAAAAAGAAGCTTGACCAGATTACAAAACTGCAAACTTCAGTGTTTTATATGGAGACTGGTACCTTAATTATATATTTCTGAAAATTGTAAGACAGATGAAATCGTCTTGTTTGCGTACATTTATAAGGTACTTACAACACGTAGGATGGAGACAAAACCACAGCAAGCCTCAAATTTGCTCAAGTAACGATTCTCCAAGTCGATAGTGGTGGATCCAATGAGCTCATCCGTACACAATCAATGTATAATCATAAATGCTCACTTTGAGGTCTTTTTCCATGGGAAGGATGCATGTCAGCTCAAACATCTGCACGATATAGGCATCCAATTCAATATAATCGCAATGAATAATATATGAAGTGAAATATAAATCATTTAATATCCCAGTAATTCTGCATCGCATATTTAAAGCTCTCAGTAAACCGTACCATCACAGGTCATATATACAGGGGGTGCAAAAGTAGATATACACGTAATGAAAATCAAAACGTGCGCACAAAACGTATTTTATTGATGTATAAAAGCATATCAATAAAACATACAATAATAAACTATCATAATTAAACATATCAATAATAACATCCAATTAATAAACATATCATAATAAACATATCATAATAACATCCCAATAATAACATATCATAATAAACTATCAATAATAAATACAATAATAAACATATTAATAATAACATAAAATAATAAATACACAATAATAAACATATCAATAATAAAACATATCATAATACAACATAACAATCAATAATAAACAATACCAATAATAATAACATACAATATAAACATATAATAATAACATACCAATAATAAACATACAATAATAAACATATCAATAATAACATGCCCAATAATAAAACATATCAATAAAGCTATACCAATAATAAACATATCAATAATAACAACCAAATAAGAAACATATTAATCCTAAATGTTTCAAACAAATTGGTATGTTGTTAATTGATAGTTTTATTATTGATTGTTTATTATTGAATATGTTATTAGTGATTGTTTATTATTGGTATTTTATTATTGTATGTTATTATGATATGTTTATGATTGGTATGTATTGATTGATATGTTTATTATTGTATGTTATTTTATGTTTATTATTGAATATGTTATTTTTGGTATGTTATTATTGATATGTTAATTTTGTATGTTATTATTGATAGTTTATTATTGATATGTTTATTTTGGTATGTTATTATTATGTTTATTATTAATATGTTTATATTATTGTATGTTATTATTGATATGTTTATTATTATGTTTATTAATTGGTATGTTATTATGATATGTTTAATTAATTGGGTATGTTTACTTATTGGTAATGTTTATTATTGATATGTTATTATTGTATGTTATTATTGGATATGTTTTATTATTGACATGTTTATTATTGTATGTTTATTTGGTATGTTATTATTGATATGTTTATTATTTGACATGTATTTTGGTATGTTTATTGTATGTTATATTGATATGCTTGTATAATCAAT
>CM068953.1:118187351-118199353 GCA_035128595.1 Eptatretus atami | reverse complement strand
AGCAAAGGACTTCTGTGACTCCATGGGACTGACTCAATCTGTGAACTTTCCAACCCGGATTTCTCCCAATTGGCAAATCCTCCCATCTGGGCTTGATGATGAAAAACATTCCCACAAATGTCTCCTGCTCTTCCTCTGCTCAAATTGGTTCATCTGATCATATGCTGGTGAAAGTCAACATCTCTCTGGCTCTTCTCAGAGAACTGCCTCAATGTCGGCGAGTCTGGCAGTTCACTCAGGGAGATTGGCAGCGACTGAAAGTAGCCACCTCTCTTCAGGACTGGTCTCCCATATCTACTGCCACTGATGTTAACTCAGCTTGGGAATTCCTCCACAGAAACCTGCTCTCTGTCTCTCATTCACAGATCCATCCCTTCTCATCTACAAACATCTGACTATTCTTCCACCTTCATGGTACACTAATCCTGTGCTTGAAGGCAGTTGAATCTAAATCCTGGCTGCTGGAGGAGGTGGGGGGGGGGAGTTCGCTACATGACTCTTTTTTAGAGTGGTAGTTTAAATTTTCTTGTTCTATATGCAAGACCTTCCCAAAAAAGTTTGGTAACAACGCCAAATTAAGTTCGTTTTCTCTGGTTTGGACCGCCAAGCAGCTATATTATATATGTATGGAGGATTTCATTGAATAATCATTATTAAGCAACATAATTAACTCATTAATTATTTAGTTGATTGTTTGGGTAACAAACTAACAACTTTCTTAGTATGAATTCATTGCCCAAAACTCTTGGTTCACAGGACAAAATGGACATATTTTACTTAATTTTAGCCCCCCCCCCAACCAAAATAAATAAATAAATAAACCGCTTTCACTTGGAAAGTAGCTCTGAGTTTGATGGCTTCTCAATCACCCAATATTGGGCAAAAGTTTCCTCATTAAACGCTCTGAGCAATCCAAGTTTCATATTGATATCTCAGGGCTCCGCATGATGCCGATGGGGCCCCATTGTCACCCAAAAACACTCCACCCCTAAATATCCGCCTTGAAGGCATTTCGTCAAAATTGTATCTCCCAAAGTAAGTGTCATAGGAAGTTAATCTTTGCGTCCATATCGATATTTTCCCACAAGGAATTGATTGGCACTATTGTTGTAAGTGTTGGAGTTGACCTAATTTTCATAATTCCAAGATTCTTGCCTATCCTGCTTTATCCTGTCACTGAATATGCAATTGTTACCTCCACCAACGAAGGTGAAGGAGGTTTTGTTTTCATCCCTTTCTGTCTGATCGTTTGTCTGTTTGTTTGTGTGCAGGATATTCCCAAAAAGTTGTGGACGGATCTGGATGAAAATCTGGTGGACAGGTTGGGTGTGTGACAAGGACGAACTGATTAGATTTTGGTGAAGATCCGGATCTGGATCTGACTACAAAAATTATTTAATTTTTAAAGTGATTCTTCACCATTGAGAGATAGGGCCAAAAACGATGTATAGCATGGTATTTACCTCCACCAACGAAGGTGAAGGAGGTTTTGTTTTCACCCCTTTCTGTCCGTTTGTTACTTGCAAAATTGAAGACTTTTCAAGTATATCGGTCATATCAGTCGATGTTGTTATTCTATGTTTTTCTGTCTGTCTGCTTATTGCCTGCAGGTCGCAATTTTAAACCGATCTTCACAAACCTTCACCAAATGGTCGGGTTTGTTATAAGGAAGGAGCCTATTGTTTTTGAGGTCAAAAGGTCAACATAGGCCAAAGGTCAACAACAAGGGTGGTATTGTTACGGATTTGGAAGCCATTTACACGCAAACAGACAGCAGTCCCCGTAGCTTAGTTATTTCGATAAGTATGTGTTTATAGTTAGAATCCTCTTCTGTCTAATGGAATTTCGTGTGTGCGTACAAGTTATTTTTTAGTTTGGTTTTATACACAACAACAACAACAACGACGACAACAACGACGACACACCTCACTCAACCCGTTCGCATTGCCCACAGTGTTTTTGGTGAAGGCTGTGGCAGAGCCTCCATCGCCTCAGATTCCGACTTCCGCCCAGAAAAGGTGGGAGTTGCCCCGCCTACCATGGCCTGCCAATGAGGGACGCCAGCGATCGCTGATGGAACGTCCAATCAGGAGGCGAGTGGCGAGGAAAGAAACCGCTCCCACCTCGATAGAAGAGGAGTGATTGTGGCGATTGGCTTGGCCTGCGGTCGTGGTTCGAGTGGTCTGCGGTCATTTGCGTGGCTCACCGTGGTGGTGGTGACCGAAGAGCAGTGATCATGGCGACTGCTGAGTTCTGCGGTCTTGGAGCGATTGGTTCGTCTGCGTCGTGTGGCTTGGTCTCATTTGTCTGCGGCCCCTTTGCAGTGGATTCTCGTGGTGGTGGCGGCCGAGCTGCCGGGGACGTGGGCCGTGGACTTCGGGTCGTGGGTTTCGAGTCCACCGTGGTGGTTCAAGTCGGTGTGACCGCACGAGGGGGGAAGTACCCTGGCCCGGCTCTACTGAATAAAGACCCACGGGGTCCAGTTACTTTTGGGTGTGATGTGTGTGTGTTCGTGGCCCAGTCTGTATAAGTAGAAATGTTAAGTGTTGTTAATTGTACATGGTTTCCATTTTTTATTCGTGATAACTCTGCTCTTTTTGTGCTTCCTCTCCCGATTATTGTTATAAATAAACCCGTTAAATGTACCAGCTCGTTTTCTGTGCTTTCCTCCATTGCCTAGCATGTTGCGTTTGAGAATTAGTGAGGCCGTTCGTGCTGTAAATTGTCATTTGGACCGACGGATCTTGGTAATCCCTGCTCGGTTACACCCGGATCGGGCTCGGTAAACGGTCCGTTCCGCCCGAGGTCCGTCGAGGGTGTGGTTTTCCCCGGAGTATGGACGACGTGGTATTTAGGTATTTGAAATTAGGCAATTAACCTACCCCACGCCGTCGAAATATTGCGACACGGTCCGCTAAGGGACCCATGAACTCTCGGACTTATCCGAGAGTCACGACCTAAATTCCGGGTGTTCGTGGGAGACGACTCCACTGCTCCCCCTCGTGGTCGTTTATCGCCCCGACCCCGGCCCACAACAGTATTTTTAAAATCCTCAATTTTCATCCGATTGATGAAATTTGAAGAGGATTTATATTTCAGGTCACTGAATTCAACCACCAATTATTTATGAGGTCAACATCGGCCAAAAGAACAACATAGGCCGAATTTCTAAAATTGTCAATTTTCATCCGATTGACTTGAAATTGGAAGAGTTGTTGCACATTTGGTCATTGAATTCAACCACCAATTATTTTTGAGGTCAAATTTGTTTTTCTGGATTTTGCAAGTGCTGTGCTCTGCACGATATCGACTTCTTGTTACTTGCAAAATCGAAGATTTTTCAAGTATATTGATAAGTTGATTTTGTTATTCTGTCTCTGTCTGTCTGTCGCCTGCAGGTCACAATTTTAAACCGATCTTCACGAAACTTCTCCAAATGATAGAGTTTGTCATAAGAAAGGAGGCTATTGTTTTTGAGATCAAAAGGTCAAAAGGTCAACAAAGGTCCAACCAAGCAAAACTTCGTTGAGATTTCTGAAATCCTCAATTTTCATCGATTGACTTGAAATTGAAGAGTTGTTGCACATTTGTCATTGAATTCAACCACCAATTATTTTTGAGGTCAAATTTGTGTCATAAATTTGCAAGTATCGTGCTCTGCACGATTCGTCTTCTTGTTTGCTTGTCTGTTTGTTTTTGTGTAGGATATCTCAGAAAGTTGTGGACGGATCCGGATAAAACTTTGCGGACCGGTTGAGTGTGTGACAAGGATGAACTGCTTAGATTTTGATGAAGATCCGGATCCGGTTCCGCCGACGATAATTTTTTCAGTGATTCTTCACCATTGAGAGATAGGGCAAAAAATGATATATAGCATCATATCTCAAAAAGTTGTGGACGGATTCGGAAGAAACTTGGTGGACATGTTGGGTGTATGGCAAGGAAGAGGTTTTCCATTTTGGTGAAGATCGGGATCCGGGTCCGGATAAGAGAATTAATTAATTTTTAAAGTGATTCTTCACCATTGAGAGATAAGGCCAAAAATGATATGTCGAGCATGGTATTTCAAAAATGTAATGGGCCCGATATGTTCTCGTGGATCAGGCATTGTGTGGCGGAGGTATGCGCTCGACCGAGTGACCTTCTAGTTTATTCTGCAATGAAGAATTTCATGTCAATTGGTTCACAGCTGCGTCAAAGAGAAATTCCTATTTATTGTGATGAGTGGGTGCACTGCTTCAACAAGGAAATTCAAATGATGCGACCTCAGGAATTTTGTACTCTAGTCCCAGTTATGGGAACATTGCACTTGGTGAAAATCGTTTTCAAGTGCAACGGGAAAGCCCGAGGTGGAAGTGGAACCGACATTACTTGGCTGCAGGCCAGTGTCTTTGGTCCAACCATCATCAAAAACTCAGTTCTCAAAGGAGGTCATTACAGCCACTCTCTTGAAAGCATGCAATTTCTTGCTGAAGCATTCAATTGTCTTCTCTAAAAGGAATTCTTCACTGAGAAAGGTGTTGCGCCAAATGCACCAGAGTTTGCTATCCTTGCAAAGCTCAAGTCAAGTGTCACAAAGAAGAACATCAGTGACAACCAGAGGTACATGGCAGAGTTTGCCACTGCATCCACCAAGTTGACAGGAGATCTGAATAACTTCACTGAAACTTGGTCCACTGTAAATGAGAACTTCCACTTCTGGACTCAATTCCTCCGCATGATGGATGTGGTGCACATTCTGTTGAGAGCTGATCATGAGGGGATATGGGAGCTCCATCTTGATGCTGTGCAATGTGCTCTCTATCTATTCACTGCATTTGATTCCACCAAATACCTGCGCTGGTGCTCTGTCTACCTGGAAGACATGCGACGTCTGCCTCAAACTGCACCATCAGTCCACGATAACTTCTCAAATGGAAATTTTTCTATTAAGGACAAACCTGGTCGCTTCACTGCCATCGGTGGTGACCAGAAACGAGAGCAGCGTATTAACCTCTCATCTAAATTCAGCGACAGAATCATTGGGCATGCCAAGCAGAAACAATACATGGCTCAATGGGACCTGATTTACCACAAAATAATGGCAGTAAACAATCTGCATCGTGAATATGCTGGCGTGATGGAGAGCGCACACACGCACACACGCACACACACGAGTTGTGTCGCCACCACAAGTCATCCCAGGTCACGACAATCCGCAAAGAGTCCCATATCCTAGCAATGATCAAATTCATTGAGAATAAGAGCTCTTCCCTGTCTCTGAATGCTTCCCCAACACTGCAAAATTTTGTTACAAAAGAGATCATGGAAAAAGTCATCAAAAATGACATGCTGAATACGTTCGCAAAAGGAGAGGAAAAGTACCTGATATTTAGGCTCAAAAGATTTGTCCAGGAAAGTACAATACTCAGTGAAACCTTTCACCAAATTAATCTCAAAACAATGAGAACTATCAGAAACAAGCCACAGAAGATAATCAAGAAGGCAGTGAAGGAGATTAATATTGTGGAGAAAACCATTGAAATCACCCGTGGTGGCTTCACGGACAAGGACCTTTTGAAATATGATGTCACACCCTCCCCTCTCCTGTTCAGTGACGATGGGATTATGACCAACCCGGAGAACAGCCAACTACTCAAGGAGTTGGATACGCATCTCAAACCCGAGGACTATGAATATGGACATCGGAGAAATTCTTAATTTGTCATAGACATCGTGGCCACTATTCACAAGGTTCATGTTACTGGGCCTCTCCAACTTCCAGGACATTATCTCAGGTTTCGTATCCTTTACCGATGTAAACCATCAATTTGGACGATGCGATTATATGTTTGAGATGTACTCCGAAGATTCCTCCGTTAAGAATACTGAGAGAATGAGGCACAGTGATATTGTACCAATCGAGCATTGTTCCATCACACAAGGGACACCTCCACCAAAAGACATAGAAACCTTCTGGGCTTCAAACATCAACAAACTTCTTCTGGAGAAACTGATCCATTGTTATCTTCATGGAAATGCTCCTGAAACTCGACAATACTGACAATATCCCATCAGGTGACCAGAGAAGATGAGAACTGGCAGAGCATCATGGTTCACAAAGGCAGAGAGAATGCACTGGCCAACTTTAAATCACCATTTGAATAGCTGACCTTCGTATACCCCTGCATGTCCTCTCTTGAGGCAGGACACAAAGCATGTGTATCTCCAATAGTGCAGCAGATAATCATAACAATTGTACAAATTATGACTAAAGCATGAAATTTTTACCAGTGTTAGTACATACCATAAGCTTCATTTTCAGATCGGAGGTAAGTCAGATTTGACCTCTGAGGATAGTGAGAGGTCAATGACCTCAATTACATTGAAATTGTCATTTTTTCACGATTCTGGTGCAGTTTGTCTGTTTTGGGAATCATTAAAAAGGTATGTTGCCATGTGTTGGTCCCTTTATCTTCTGGAGAGCCTTTATACATAATCACAGGATGCAACCTGACTGAACAAGTGCTTTAAATGAGGTCAGTGACCTCAGAAAACAAATTTGTTGAAATACACATTTAGGTTATTGTGGTGTCCAGAACAGCTTGCATGAAATCGTGTTGTAAGATCATCTGTGCAACCTTAATTTTCAATGTGCACTACATAGTCTATAAGCTTAAAGTACAGTGAGGTCAGTTACCTCAGACACATGTATAGTACATACCGGTACATGTAATACACACATTATCCATATAGACGCATAAATATAAAGGTGTCTGATTGCACCTAACAGTCTCCCGAACATGCACATAATGCAGTGCACTTGAGTGCAGCCTTGGTGCACTTGCAGCGGCCAGTACATCCCTCTCTCAGCACAGTGGATCAGTTCGTGGCAAGATTTTGATTCCTCGGCAGTGTCGTCCAAAGAGGCTGCCACCCAGAGGCCTCCTTTGTCCAGCCCAGTCAGATGGTTGGTAACTTGGATTCAGGACCAGAGTTTGGTTCCAGCAGTTGCCCTGGAGAGATGCACGCTTGATGTGCTGCTGGAGTGCTGCCTGCGTTGGGGGAATATTTTCTAGAGCCCTAGACTTGTGTGCGAAGAGCTGTTCCTAGCATCGTTCACTCCATGGTGTCACTGGTGGGTCATACATCAGCACAACGAAGGCTCCAGCAGTGACATTGACTCCTCACTGACATCACTTGGCATGCGTAAAGTTCTTCAAAGGCTCGGTCACCTGTGGAACACTTTCCAAATCTCCGAGGCAGTCTTCTTCCCTCTGCCAGCGAAAGAAGACACAGTGTTGCACCCTGTAGGGCATGGAAGATGGGAGAGTAGCACATTGTCTTGGGTTCATGGCGGCAGCCAGTTGGTGAACAGCTATGTACCGGAAGCTGGATCCAGTACCAAGAGCTATCCACGCTCGTCAGGATTGATGTTGTTGAATGAAGCCACAGCCAGTACCACAACATCAGTATCCACAGTGCGTATGGCCACCTTCCTGATCCCTTCTGCACAGCATCTGCCACATGTAGAAGAGGCGAGTGTCCGCCTCCTCGTGTGAACAAAGGGGCGAGGCTGGTCAAGTCGGACTCGGCAGGAGAGCACAGGACCTCAGTTCCACATTTGCATACATTTCCTTGCCATCTGCTATTGGAAGACGAATGGCCTCTCGTGACAGGAAAACAAAGACTCAGTCTTGTTTTGATCCACACGAAGGAAGTCCTTCCAGTTCTTAGGCATAGGTAGAGGGAGCCACTCTCTTCCTGACGCCCTTGCCCTCTTCTGTCTGGTCGTGCTTTCAGGCTGTCAGGTAGATATACATCCCGATGAGGTCGAGTCTGTTGACCTTTTCGAGTTGAGTGGAGATGTAAGGTGCAAAGACTGTGTTCACATACTCTTCAAAGGTCTTTGCCGTTACAGGATTGAGCATTTGAACAATAGCTGCTCCGTCAAGGATTGTGCATCAACCCCAGGTGCGCTTGTGATTTGGGGTTGGTCTGATTTCAGGCAGTGTAGTAGATCTGCTTTGACTCCAAGGCGCAGTTTTCCTCCTGTTGATAATGCTGGTGGGGCTGCTGGTTCTTGTGGCAGAAGAACTGGTCCAGATCCCCATCACGTGATTGGCAGGCAATCTACAGCCTCGAGAAGAGACTACAGTCACTCTTCACTGCGGCGAGTTGGATCTGCTGCTTTGACTGCGTCTTGGTCTGTGCCGACTGAAGAGTGGCAACTTGTTCTTGGGCAGTGTTCTGTAACTGGCTTCGTGTATAGTTCCAGTCTTTATTCAACAAATTTGTGTACTGCTCCTCACAAAGGGACTCAATCTTCCTCACAGTTTCTGCCACTGGGGTGTCCATGATGTCTCTCGTTCAAGGACCAGTAGGTCAAAGCTAGATATCTGTAAATAACTACCAACACTGTGTGGAATATGTAGACACTTCTATTGGAACACAAATGCATGGTTTGTACATCATAAACATGTTTACCATTAACGAATGAAGCGAAACATCAATATTTTGATATTTTTAGGTCATTGACCTCTCAATGTCCTCAGAGGTCAAAGCTAGACACCTGTAAGTAATTACCAACGCTGTGTGGAATATGTAGACACTTTTATTGGAACACAAATGCATCGTTTGTACATCATAAACATGTTTACCATTAACCAATGATGCCAAACATCAATATTTGATACTTTGAGGTCATTGACCTCTCACGGTCCTCAGAGGTCAAATCTGCCTTACCTCCCGATCTGAAAATGAAGCTTATGGCATGTACCAACACTGGTAGAAATTTCATGCTTTAGTCATAATTTGCACAATTCTTATGATATGAGAGATTATCAGCTGTACTACAATGATACCATGTAATTGTAGCCCTGCTATACATATCCCTGTCTTTTGCAGCACGAACTTCAGGAGACGTGGGTGTGAACTGGGAGTTGGAGAAACCACTTAGTATGTGCTCCTTCATACCCTGTTCCAGTGCCTGGGTCATCGGCTCTGTGCAGTACTGCCGACTCAGCACAGCCTTACAAGGTGCGACATCACCAGCTGAGTGATGGGAGGTCACCTCAGACATCACCAGCAGGGTGATGGGAGGTTTCTCAAACACTTTGGGAGGTCACCAGCGCTCTCTCCAACCATGATGTGCAATGTTGAGCATTACTTGGTGAAGGTATTGAGAAGAGGAAGTGATGTTACAAATATCTCTGATCTCAGAGCAGAGGTGTTCCACTTCAGCAAATGCAGCTCTCCATAACCTGTCTCCAACCAGCATTGGCCTCCTGCCTCATATCCAGCATGGGTTCTATAATGCCTACACCACCATGAACACCTTGGAAAGCTACCTGGACCCTGAAACTGTTGAGTCACTGAAGCCAGAAGATTTTGTCTATGAGCATGACCAAGGTCAGCGAATGCCTGCAAAATCGTGGAAAACAAGGACTGTGCTTCCCACGCTTACTGGGACATCTGTATTGGGAAGATTGTGCACTTATTGCGATCATCTGCTAGAGGCTGAGGCAGTGGTTGTTCATCACCATCGCTGGTTAACAACGCTGTGAATGAAATAACTTTCTGGTGGTTGACTTCAGATTGGCATGAATGAAAGTGTTAATAAATTATGTTGAAGTCAATTCCCGGCAGTGAAATGCAAAGGACTTGGACTTGCTCAAGTTTGTGTGGTTGTCACAACTCCAGGCTTGGATAAGAAGTTTGCTGTCTTAAGTAATTAATCTGTTTGACAAATCTTTTGACTGTTTGACTAATCAATTAGACTTGTTATAATTTAATTTGAGATCTTGAGATGAGATTCATTTTGAACGAAGAAAATTCAAAGTGATGTTGGAGAAGTTAGACAAAGGAAGTTTATGAGATTCCTTGAGGGATGAGAATACACGTTGAGGTGGGGATAATCACCGCCTGAGCGGAAGTGGATTTGTTATACTGGTGATGTTATTTTGTTCGTCATTGATGTGTGAAGAGAATTGATGATTGTGCTTATGGTGTTTTATACTCTGCGTGATGCAGGTTTTTTTTTTTACATTCATTTGTTTGGTCTAAAATTGCTGAATAAAATCTCTTCAGCAAATACCTGGCACCAGGACAATTTAATTGTTGTCAACCCGAGCACCTCACGATAAATCATAAATATTAGCTTACAAACATTAGTGTTCATTTTATTGGAGCAGGGCAATAGATAAATCCAAATGAGCATGTACTCTTGGACCCTGACATTCACGGGGGATACGCTCCAGGAAAATGCCACAAATGACGAATCCACAAATGTCGGGGTATTGTTTCAATGGGAAAAAGGGGGATAGGTTCCCGGCTGTTGGTGAATCATGAGGGAAAATAAGAAGTCACATGAAAAACCGCGAATATGCCCGTGAAAAAAAACACTGCGAATATGCCTGCAAAAAAACCATGAAAACGCAGAAAAAAGGGCAAATACGCCAGCAAAAAACGACTCATACGCCCACGAAAAACTGCGATAAAACTGCGAATACGCGAAGCACAGGGCCGCAAATGTAAAAGCAGGTCACATTTTATCAACTGCGACAAGCAGAACCGCAAATATTGGGGTCTGACAGTCAATATAGATTGGATGATTTTCTACCTATTGGGAAAATTGAGAAATAATGTAATAATCATAGGAATGTACCAATTTCATTCAGGTGTTTTTCAACAACAGTTGTATCAAGTGGTGGTGGAAAGACGGGTCTGTTTTTTTTTTTAAATACAGAGTTGAGGCTTGTGGAAGAGCTTCTGGAAGAAGGACAAAATAGAAGGAAATCTCGAGGAAGAAAGGCCAGCTGGAAGAATGAGAGCAAAGGGAGGAGAAGGAGGACACAGAGATTGAACAAGCTGAATACAGGTGCAAAAATCACGCACAAGGGGAAACTGGGGATAAAGTAGAAATGGAACAAAAATAAATCAGAGAAGAGGGTGAGGGAGCAAGGTGAAAACCGATAACCTGGAAACATGGAAAGAGGTGGGCTTGAGGAGGGTTAATGAGGGTAGAAAATATCATGAGTATGAATGAGGGATGACCAGAGGTGGTGGTGAACAGCCGACTTGAAGCAACAGTGGAACGAATGAGACTGAATAGATTGGGGAAGTTGGTTCCGCAGGTGAGAGAAAAGAGGAATGAACGAGTAGAGGTGAGCAGCGAGACGAGATTTTGTGAGTTTCACTCGGAGTTGATGCTATTAAAATGCTTATCACACCAAACATTGTGGAAAATGAGAATTTAATGTTTTTCACAAAGTCTCGCTTCCTTTCTCTTCTTAACATTCTCATGAAGATCACACTTTCAGTATATGAGACTTTGAATCAGAGCAAACAGGCTGGGATACCAAAAAGAAAAGGGAATGATAGCATAGCTCATGTTTTTCCATTGAAACAAAGTGTTCATTCCAAGTGACACTACACTAGCTCACAGTCCATTGACTCACCGTCCATCCCCCCTTCCTCTCCCCATCGATCTTGTAATTCTGACATGATTGGAATGTCCTGGGTGGAGAGACATCTGCAGGTCTGCTGCTATGTGTCTCTTATTTGTTTTTGATTGAGACCACTGTCGATGCAATTTCTCTGAAATTAGCATAATGAGTTTGAGCGTGATAAAAGCAATAATAAAATATTGTTTTTTAGAGCTTGATATTAAAATAAATATATTGTAATAGAAAATGGACTTAAATATGGTATGATTTTATGTGTTTGAATATGTATCTACTTTTAATTAACATAATCATATCTTTCCTTTGTTTGGAAAGATCGACCTGACTCTTAAAATGTCATGAGCAGGCTGACTTTTCAAGTAAGCTGAATTCAGTAAAAAGAATTGCCCTATCATTTAAAAGCTATCTGAGGGATTTTTTTTTTTTAAAATAAAAGGCACCAACAAGTTGGAATGTGGGTCTCAGAAAATGTCCAGATGTATTGACTGAGCTCTAATCGCTTCAAGAAAATATATTTTTGCAGTCTGGGAGAAGCAGACTGACTTTTAACCTACATAC
>CM068953.1:118176185-118187208 GCA_035128595.1 Eptatretus atami | reverse complement strand
CGAAGATAAGCTTCACCTGGAGGATGTCAAGACCTGACAAAGTTGGCGCCAGCATTTGGAAAATAAAAATACTATGTCTCACTGAACACTATACAAGTCACTAAAATTCTCCATGTATTTCAGAGATCTGGAGCAAGTCTGAGTCCAGGTCCGCTATATGCGCATATGTACAGTATGTGTTTGTATGTATTTGTTTATGTTGTTTGTTAAATAAATGCTCAAATGTACAGAATGACTTAGAAATTTCTTCAACACCACAAAGGAATTGTTTATGCAGCTGCCCAAAAAACAATGATGATTATTTGCCCCATTATAAAATTAATTACCTTCCAGTAACTGTGATAAAAATGTCGACTAATCTCATTGAGCAAACATGTGAAGCAGATTCTACAAAGTAAAACTTACATGTCTAAATGCTAAAAATTAAATGTAAAATCAGATCATACACATAGTAGTGACCCCACCCCCCACCCCATTATTTCATAACTATATATTACCTGCCAAAGACTGGATTCAGATTTTGAACGATGTGGTTCTCTTCATCATCGAGCTTCATCTTTCCCAGCTTAATTTTAATGTAGGGGTCACACTGCTCAAAGAGAGAACTTGATCACACACACGCAAGCACATAAAGTAGTCTTTCAATGAAGTGTTGATCACTTCCCATATTAAGTTATGTTAGCAAATCGCATGCCAAGATAGTCTTACCAAGCCAATGGAATCTTTAGGTTGCAAGTCCAGTGCTTGCACAATGTAAACACGCACAGTACATTCTTGCACATCATTGATAGGCAGGTTCTTCAACTGCTGAGGAGGTTCGGGGGTGTTTGGGTTTTCTGGGAGTGCGTAAATCCGAAATGAACCCTGCATGGAATACATAAGTGCTCATTGTACTCACTGTTGGCCATTCAGCAAAGAAGTGTGGACTTTTCATTTTGCATTAAAGCACATTTTTTTCATTTTGTAAAAGTAAGCCGCAGTGCTGTAATATACCAAAATACCACTCTCTAGTAATTACTCTCCAGTAATTACACTCTCTTGTACAAATACCACGATGCATCATTTTCAGCTGTTGCCTTTGGGCTGCCTGCAAATTATGCAAGATAATTTTAAAAATAATAATTCCTTCTTTCCTCCCTTTATAATGCCTTGTAAATACATTTTAGACCAGTCAGTGGTGTAAATGGTCAGAGCGTCTGCTCCGAGGCTGGGTTGGCAGTTAAAACCTTGGTCGAGTCATGCTGAAGACTTTAAAAATGGTACGTGCTACTTCCTTGCTCATTGCTCAGCATTTAAAAGGATAAGGACATGGAAAAATCGATGCTGGGAAGGCAATGCCAAACCATCCAGTATCCTGGAACGGCCGACACATCCCAATTCTGATATAAGAATGCTCCAGGCAGTTTAACCAACACTTGCAGAACTTCAAATCGCTTCTTTATTTTAAAAAACAACAAAAAAACCACAAATGCATCGGGAAAAAAACCGTGCCTTTTTCAGATACATGCACATGTCCCGCCAGACTGGGGAATAGTCGCTTTCGCCCACTGCAGCGGAGATGATGAGACACATAGGCGGAGCATAAATATGCATGAAGAAAAACATGAATATGCATGAAGCAAAACATGAATGCGCATGAGGCAAGACATGCGTGGAACATAATATACATTTTGCATTCAAACTTGGTGACATCACACCCAGTATAACCCGAGCCAATAAACTGCTTACACACTGTAAAAAGTATGTCGATCAAAATCAAAATACAAATTTTTGTTTAAACCTTCCATCAAAAAAACTCAATGAAAAACTTATCACCATTGAGTTATCCTCCTGTTATTTGAGCTAACTGAAATAGCACAGATAAACTGAGAGGTACTGATTACTGCACAAATGACATCAGGATGCAGTGGCCTGAAAAAATATTCATCCCTATCCAAAGTTTTCAGGTATTGATGCCACCTGAGCATATTTCATGATGCTTTCAAATCATACTTCCACAAAGAGTGTCTTCACAAACTATTCCAAAGTGCTAAAAAAATGCAGACAAAATGTGAATAAGCTAGATTAACAGAGAAAAATCACATGATTCTCAATTGCATAAGTATTCAAACCCTTTGCATAAATAACCCTCAATCACTTCAGGATTAAATTATTTATTTGTAAGGTCACACAATAAATGTAATAGGTTTCACCTGGATGTAACCAACAGTTTTACTTAAAAATTAAGCTACCCCACTTATCTAATGAGTTTTAAGGTGCAACTCACTCGGGTCAACCAATAAGGCAAACATGAAGACCAACGAGCATTCTAAAGAAGTCAGACATAAAGTGGTGGAGAAGCACCGTTCAGGAGAGGGTTATAAGAAGATTTTAAAGTCACTCAGTATCCGTTTGAGTACGGTGACATCCATCATAAAGAAGTGGAAGATGTATCATACCACCCAGACTATACCCAGATCAGGTCACCCATCCAAAATCAGCAGCTGGGAAAGCAGGAAACTGGTTCGGGATGTCACTGTAAATCCAACAATGACTGCCAGATCTGCAAGGCTCTACTGTATGTCCGAGATGGGGGTGAGTGTTCATCCATCAACAACACAAAGTTCCTTTCATATAGCTGGCCTCTATGGACAGGTGGCAAGAAATAAGCCATTGCTGAAAATGACCCATCTAAAAGGTCATATGGACTTGTGACAAAGCATCTTAATGATACTGCTGTCATGTGGAGATTCGTTTTGTGGTCAAATGAGACAGAAATTGAACTTTTTGGTCTAAATTAAAAGCATTACATCGAGCAGAAGCCAAACACTACACATCACCCAGTCAACACTATGCCTACTGTCAAGCATGGTGGTGGCAGCATCATGTCATGGAGCTGCTTTCCATCATCAGGGACTGGCAAGCTTGTCAGGATAGAAGGGACAATGGACGGTGCAAAGTACAGGAGAAATCCTTGAGGAAAACCTCCCTGAAAAAGCCAAGCTTCTGAAACTGGGTAGGAAATTCACATTTCAGCAGGACAATGATCCGAAGTACAAAGCTAAAGCCACACTGGAGTGGCTGAATAAGAAGAAAATAAATGTCCTCACACGTGGGCCAACGTCATAGGTCCTGTCTTGAACGCAATTGAACATTTATGGCGAGATTTGAAGATTGTAGTCCATCGATGATCCCCATCAAACTTGGCAGAACGAGAGCAATTTTCACGTGAAGAATGGGTAAATATTTTGCCATCTCACTGTGCAAAGTTGTTAGAGATCTACCCAAAAAGACTCATAGCAGTCATTGTTGCCAAAGGTGCTTCCACCAAGTACTGACCTCAGGGGCTGAATACTTTTGCAACCATTGAATTTTAATTTGTACATGTTTTTTGCAGGTATTCCTGCAATGTAACCTCCAAATACAACAGTGCTTAATGTGATCGTTTCAGTTATGAACTAGAGGGGGAGCACTCGGTAGAGTGCAAAACCTCCGCCGCCAATACTGCTTGGGGTCACTCAAGTGAACCTGATATCCTATTCATTCAATTTGACGTCAACAGTGCTCATAGAGTTATAGTTTGCAACTTTCCCTTTACTTTAACTTTTACATACTCAATTCATTCGTCATAACTAGATTCCTTGAGACAGAAATTGATTTTACGTGGGTATATCCACCTGAAGTTCCAAAATCAGCCGCAATTATAATTTTGGCATGTTTTTTGTTGGAAATCACTTATAACATGTAGAAATGCAAAAAAAAAAAAATCGAAATTTTGTTGAAAAAAAAGTTGCAAATTTTTTTTTTTCTCTCACAATTTTTTTTGGGGGGGGGGGGGTTGGAAATCACTTAAAACATGTAGAAATGCAAAAAAAAAAAAAATTCAAATATTTTTCAAAATGGCCGCCATAGCGGCCATATTGGATTTTGGACCAAGTCCAAAATCTAATGGCATGATCCTTGGACCATACCTAATCCCTCCACCAAGTTTCGTCGAAATCCGTCGAGGAGTTTTTCCGTAATACTGTTCACAAACAAACAAACAGAAAGGGGTGAAAACAGTAACCTCCGATCTTCGATGGCGCAGGTTAATAAAAAAGTTCATTTGGAAAAAAATTGTTTCTACATAATTTGTAATTCATCTAAATGTGGCGTTATTGGCAGGAGGTGAATACTTTTGCAGGCCACGATAGGTTTGATTCTTAATGGGATTGCCAAGGGCTTAAAGAAAAATCTCTGTTATGATGCAGTGCCAACAGAAAGCATTGTACCCATGGAGCCTGCTCTGCATCTTGTCTCCATTTATTTTGAGGACATTGAAGATCCAGTGGTACTTAACAAAAATATGTCAGTGTGTGCCTGATCAATACACTGATCAAATTTACTGCTTTCAGTTTGTTGTGCAATTAGCAGCACCAGCAATATATGGGAGTGTTGGGATGGCACAGGACTGGAAGGACATATAGCTTCCTTTTGTGTCTAAATTTTCTTGAATGAAGCACAACTCTTTGTTAGAAATGTTAAAGTGATACTTTTGTTGAAAGAAACTTTGTGTTCTAAGCCTATGGGTTTTATTCAGCATGAAGTTTTGATTTGACAATCTTCACCCCAAGTCTTTCTTTCACCAAACATTCAATGAGCAAACTCTTAAATGTTCAATCATCCCCTAGTCAATTAACAACAAGAAAAAACCCATGGAATGAACAAACTCTTCAAACAATTATTTTCCATCAAGTTAGCATTTCATAAGAAAGCAAATGCAACATTAGATCATCAAAGAGCAGTAACACGTTTTACAACGCAAATACCCCGACTCACGCTCATTGCATACCTTGAATTCTCCGAAGGAACGCCCTTGATGTTGCCCTTCCTGTACATCCCTGCTCAGCTTGAAGGTTTGGCAGAAGTCTGTCAACCCATGGAAACTGAAGACCTTCTCCAGTTCTCTGTCATAGATCTTCAAGGACAATTAGTTGTAAAAAAAATTGAACCACAGCCATGTTGAATGAAAATACTTTAGATCACCAATAATAGTTTTCACTTTCAGAAAATATAGAGCTGATGTGACTCATAATGAGCCTACACCAGGGCTGGCATGATGGTCGTGAGAAGCATAGTCTCGCCTCTAAACTGTCTCGCTTGGGTTTGAATCCCGATTCAGCTACAAGCTGTCATCCCAGTGTTTCCCAACAGGGGGGATTCATCATTGTGTGTGTCATCCATCAGATGGACGTTAAATGGAATTTTCACAAATGCCAGAATCAGTCGGTGAACGTTAAAGATCCCATGGAAACTGGGACATTAAAGATCTTCATGAAGAGTAGATGATCCATCGCCGGCACCATGAACAAATTCCAAATTCCTGCCCTAACCAGCAGAGGGCACTGCATCAGCAGCAATGTTGTGCCCTCAGCAAATGATGCTGCTCTGCAGCCTTGTACTGCATACGAAAGGAAGAATAAGAAGCCCATGCCGATGTGTTCCCTCAAAATATAAAATTAAGCCTCCCCCAGCAAAGGGGAAGGCTGATAGTTGTTGTAGGGTTTGTTTCTACAATTAGCGGCCCAATTTTTAATGGTACCACAGAGTTTCTTAGACCCCAAGGAGCACTAAAACACCATTTAGAATTTTTTTATTTTTTAATGGGCGACTGGTTTCAGCCCTGTCTGTCTGTCTGTCTGTCTGTTGGGTTGACCATGACATAATGAAGATCTTGACCCAATTATAGACTTTTTTAGAACGAAAACTCGACTTTAATTTGTCCGATTGGAACTAAATTGCCCTCTCCAGATAGTCTAGATAAAGCCACATTTAAACGTAATTTACATCATACCCTTCTGGACTAAAGGCCAAGGTTTTGCACTCCTTGGAGAACGAAAACACCATTTAGGTTTTTCTCCCATTTTTCTGCCAATGCCCGAGCTGTATCTCAGATCCGGCAACACTTTCGGAATGAAATTTTGCATCAATAATGGGAATAAAAGTATGCGAGGTTGATATAACTTTTTTGGCTTTTACCTAATCAATCATAGACATTTTAACATTTTCACCACAACTCAACTAAGGTTTGTCCAATCAGAACTAAATATTTCCCTCTCCAGATAGCCATGAGAAAGTCACATTCATGCTTAATTTACATCATACCCCCCCCCCCCCAGGTTAAAGGTAAAGGTCAAGTGGTGCTCTGAAAAAAAATAGTCGTACAGACTTTGAAAAATATCTCGCATCCAAACAGCCAAATATGCATCATTCCTTCCTTCCCCTTTCTGTTTATTAAAATTATGATCCGAACGTTATAATAATAATATATGATAATCCTTGACATTATTATGCAACTAGCAGAGCACCCAACTCATGGGTGGGTCGAATTCGTGCATCACTTGCTGAAAAAAGCATAGTCTGTGTTTTGAAAAAAAGACAAAAGATGTTTGAGTGGTGTGCGCTGAAAAGATTCTAGATGGTCAAAACGTCAAGAAGGTACATTCCAAAAGTAGTTAGTGTCTAAGGGGTCGAATCTCACAAGTATGCAAAAAGGGTCAAAAAAGGTCCAAGTGGTCTAAAGCTCTGAACGATCAAGGGTGCAAGCTGTCTAATCTGTCTGAAGGGTGTAAGGGGTCTAAATTATGGAAGGGGTCGAAATTGGGGTTAGGGTCTAAGGGGTCTAAAGGGACTTAAGGGGTGTAAAGGTCTAAAGGGGACAAAGGGTCGAAAGGGTGAAGGATCTAAATGTGTCTAAACTGTCAAAGGGTCTCAATGGTCTTAAAGATAAAAGGGGTCTTTAAGGATCTTAGGGGTGTTTTGGGTCCTCATGGTCTTATGGGTCCTCTGGGCCTTTTAGGTCCTTGGGGTCCTCGGTCTTTTGGGTCCTCAGGATCTTTTTGAGTCCTTTTTGGGTTCTCAGGGTGTTTAAGGTCTTCGGTGTAATTAAACATGACGTAATTGATAGAAATATAGTTACATGGCTTCACGGACTGCCCGTGTTTATAATATATATATTATATATATATATATATAATATATATATATATATATATATATATATATATATATATATATCCCATGGAAACTGGAACATTAAAGATCTTCGTGAAGAGTAGATGAGCTATCGCCGGCACCATGAACAAATTCCAAATTCCTGTCCGAACCAGCAGAAGGCACTGCATCAGTGGCGCCGTCGTGCCCTCAGCAATGATGCTGCTCCGCAACCTTGTGCAATACATATTGTTACGGCTGTGGAAATTGACAGAACACCATAAAGGTCCCGAGATCAGTTAGGCCGATAAGTCCGTGTCTAGATAGATTTCCCCACCAGTTGTTTAAAGGGAACTATTCATGTTAACCGGGCTGTGATCTTTGAGTTAGCCGTTATTCTTTACTATCGTTATTTTGGACCAACCACGTCCACCACCAGCATCTTTCTCAACAACCGCTTTACAACAACCACCACCACCACAAACATCGCTCTCAACAACCGCTTCAGACCAACCGCCTTCCACCACCACAACCACACCTCCTACCTCTCACCAAACCACGCCATCCTCACCACTTCGCCAGCAACCGTCAACATCTCCACACCACAAACATCGCCTCACCTTCGTCTCCGAAACGACGCCATCTTTGCGCCAGCCGCGCGAGTCCGCATCGAGCGGCGTCACTGCAGGCTGACGTGGGACGTTTGCTCGTCGGATCAAGCTTGGTGATCTCGCGCACGTTCGCTTTCCGCGCAGAGGTCAGAGGTAAGAGGCAATGGATCGAGAGGCTGTGTGATCTCACGCACGTCCGCTTTCCGCGCAGAGGTCAGAGGTCAGAGGCGATCGGATCGAGAGGCTTGGTGATCTCGCGCACGTCCGCTTTCCGCGCAGAGGTGAGGTCAGGGTCAGAGGTCGAGGATCGGAGGCCAAACCGCGTCTCACCAGCCCTATAAAAGGACGAGCAGAGTGCCAAGCTCGCGTTCGAGTTGGGTCACGTTCGAGTTGGGTTTAGTCCGAGTTGGGTCGAGTCCGAGTTGGGTCGAGTTGAGTTGATCGGTCGGCCTGAGTCAGTTGAAGAGGTCGGGGAGTCGGGAGGAAGCCAGAAGCCAAGGAGCTGCGTGGAAGTATGGCTCGTGGCGGAGTCGGGAGCTTGGAGCTTGCAGTCGGTGGAGATCCGGGCGTCGCGAAGGAGACGCGAGCTGGAGGCGCAGCCTTGCCTGCTGTGTCGCGCGAACCGCGCGTTCGTGTGGAGAGAGCCGGAGAGAGCTCGCCAGCCAGCGACAGCGGTCCGAGGTGATCGGGCTTCGGCGCAGTTCGAGCATCACTGAGGGACGGACGGGTTCTTACAGAGCATCAACTCTAAGAGAGCAAAGACCCGTTCGTTCCTCTCAAACGAGTTGCCGACTGAGACCGAATCACCGGCCGCTTGGCAAGGCCCGAGCTCGACCGCGGCTACGCTAGCTGCCGTGGGAAGGAGCATCGCAGGTCGCCCAAGCGTTCATGTGGAGAGAGCCGGAGAGAGCTCGCCTGCCACACGGAAGGCCCGAGCTCGACACGGCTGCACTAGCTGCTGTGGGGACGGGACGTCGCGGGTCGCCCAAGCCAGACACCACGAGGGTGCAGGTAACCTGCAACGGTCTCGTGGGACTCGTTCGGTCTGCCCAATCCCACGCCATAAAGACCCAAGAGGTCCAGTCTGACCCCATTGCCTTTGATGGGGTCTTTTTCCTGCTTTTCTTTCGAATGAATGTTGTGGCACCGAGTCCCGTAAGTAAAACTGTGTAAGTGACTGTACATTAATAATTACTTATAGACGGTTGTAGCGCTTTGTCTGCCGTGCCGTGCCGCATTCATTGCTTGTTCTGTATACGTGCATGTTGGTGTTTTTGAATGACTGCATGATTGTTCCTGCATACGTAGAGTAAATAAATGTGCTGGTTTAAATGTAAACCTGTTCGTTGCGTCCATGCCCCCATTGAAATGCCAGCTTGTATTGCGGAATATTAGTTGGCTGTTAAATAGCCGGTAAAGTGATCGGGTCCAACGGGACTGTGCGATATTACCCTGCTCGGTTATCCGAAAAGGAAGCGGGCTGCTTAAGCGGCTCGTTTCAAAGCGGTCCCGTTGAGGTACAACCTCTCGGTAACCTACCTGGCGAATAATTAGGTAAATCGAACATTTGGCGTCGACCCTGTAGCGTGCGGGTAGGGTACGGACAAGGTTGTGGTGGGATTGAAAACCCATCCGTGACTGGTTTCTGACACCATTGCAGAAAGTCATGACTGGATTGTCCGTTTGGTGGGCGAACCGGCTGCTATTGTGGAAACGCGTTCGTTCGCACGCCGGGCGGGCGCGAATACTAAAACAATATATATATATATATATAATAATAATAATAATAATATTTACTGTTATTAAGTACACTTCATACATGTAAGAGTAAGTCTTACTTGAATGGTGTCATAGCCTTCATCCAGATAGCTTCCACACTTTTCTACATCACCAGTAGATGCATAAAACTTGCACCACCAATCCAACAAATCATCTTCAACCTGAAACCAAAAGGGCACAGGTGATCAAATGACAACCAAAAATAACAAAAAACGAACCTCAAGTATGTTTTACATGCGAATAGCGACACTGTATAAAAGGACCATTTAAAAGAGCTGCCTCTCTGAAGGAGTGCAATGTTGTGCATATCAAAAACAAGGTTTGATTTACAAAATCTGGAAAATTTTATTGAGAATGTCCAGACATATTTCAATACTTGGTATTTCTCATCAATGACGGCAGATGTAAGATGCCATGGCTGTTTGCAATGGAATAAAAACGATGGTGGTTCATATATGACCTAGCTTGTTTATACCGATTGTATGATTAATAGGTTTATCAAGTGAGAGATGACAAAGGTGTGCTAACTGCTGTGGGAGGCAAAGTGAAGCTGACATTTGGGCGTTGGCTCTTCATCAGAGCAAGAGCTTCATTTTTTTTGTACAAAAAGTCATTTTTGGAATATTCAATAAAAATATTTTGGGAGATTTTTGGAGGGTGAGGGGAAGAATAAGCAGTTGGGTTGGGGTTGAACAAACACAGAAAATATATTCACACTTAAGACCCACACTAATAAGAATCAGAAAATAAAGAAGGTTGCATCTGTTAAGTTTTACGATAAAAACTGTCAAACACGTGGACCTACAGTACCTATCAAAGATAATTGAAACAACTGAAAGCGAAGTCACAAGGCATCAATAGTTCAACAGGGAGTACAAAAGAAACTAGCTTACTAGCTTCTACCATATTATGAATCATCAAGAGAAGACTTCCTTCAAGTATTTAAACGATATTTGATGGTCGGGCTGTTTGCTGCTCGACAGTCCAAAAGCCAAAGCCAAATGTTTAGATAAATTGTCACTCGGGGACATTTTTTATTAATTTACTTTGAAAACGTTTTACTTGGGGAAAAGCAAACAAAGCTTTTACATTGTAAATATTGATCAAACAAAGCTTCATTGTTGACAAACATTCCCATGAAAGAACTTTGTATACATGCAAAATAAATTGTGGAAAGAAAAAGCCAAGTGGATAAAACATGCGTACTGTCCAAAACTGATCATCTCTATTATAATACCAAGCTTGCACACTAAAAACTCGGCTCGCCGTCACACGATCCCTAATGAAATTGCTGTGGCACTTAGCAGACATGCCGACAATGTTTGGGAAGTCTTGGCGTTCCATAGTACCACTTGCATTTTACACAATGCGTATTTTTGTAATTCACTGTGTACGGTCTGTCGTCTGCTACCAGCTATGTTGTACTGCTATCCCGTGCATGTACACGGGTATCGCTAGTAACTATTAAATATATCCATCCTAATAGCTAATTCATTCAAATTATGCTGCTCTTCAGCTTTGTCCCACCCCTACCTCCCCTGGCAACTTTAATAAACAATATAGTTGTGATGGACACCTTTTTAGTTCTTCAGATTGTGCTTTGGAGTAAACTGTTGCTGATCCTCTTGATATTCTAATGTGACTCAAGTTGCCATATAAATAAGAATTAAAACACCCCCCCC
>CM068953.1:118159982-118176175 GCA_035128595.1 Eptatretus atami | reverse complement strand
TCAAATAAGATAACTTAAACACATTATCCATCCTATCCCCCTAAACTCCACCCCTCCCCAATTAAATCCCATTTCGTATTTCCACATATACCATAGCATTTTCAAAACTGCATGTGATATAAAATTTGTACAAAACTAATTTCTTACTGAAAAATATTTAGTGGAACACAAATGGAAATTTATATGCACAATGGTATTTCAGTCACTGTTGTCACCTGGATGTGCCAAGCAAAAAGTTGTGAGTGTACGTATTGTAAAATAATCAAAGTGGGACTTTAAAAGTTGGGACATCGAGGGCATGTTAGGAAAAGAAAAAATTTATCCAAAAAAGAGCTTTTGGGGCTTTGCAACACCTTTGTATTTTTGTTTCTTTATAAAATATTTAAACCAGCCCAAAATCAAGCAATTTGCAGTCTGAAGCTTTTCCCATGATGTACTGTACATTGCAATTTATGTTGTCACAACAAAGCTGAAAAGTTGAATTTATGGACTATACCACAATGCTTAAATGTAGGACATGAAAAGTTACATACAATAAGGGTAGGTAATGCCTGAGTGTACAACTTGGAATGCAGATCATACCTGCACCTGTCTTTGTTTGGATTCCACAGTCAACTTATGAACCGCTTCTGAGAGGCCTTCAGCAGCCTATGAACGAGAAAAAGCCCTGATAATTATATTCTCAGGGCTTGATTCAAATACATTCATGCAAAGTTATACAAAAAGCTCTGTGACTTCACAAAAGACATGATATGAATAACAACCCATGCAGCTCACCTATCACTCAGGATAACTCACCCAACAAGGTGTGAACAAAGTCAGTTTCTTTTCATGGTGGAGCATGTTTACATAAATCACGTGGAACATAAAGACATGAGGAGACATTGGTGTATTTTTACGTGAATTACAAGAACAAAAGTAGACAATCTACAAATCAACACAGTGTATGAACCTACGATCCCTGCATTATGAATGTGTGCTCAGAAGTGGACGCCATGGAGCCAGCCGGTTGAAATGAAATAAAATGATAAATAACATTTTCATTAAATGAAACAAAGACATCTGTTTAAAAAAATGACACAGGCAGTTATAAAGACTGTAAACACTCAAATATCACGGGTTCCAACATGGCGGGTTTCGACCAATCGTGGGCAACCTATTGCGTTCTGATTTAGTTATCATGGTATTTAATTTTGGCCAATTGTGGTTTTTGAGCAGAGCTGAGTCAATGTTTGCATCAGTGTGTACGCTTACCTTCCATGAAGAGCCTTTTGTTGTTTCTTGCACGCCGTTAATTGTAGTAATCAGACCAGCATACGGGAACGAAGCCAAGTTTAATAATAATGAATCGTCATCGAATAGGAAATGGAAAATGGAGATCCTGTAATACTAGATATGCAAGATCGAGAATACACACAACAGCTAAGAAGGGCACACAAACATAAAACAATAGACAACATTAGTTGTGCCAAAAGACAGAGAAAGGTTGTGATATTGTCCAAAAAATCGAGGTAGATACAATGCCTCAAGAAAGTCGACACCCCCTTTCAAATTTTTCACTTTTTGTTGCCTTGTAGGCAAGAATTAAATTTCATTAAATCAAACTTTTTCCACCTTTATTTACACATCATAACCCACAACTTCCAAGTGAAAAACAAATTCCACAAATTTCAGAAAATCAATTAAAAATACAAAACTAGAATATCTTGATTGGAAAAGTGTCCAACCACTGAGTTAATACTTGGTGGAAGCACCTTTAACAGCAATTACAACTGTGAGTGTGTTGGGAGAGGACTCTACCAACTTTGCACAAGTTGATTGGGCAATATTTGCCCATTCTTTTGAACGAAACTGTTCAAGCTCAGTCAAGTTGTGTGGAGAGCATTGATGGACAGCAATCTTGACGTCTCCATTGGATTTAGGTCGGGGCTCTGACTGGGACACTCAAGGACATTTACCTTTTTGTTCCTTAGCCACTATAGTGTAGCTTTGGCTGTGCGCTTCGGGTCATTGTCATGCTGAAAGGTGAACTTCCATCCCAATTTAAGGCTTTCTTGCACAGGGCAGGAGGATTTCTTCTTGAGAATTTTTCTGCATTTTGTTCCATCCATTTTCCCTTCCATCCTGATAAGTGCCCCAGCCCCTGATGATGAGAAACATCAACATAATATGATGCTGCCACCACCGTGCTTCACAGTCGGGATGGTGTTCTCTGGGTGATGTGCTGTATTGGGTTTGTGCCAAACCTAACATTTTGCATTTAGGTCAAAACGTTCCACCTTGGTTTGGTCAGACCACAAAACTTTTTGCCACATGGCTTCAGAATCTCTGGAGTGTTTCTTGCATACCTCAAACGGAACTCAAGGTGGATTTTTTAAAGTAACGGCTTTCTTCTTGTCACCCTACCATACAGGCCAGACTTGTGGAGTGCTTGGGATATTGTTGTCACGTGCACACGTTGACCAGTCTTTGCAATAAAGGCATGCAGCTCTTTCAAATTTGTCATTGGCCTCTTGGTGGCCTCTCGGATCAGTCTCCTCCTTGCTTAGTCATCCAGTTTGGAGGGACGGCCTGATCTAGGCATGGTGTTGGTGGTACCATATGCCTTCCACTTAATGATTGTCTTGACTGTGCCCCAAGGGATATTCAAGGCCTTTGAAATATTTTTTATACCCTTCCCCTGATCTTTGCCTTTCCACAACTTTATCCTGGAGGTCTTTTGAAAGCTCCTTGGTGCTCATGGGTGGCTTTGCTGTGAAATGCACTACCCAGCAGAAGAAACTTACAGAAACAGCTGATTTTATTCTGAAATAATCAGAATCACCACAATTTAACAAAGATGGAAGTCATTTAACTTGGTGTGTGATTTTTAAGGTCAGTGGTTACACCTGAGCTATTCTACAATTGCTATTATAAGGGGGCGACTCTTATCCAACCAAGATATTCTAGTTTTCCATTTGTAATGAATTTTCTGAAATTTATACAATTTGTTTTTCACTTGGAAGTTGTGGTTTACGATATGTAAATAAAGGTGGAAAAAGTCTGATTTAATGCAATTTAATGCCAGCCTATAAGGCAACAAAAAGTGAAAATTTTGAAAGGGAGGTTGGCAAGAGGTGAAAGTGCGGCATCTGAGGGCTGACATTACGGGATCAGTGAATCGACTGTGTGGTGAACTTGAGTCAAATGCGGTCATACAGGAGAAGCCATTGTGGACTTATCGATTTGAGTGGACCCATAATACAGGAGAAACCATTGCGGATTTACTCATTTGAGTGGACCGGTAATACGGGAGAAACCATTATGGATTTACCATGTCCACGAGGCATCCGGGGCCGAAGGCTCTAGTTTGCCGAAGGCTCCAGATGCCGAAGAGACGGGATTATTTTGGAAGAGGATGCTGTCTGATACCTTCCCCTCCAAGCAGGAAAGATCTGCTCTGAATGGATCAAGGTGGCGAAGGCTTGTTTCACCCTCTTCTATGTGGCGAAACAGCAGGCGACTTCGGAGTGCTCCTATGATCAAACAGCCATTGCAAGTTCTACATCCACATCTTTCCAACCAACACTCTCCCCTCTAACAGCATCATCATCCCTAGCTAATTTAAGTCTGATGTTTTCTATTTACAGCAGAGGATAATATGAACAATTTGTCATCATTGTTTACCCTCACCCACCTCGCTGTTTTCCTAAAAAATACCTTGCTGTTTCGTAATAAATTTAAAAGTGTTATGTTTTTGTTGATTTTACACTATTTATTTTATTTACATGATTATTTCAATGTTAACATGAAATATATATATATATATATATATATATATATATATATATATATATATATCTCATATGGAATGTGACGAGCACTCCCCCGACCTCCATTGAACAAAGTCCTACACCAAAGCATCACCTCCAACAAGGAGGCCTTAGCCCGGGACTCTGTCAAACAGACAAAGATTACATGGTCAACATCGGTTAAACATTAAACGGAGCCGCCTATCCAGATTTCGGGCTTGCTTGCCTGCATCAGGATGGCAGACCGATATAATATCTAACCAATGATGATCACATTAATCATTTAAACATCAGACGCATCTCCTGACTGTTATGGTGAGCATTGCCGCGGATTATGTCTCACATGGTAAAACCACATAATCCGCAAAGAACAATCGTCCATCTGCCACCCAGACGATTGTTCCCGCTAATGTAAACCATTCAACCAGAAGGCACATGATGTGATTAGCGGGTAAATCAAAACATGTGGAGTGTGACGAGCACTCCCCTAATCTCCATTGGACAGAGTCCAACACCAAGCGGGTGTTTAACTGATGTTGACCATGTAATCTTTGTCTGCTTGAGAGAGTAGCCGTGCCGAGGTCTCCGGGTTGGACGTGATGCTTTGGTGTAGGACTGCGTCCAATGGAGATCGGGGGAGTGCTCGTCAACCTATGTTTTGATTTATCTGCCGATCAGATCATGTGCCTTCTGGTTGAGTGGTTTTCATGATCAGAAAGAATCGTCTGGGTGGCAGACAGACGATTGTTCTCTGCGGATTTGCGTTTTTCCCGTGCAAGACATAATCGCGGCAATGCTCACCATAACAATCAGGAGGTGCATCTGATATACTATATATATATATATATATATAATATATATATTATATTATATATATAGTGATATATACACTTATATATACACATATATACATATATATCATATACATATATATACATATATAACTATATACATGTATGCATACTGTATATATATATATATATATATATATATATATATATATACATAGACATATACATATACATATATACATATACACAGTCATGCACTGCATAATGAGTTTTGGTCAATGCAGACTGCATATACGACGGTGGTCCCAAAAGATTATGATGGAGCTGAAAAATTCCTCTCGCCTGGTGATGTCGTAGCCCTGCCAGTTGTATAAAAGTACAGTACATAATACTTGAAAATGATAATAAACCACTATGTTACTGGTTTATGTATTTACTATACTTTACTTTTTATCGTTATTTTCGAGTGTACTCTTTCTACTTATAAAAAAAAGTTTACTGTAAAACAGTATGCTGTGTTGCACAGCAGCCTCATGCATCTCATGTTTATGCTTCTATTGCATCATTTTCCGTGTGCTTGATTTAATCTCGTGTTGTTTTGTTCATCATAGCCCCTAAGCGTTCATCAAAAAGTTTAAAAAAATTAAAAAGTTTATAAAGTAAAAAAGTTATAGTAAGCTTAGGTTAATTTATTATTGAGGAAAGAAAATTTTTTTTTCATAAATTTAGTGTAGCCTAAGGGTACAGGTGTTTATAAAATCTACAGTAGTGTAGAGTAATGTCCTAGGACTTCACATTCACTCACTGACTCACCCAGAGCAACTTCCAGTCCTGCAAGCTCCATTCATGGTAAGTGCCCGATGCAGGTTTTCTTCTCGATTGGAAACTAAATTGCCCTCTCCAGATAGTTCTAGATAAAGCCACATTTAAACGTAATTACATCATACCTCTCCGGACTAAGGCCAAGGTTTTGCACTCCTTGGAGAACGAAAACACCATTTAGGTTTTTCTCCATTTTCTGCCAATGCCCGAGCTGTATCTCAGATCGCAACACTTTCGGAATGAAATTTGCATCAATAATGGGAATAAAAGTATGCGAGGTTGATTTAACTTTTTTGGCTTTTACCTAATCAATCATAGACATTTTAACATTTTCACCACAACTCAACTAAGGTTTGTCCAATCAGAACTAAATATTTCCCTCTCCAGATAGCCATGAGAAAGTCACATTCATGCTTAATTTACATCATACCCCCCCCCCCCGGGTTAAAGGTAAAGGTCAAGTGGTGCTCTGAAAAAAAAATAGTCGTACAGACTTTGAAAAATATCTCGCATCAAAACAGCAAAATATGCATCATTCCTTCCTTCCCCTTTCTGTTTATTAAAATTATGATCCGAACGTTATAATAATAATATATGATAATCCTTGACATTATTATGCAACTAGCAGACACCCAACTCATGGGTGGGTCGAATTCGTGCATCACTTGCTGAAAAAAGCATAGTCTGCTGTTTGAAAAAAAGACAAAAAGATGTTTGAGTGGTGTGCGCTGAAAGATTCTAGATTGCAAAACGTCAAGAAGGTACATTCCAAAAGTAGTTAGTGTCTAAGGGGTCGAATCTCACAAGTATGCAAAAAGGGTCAAAAAAAGGTCCAAGTGGTCTAAAGCTCTGAACGATCAAGGGTGCAAGCTGTCTAATCTGTCTGAAGGGTGTAAGGGTCTAAATTATGGAAGGGTCGAAATTGGGGTTAGGGTCTAAGGGGTCTAAAGGGACTTAAGGGTGTAAAGGTCTAAAGGGGACAAAGGGTCGAAAGGGTGAGGATCTAAATGTGTCTAAACTGTCAAAGGGTCTCAATGGTCTTAAAGATAAAACGGGTCTTTTAAGGATCTTAGGGGTGTTTTGGGTCCTCATGTCTTATGGGTCCTCTGGCCTTTTAGGTCCTTGGGTCCTCGCGTCTTTTGGGTCTCAGGATCTTTTTGAGTCCTTTTGGGTCTCAGGGTGTTTAAGGTCTCGGTGTAAATAAACATGACGTAATTGATAGAAATATAGTTACATGGCTTCACGGACTGCCCGTGTTTATATATATATATATATATATATATATATATATATATATATATATATATATAATATATATTATATATATATATCCCATGGAAACTGGGACATTAAAGATCTTCGTGAAGAGTAGATGAGCTATCGCCGGCACCATGAACAAATTCCAATTCCTGTCCGAACCAGCAGAAGGCACTGCATCAGTGGCGCCGTCGTGCCCTCAGCAAATGATGCTGCTCCGCAACCTGTGCAATACATATTGTTACGGCTGTGGAAATTGACAGAACACCATAAAGGCCGAGATCAAGTTAGGCCGATAAGCCGTGTCTAGATAGATTTCCCCACCATTGTTTAAAGGGAACTATTCATGTTAACCGGGCTGTGATCTTTGAGTTAGCCGTTATTCTTTACTATCGTTATTTTGACCAACCACGTCCACCACCAGCATCTTTCTCAACAACCCTTACAACAACCACCACCACCACAAACATCGCTCTCAACAACGCTTCAGACCAACCGCCTTCCACACCACAACCACACCTCCTACCTCTCACCAAAACCACGCCATCCTCACCACTTCCAGCAACCGTCACATCTCCACACCACAAACATCGCCTCACCTTCTCTCCGAAACGACGCCATCTTTGCGCCAGCCGCGGCGAGTCCGCATCGAGCGGCGTCACTGCAGGCTGACGTGGGACGTTGCTGTCGGATCAAGCTTGGTGATCTCGCGCACGTTCGCTTTCGCGCAGAGGCAGAGGTCAGAGCAATCGGATCGAGAGGCTTGGTGATCTCAACGCACGTCGCTTTCCGCGCAGAGGTCAGAGGTCAGAGGCGATCGGATCGAGAGGCTTGGTGATCTCGCGCACGTCGCTTTCCGCGCAGAGGTTGAGGTCAAGGTCAGAGGTGAGGATCGGAGGCCAAACCGCGTCTCACCAGCCCTATAAAAGGACGAGCAGAGTGCCAAGCTCGCGTTCGAGTTGGGTCACGTTCGAGTTGGGTTTAGTCCGAGTTGGGTCGAGTCGAGTTGGGTCGAGTTGAGTTGATCGGTCGGCCTGAGTCAGTCTGGAAGAGGTCGGGAGTCGGGAGGAAGCCAGAAGCCAAGGAGCTGCGTGGAAGTATGGGCTCGTGGCGGAGTCGGGAGCTTGGAGCTTGCAGTCGTGGAGAGTCGGGCGTCGCGAAGGAGACGCGAGCTGGAGGCGGCAGCCTTGCCTGCTGTGTCCGCGCGAACCGCGCGTTCGTGTGGAGAGAAGCCGGAGAGAGCTCCCAGCCAGCGACAGGCGGTCCGAGGTGATCGGGCTTCGGCGCAGTTCGAGCATCACTGAGGACGGACGGGTTCTTACAGAGCATCAACTCTAAGAGAGCAAAGACCCGTTCGTTCCTCTCAAACGAGTTGCCGACTGAGACACGAATCACCGGCCGCTTGCGCAAGGCCCGAGCTCGACCGCGGCTACGCTAGCTGCCGTGGGGAAGGAGCATCGCAGGTCGCCCAAGCGCGTTCATGTGGAGAGAGCCGGAGAGAGCTCGCCTGCCACACGGAAGGCCCGAGGCTCGACACGGCTGCACTAGCTGCTGTGGGGACGGGACGTCGCGGGTCGCCCAAGCCAGACACCACGAGGGTGCAGGTAACCTGCAACGGTCTCGTGGGACTCGTTCGGTCTGCCCAATCCCACGCCATAAAGACCCAAGAGGTCCGTCTGACCCCATTGCCTTTGATGGGGTCTTTTTCCTGCTTTTCTTTCGAATGAATGTTGTGGCACCGAGTCCCGTAAGTAAAACTGTGTAAGTGACTGTACATTAATAATTACTTATAGACGTTGTAGCGCTTGTTCTTGCCCACGTGCCGTGCCGCATTCATTGCTTGTCTGTATACGTGCATGTTGGTGTTTTTGAATTACTGCATGATTGTTCCTGCATACGTAGAGTAAATAAATGTGCTGGTTTAAATGTAAACCTGTTCGTTGCGTCCATGCCCCCATTGAAATGCCAGCTTGTATTGCGGAATATAGTTGGCTGTTAAATAGCGGTAAAGTGATCGGGTCCAACGGGACTGGTCGATATTACCCTGCTCGGTTATCCAAAAGGAAGCGGGCTGCTTAAGCGGCTCGTTTCAAAGCGGTCCCGTTGAGGTACAACCTCTCGGTAACCTACCTGCGCGAATAATTAGGTAAATCGAACATTTGGCGCTCGGACCCTGTAGCGTGCGGGTAGGGTACGGACAAGGTTGTGGTGGGATTGAAAACCCATCCGTGACTGGTTTCTGAACCATTGCAGAAAGTCATGACTGGATTGTCCGTTTGGTGGGCAACCGGCTGCTATTGGTGAAACGCGGTCGTTCGCACGCCGGGCGGGCGCGAATACTACAACAATATATATATATATAATAAATAATAATATAATATTACTGTTATTAAGTACACTTCATACATGTAAGAGTAAGTCTTACTTGAATGGTGTCATAGCTTCATCCAGATAAGCTTCCACACTTTTCTACATCACCAGTAGATGCATAAAACTTGCACCACAATCCAACAAATCATCTTCAACCTGAAACCAAAAGGCACAGGTGATCAAATGACAACCAAAATAACAAAAAACGAACCTCAAGTATGTTTTACATGCGAATAGCGACACTGTATAAAAAGGACATTTAAAAGAGGCCTCTCTGAAGGAGTGCAATGTTGTGCATATCAAAAACAAGGTTTGATTTACAAAATCTGGAAAATTTATTGAGAATGTCCAGACATATTTCAATACTTGGTATTTCTCATCAATGACGGCAGATGTAAGATGCCATGGCTGTTGCAATGGAATAAAAACGATGGTGGTTCATATATGACCTAGCTTGTTATACCGATTGTATGATTAATAGGTTATCAGTGAGAGATGACAAAGGTGTGCTAACTGCTGTGGGAGGCAAAGTGAAGCTGACATTTGGGCGTTGGCTCTTCATCAGAGCAAGAGCTCATTTTTTGTACAAAAAGTCATTTTTGGAATATTCAATAAAAATATTTTGGGAGATTTTGGAGGTGAGGGGAAGAATAAGCAGTTGGGTTGGGGTGAACAAACACAGAAAATATATTCACACTTAAGACCCACACTAATAAGAATCAGAAAATAAAGAAGGTTGCATCTGTTAAGTTTTACGATAAAAACTGTCAAACACGTGGACTAAGTACCTATCAAAGATAATTGAAACAATGAAAGCGAAGTCACAAGCATCAATAGTTCAACAGGGAGTACAAAAGAAACTAGCTTACTAGCTTCTACATATTATGAATCATCAAGAGAAGACTTCCTTCAAGTATTTAAACGATATTTGATGGTCGGGCTGTTTGCTGCTGACAGTCAAAGCCAAAGCCAAATGTTTAGATAAATTGTCACTCGGGGACATTTTTTATTAATTTACTTTGAAAACGTTTTACTTGGGGAAAAGCAAACAAAGCTTTTACATTGTAAATATTGATCAAACAAAGCTTCATTGTTGACAAACATTCCCATGAAAGAACTTTGTATACATGCAAAATAAATTGTGGAAAGAAAAAGCCAAGTGGATAAAACATGCGTACTGTCCAAAACTGATCATCTCTATTATAATACCAAGCTTGCACACTAAAAACTCGGCTCGCCGTCACACGATCCCTATGAAATTGCTGTGGCACTTAGCAGACAGCCGACAATGTTTGGGAAGTCTTGGCGTTCCATAGTACCACTTGCATTTTACACAATGCGTATTTTTGTAATTCACTGTGTACGGTCTGTCGTCTGCTACCAGCTATGTTGTACTGCTATCCGTGCATGTACACGGGTATCGCTAGTAACTATTAAATATATCATCCTAATAGCTAATTCATTCAAATTATGCTGCTTTCAGCTTTGTCCCACCCCTACCTCCCCTGGCAACTTTAATAAACAATATAGTTGTGATGGACACCTTTTTAGTTCTTCAGATTGTGCTTTGGAGTAAACTGTTGCTGATCCTCTTGATATTCTAATGTGACTCAAGTTGCCATATAAATAAGAATTAAAACACCCCCCCCCTACCTTTTCTCAAATAAGATAACTTAAACACATTATCCATCCTATCCCCCTAAACTCCACCCCTCCCCAATTAAATCCATTTCGTATTTCCACATATACCATAGCATTTCAAAACTGCATGTGATATAAAAATTGTACAAAACTAATTTCTTACTGAAAAATATTTAGTGGAACACAAATGGAAATTTATATGCACAATGGTATTTCAGTCACTGTTGTCACCTGGATGTGCCAAGCAAAAAGTTGTGAGTGTACGTATTGTAAAATAATCAAAGTGGGACTTTAAAAGTTGGGACATCGAGGGCATGTTAGGAAAAGAAAAAATTTATCCAAAAAGAGCTTTTGGGGCTTTGCAACACCTTTGTATTTTTGTTTCTTTATAAAATATTTAAACCAGCCCAAATCAAGCAATTTGCAGTCTGAAGCTTTTCCCATGATTACTTGTACATTGCAATTTATGTTGTCACAACAAGCTGAAAAGTTGAATTTATGGACTATACCACAATGCTTAAATGTAGGACATGAAAAGTTACATACAATAAGGGTAGGTAATGCCTGAGTGTACAACTTGGAATGCAGATCATACCTGCACCTGTCTTTGTTTGGATTCCACAGTCAACTTATGAACCGCTTCTGAGAGGCCTTCAGCAGCCTATGAACGAGAAAAAGCCCTGATAATTATATTCTCAGGGCTTGATTCAAATACATTCATGCAAAGTTATACAAAAAGCTCTGTGACTTCACAAAAGACATGATATGAATAACAACCATGCAGCTCACCTATCACTCAGGATAACTCACCCAACAAGGTGTGAACAAAGTCAGTTTCTTTTCATGGTGGAGCATGTTTACATAAATCACGTGGAACATAAAGACATGAGGAGACATTGGTGTATTTTTACGTGAATTACAAGAACAAAAGTAGACAATCTACAAATCAACACAGTGTATGAACCTACGATCCCTGCATTATGAATGTGTGCTCAGAAGTGGACGCCATGGAGCCAGCCGGTTGAAATGAAATAAAATGATAAATAACATTTTCATTAAATGAAACAAAGACATCTGGTTAAAAAAATGACACAGGCAGTTATAAAGACTGTAAACACTCAAATATCACGGGTTCCAACATGGCGGGTTTCGACCAATCGTGGCAACCTATTGCGTTCTGATTAGTTATCATGGTATTTAATTTTGGCCAATTGTGGTTTTTGAGCAGAGCTGAGTCAATGTTTGCATCAGTGTGTACGCTTACCTTCCATGAAGAGCCTTTTGTTGTTTCTTGCACGCCGTTAATTGTAGTAATCAGACCAGCATACGGGAACGAAGCCAAGTTTAATATAATGAATCGTCATCGAATAGGAAATGGAAAATGGAGATCCTGTAATACTAGATATGCAAGATCGAGAATACACACAACAGCTAAGAAGGGCACACAACATAAAACAATAGACAACATTAGTTGTGCCAAAAGACAGAGAAAGGTTGTGATATTGTCCAAAAAATCGAGGTAGATACAATGCCTCAAGAAAGTCGACACCCCCTTTCAAATTTTTCACTTTTTGTTGCCTTGTAGGCAAGAATTAAATTTCATTAAATCAAACTTTTCCACCTTTATTTACACATCATAACCACAACTTCCAAGTGAAAAACAAATTCCACAAATTTCAGAAAATCAATTAAAAATACAAAACTAGAATATCTTGATTGGATAAGTGTCCAACCACTGAGTTAATACTTGTGGAAGCACCTTTAACAGCAATTACAACTGTGAGTGTGTTGGAGAGGACTCTACCAACTTTGCACAAGTTGATTGGGCAATATTTGCCCATTCTTTGAACGAAACTGTTCAAGCTCAGTCAAGTTGGTGGAGAGCATTGATGGACAGCAATCTTGACGTCTCCATTGGATTTAGGTCGGGGCTCTGACTGGGACACTCAAGGACATTTACCTTTTTGTTCCTTAGCCACTATAGTGTAGCTTTGGCTGTGCGCTTCGGGTCATGTCATGCTGAAAGGTGAACTTCCATCCCAATTTAAGGCTTTCTTGCACAGGGCAGGAGGATTTCTTCTTGAGAATTTTTCTGCATTTTGTCCATCCATTTTCCCTTCCATCCTGATAAGTGCCCAGCCCCTGATGATGAGAAACATCAACATAATATGATGCTGCCACCACCGTGCTTCACAGTCGGGATGGGTTCTCTGGGTGATGTGCTGTATTGGGTTTGTGCCAAACCTAACATTTTGCATTTAGGTCAAAACGTTCCACCTTGGTTTGGTCAGACCACAAAACTTTTTGCCACATGGCTTCAGAATCTCTGGAGTGTTTCTTGCATACTCAAACGGAACTCAAGGTGGATTTTTTAAAGTAACGGCTCTTCTTGTCACCCTACCATACAGGCCAGACTTGTGGAGTGCTTGGGATATTGTTGTCACGTGCACACATTGACCAGTCTTTGCAATAAAGGCATGCAGCTCTTTCAAATTTGTCATTGGCCTCTTGGTGGCCTCTCGGATCAGTCTCCTCCTTGCTTAGTCATCCAGTTTGGAGGACGCCTGATCTAGGCATGGTGTTGGTGGTACCATATGCTTCCACTTAATGATTGTCTTGACTGTGCCCAAGGGATATTCAAGGCCTTTGAAATATTTTTTATACCCTTCCCCTGATCTTTGCCTTTCCACAACTTTATCCTGGAGGTCTTTTGAAAGCTCCTTGGTGCTCATGGGTGGCTTTGCTGTGAAATGCACTACCCAGCAGAAGAAACTTACAGAAACAGCTGATTTTATTCTGAAATAATCAGAATCACCACAATTTAACAAGAGATGGAAGTCATTTAACTTGGTGTGTGATTTTTAAGGTCAGTGGTTACACCTGAGCTATTCTACAATTGCTATTATAAGGGGCGACTCTTATCCAACCAAGATATTTCAGTTTTCCATTTGTAATGAATTTTCTGAAATTTATACAATTTGTTTTTCACTTGGAAGTTGTGGTTTACGATATGTAAATAAAGGTGGAAAAAGTCTGATTTAATGCAATTTAATGCCAGCCTATAAGGCAACAAAAAGTGAAAATTTTGAAAGGGAGGTTGGCAAGAGGTGAAAGTGCGGCATCTGAGGGCTGACATTACGGATCAGTGAATCGACTGTGTGGTGAACTTGAGTCAAATGCGGTCATACAGAGAGAGCATTGTGGACTTATCGATTGAGTGGGCCCATAATACAGGAGAAACCATTGCGGATACTCATTTGAGTGCCGGTAATCGGGAGAAACCATTATGGATTTACAGTCCACGAGGCATCCGGGGCGAAGGCTCTAGTTTGCCGGGCTCCAGATGCGAGCGAGGATTATTTTGGAAGAGGATGCTGTCTGATACCTTCCCCTCCAAGCAGGAAAGATCTGCTCTGAATGGATCAAGGTGGGAAGGTTGTTTCACCCTCTTCTATGTGGCGAAACAGCAGGCGACTTCGGAGTGCTCCTATGATCAAACAGCCATTGCAAGTTCTACATCCACATCTTTCCAACCAACACTCTCCCCTCTAACAGCATCATCATCCCTAGCTAATTTAAGTCTGATGTTTTCTATTACAGCAGAGGATAATATGAACAATTTGTCATCATTGTTTACCCTCACCCACCTCGCTGTTTTCTAAAAAATACCTTGCTGTTTCGTAATAAATTTAAAAGTGTTATGTTTTTTGTTGATTTTACACTATTTATTTTATTTACATGATTATTTCAATGTTAACATGAATATATATATATATATATATATATATAATATATATATTATATATATATCTCATATGGAATGTGACGAGCACTCCCCGACCTCCATTGAACAAAGTCCTACACCAAAGCATCACCTCCAACAAGGAGGCCTTAGCCCGGGACTCTGTCAAACAGACAAAGATTACATGGTCAACATCGGTTAAACATTAAACGGAGCCCCTATCCAGATTTCGGGCTTGCTTGCCTGCATCAGGATGGCAGACCGATATAATATCTAACCAATGATGATCACATTAATCATTTAAACATCAGACGCATCTCCTGACTGTTATGGTGAGCATTGCCGCGGATTATGTCTCACATGGTAAAACCACATAATCCGCAAAGAACAATCGTCCATCTGCCACCCAGACGATTGTTCCGCTAATGTAAACCATTCACCAGAAGGCACATGATGTGATTAGCGGGTAAATCAAAACATGTGGAGTGTGACGAGCACTCCCCTAATCTCCATTGGACAGAGTCCAACACCAAGCGGGTGTTTAACTGATGTTGCGACATGTAATCTTTGTCTGTTGAGAGAGTAGCCGTGCCGAGGTCTCGCGGTTGGACGTGATGCTTTGGTGTAGGACTGCGTCCAATGGAGATCGGGGGAGTGCTCGTCACACCTAAGTTTTGATTTATCTGCCGATCAGATCATGTGCCTTCTGGTTGAGTGGTTTTCATGATCAGAAAGAATACGTCTGGGTGGCAGACAGACGATTGTTCTTCTGCGGATTATGCGTTTTTCCCGTGCAAGACATAATCCGCGGCAATGCTCACCATAACAATCAGGAGGTGCATCTGATATACAATATATATATATATTATATATATATATATATATATTATATATATACGTGTATATATACACTTATATATACACATATATACATATATATACATATATACATATATATACATATATACATATATACATGTATGCATACTGTATATATATATATATATATATATATATATATATATATATACATAGACATATACATATACATATATACATATACACAGTCATGCACTGCATAATGACGTTTTGGTCAATGCCAGACTGCATATACGACGGTGGTCCCAAAAGATTATGATGGAGCTGAAAAATTCCTCTCGCCTGGTGATGTCGTAGCCCTGCCAGTTGTATAAAAGTACAGTACATAATACTTGAAAATGATAATAAACCACTATGTTACTGGTTTATGTATTTACTATACTTTACTTTTTATCGTTATTTTCGAGTGTACTCTTTCTACTTATAAAAAAAAAGTTTACTGTAAAACAGTATGCTGTGTTGCACAGCAGCCTCATGCATCTCATGTTTACTGCGTCTCTTGATTGCATCATTTTTCCGTGTGCTTGATTTAATCTCGTGTTGTTTTGTTCATCATACCCCTAAGCGTTCATCAAAAAGTTTAAAAAAATTAAAAAGTTTATAAAGTAAAAAAGTTATAGTAAGCTTAGGTTAATTTATTATTGAGGAAAGAAATTTTTTTTTCATAAATTTAGTGTAGCCTAAGGGTACAGGTGTTTATAAAATCTACAGTAGTGTAGAGTAATGTCCTAGGACTTCACATTCACTCACTGACTCACCCAGAGCAACTTCCAGTCCTGCAAGCTCCATTCATGGTAATGCCGATGCAGGTTTTCTTCTTCTTTTTGAATTTTAACGGCGCTTTCAGAGCCGGTAGGTTCTATACACGCCACGCACCTGAACGCGATATAAATTTGTTAT
>CM068953.1:118141557-118159957 GCA_035128595.1 Eptatretus atami | reverse complement strand
AAATTGTTTATTAGCCCATCGAGTGCAAGGAAATTTGAATGGATTTCCCACACTCCTTCAGGAATTTTAGGACCAGCTTACAGAGATGAGGGTGCATCTGGTTCATCAGCCTCAACACTCCCTGTAGATACAACACCTTGATCCCATTACTCCTATTTTTTGCACAAGATAACGCCTGGGTCCCTCATAAAGAGGGCAATTTAGGAATAAATGATTTAGATCTTCGGGTTTCCTGCACGTCTCACAAAACCCCGTAGGGTGGCACCCAATTTTATACAGATATGAATTTAGGCGGCAGTGCCCGAGTCTTAGCCTACCAAGAGCCATCTGGACTCTCCGGGAAAGCATGGGAAGTTTAACTGGAGGTACCACATCCGGATGCACCGTGTGACAGAATCTTCCATTTGTGCTGGAGTCCCATTGAAATTGCCATTTTTTCTCGATCTGGTCCTTGGCCAGACTAATAATTTCTGATGGTCCCAGGGGGATTTGGGTGATATTTTACAGTTTAAGGGCATGCTTAGCCACTAGATTACAGGCCTCATTTCCACCAATGCCGACATGAACAGGGATCCAGCACAGGTCGACCACCAGACCCCTCCACGATATTAAACCCTATACAGGTGTACCATTATTTTATTTTTTTAAATCTTTTATACCGTATTTTGACTGTACCTTTTCTTTGTTTAGATATGTTTAGATACGCAAATACTTACCATTGTGTTACAATTGCCGACAGTATTCAGTACAGTAATATGCTGGGAACACGAGGTCATACCATCTAGGTTTGTGTAAGTACACTCTATGATGTTCGCACAATGACTAAATCGCTTAATGACGCATTTCTCAGAACGTATTCCCGTCGTTAAGCGGCGCATGACTGAATATATATATATATACTTACATGTTTATTTCAATTGTAATGTGCTAATTCTGGCTGCTGCCCACCTTCCTCTATATTTTCTCAAAACCAAAGAACCGAACCCCCCTTTTACGATTGGCCCTTGGTTTCCACTATTGTGGTATTAACTATCGTGGCATTTTCCAAGAACCTAATCCCCACGATATTTGAGGGTTTACTGTACAAACAAAGATTGTAAATAAAAGTGTAAAAAGATACAAAGTGTTTGCTGGACAAAGGTGGACTGCTATTTTATTTACACTGGCTTGTAGAAGTCTTTCTGGGCCATTATTAATTTCATCTTCTGGAGGGACTCCAAATGGCTCTGTAGAGACAAATAACACAAATGAGCCAAATAAGACAAATAACAAATAACACACACTCAAACAAATTCTCCCACACTCCACACACTCAAACCCTCCCCTTCACCCCACTCAAGATTGACCTTGCCCCCACAAAGCCTCCACCCCATCCTGCATTCAATGCCCCTTCCCCTCCCCCCCCCAATCTCTAATTGTGTGAACCTCAAACATCTGAGGTCTCCACGCCAACTTGACAAATCTCTCAATCCAGGCTGTGACCGATAAACCAGCCAACATCTGTTTAACAGAATCCTTCCTCCCACAGGACGTCGCTGACTCCTTAGTGTCTCTTCCCGGTTACTGTCTCTGCCGATTTGATCGGCCTGAACTACGACCTAGCGGCGGAGTTGCTCTTCACAACATGAACTCAATTTCCCACTACACTTGTACTGACCATACACGTTCCAACCCCCAGGAGTACCTCTGGCTGACACTACCCCTCCACTCCCACCTCGTGTTCATCTGTGTCGTACCGTCCTCCTTACAGTGACGACTCCATCGACATCTCTTTCTCACCGACATCATGGACAAACTTTTAACCACTCATCTCAACTCTCTCTACCTTATGTGGCAATTTCATTCATCACCATGCAACTTGGCTGGTTGTTGGTACCTCTCTCACCAGCCATGGCACTTCAGCAAAGGACTTTTGTGACTCCAAGGAACTGACTCAATCTGTGAACTTTCCAACCTGGATTTCTCCCAATGGCAAATCCTCTCTTCCGTGCTTGGTGATGACTCGCTTTCCCGTAAATGTCTCCTGCTCTTCCTCTGCTCCAATTGGTACATCTGATCATATGCTTGTGAAACTCAACATCCCTCTGGCTATTCTCAGATAGCTGCTTCAATGCCAGCTCGTCCAGCATTTCACTAAAACAGATTGGCAGGGACTGCAAGTAGCCATGTCTCTTCAGGACTGGTCACCGCTATCTACTGCTACTGATGTCAACTCATCCTGAGAACTCTTCCACAGATTATCTCTCTCTCTCTCTCTCTCTCTCTCTCTCTCTCTCTCTCTCACATCCCATCTCATCTTCAATTATCCTACCCTTCACCCCACCCCTGATACACTGAACCTTGTGGTGAGAGACAGTTGCTCTGAAACAACGTGCCTTCTCTTGCTGGAAAGCAAATCCGACTGAAGGCAATCTCAGTGCATTCCAAAATGTCCGCAACAAGTATGTGCCCACTCTCAGGAGAGCCAGAAAACAACATCTGTCCAACCTCAAGAATGAACTTTCAAACTTGTCTCCCTCCTCTAAAACTTGGTGGCACCTTGTTAAGTTTTTCTCTTGTGTATGTTCCCCTTCCATCCATTCCCTCTCTTCAAATGGCATCACAGCCAACTCCGCTTGTGAGAAGGCTGAATGTCTCAATTCTGAGTTTGCTTCCAAATCTTGTGTCCCCATCCCCTCACTCTCAGTACCCATCCTTCCCTGTCATATCTAACTGCTCCTGGCACCTTGTGTCTTTTGCATTTGAGAAGGTGGAGAAGGATATTTCAACACTTGACTCTGACTCTGCTACTGGACCGGACGGCATCAGCTCACATCTCCGAAAAACTTGCTCTGCTGATCTTGCACTTTTTCTCTCTCTGTCATTTTAACCCTATCATTAGCACTGGGTCATCTTCCATCTGCTTGGAAATCCACCAACATCACTGCACTACATAAAAAGGAGCAAAAACTGATCCCTGAATGACAGAACCATCAGCTTACTTCCAATCATCAGCAAGGTGATGGAATCCATCATCAGAGTTGATATGAAATACTTCCTTTACTTCAACAACCTCATCGCAGATCACCAGTTTGGTTTCAGACCAAGTCACTCCACCTTGGACATGCTGCTTCTACTCTCCCAATAATGGATGGAGGTCCTCAATGTCAGACATGAGATCAGGGCGGTCTCTCTGGACATATCTCGTGCTTTTGATGCAGTTTGGCATCCCGCCTTGCTCTCCAAACTGTCTGCCTATGGCAGCCAAGGCCAACTACACCCCTGGCCTACTGACTTCCTCGACTCTCTTAGCCAACGTGTGAGACTCAATGCAATCCTTTCATCTCCTCTCCTTGTCAAGGCTGTTTGTACCCCAAAGCAGTGTTCTGGACCAGGTTCTTTAACTGATCTTCATCAATGATCACTCTAACTCTGGAAAATCCTCTTTATCTATTTGCTGATGACTCCACCCTCTGCCATGACATCCCTCATCCTTCAGAAAGGCAGGCTGCAGTCACTTCCCTCTCTTCAGACCTTGAAAAAAAACACAAGCTAGTCAAACACTTGGAATATGTCTTTCAATCCTGAAAAATCTCTCACTTTCACGATCACTCTCTGAAACGACTGTCTGACAATCCCTCATCTCTACTTTCTGAACAACCCTCTTGAGAAAGTTCAGTCACTCAAACTCCTGGGTCTCACTAACAGCCATGATCTTTCCTGGGGAAAACACATATCGAAGTTGGCCTCCAAAGCCAGCTGCTGACTGGGTATCCTCCGTAGGACAAAGTTCTTCCTTGACACACCTGAACTCCTATCCACATACAAGGCCTTCATCTGCAGCTTGATGGAGTACTGCTGTCCTTTCTGGGCTGGCTTCCCTGCCTCACATATTGCTCAGCTTGATGTCATGGAAACTAAGGCCTTCAAGATCATTGGAATCTCCCACACTAAAGCTGAGTCTATGGGCCTATCACTTCACCATAGCAGACAGGTCGATGGTCTCTCTGTCTTCTACCGCCTCCTTTCTGGACTTGCACCCTCTGCTCTTTCCATGCTTTATCCCTCCCACATTTTTGCAGGGCTCACAGGATCCACCATCAACCCTCTTCTGGTTCCAGGATCATCAACTAAATCCAGGATCACTGCTCACCTCCACTCATTTGTTCCTCTTTTTTTCTGCCTGTGGAACCAACTTTGACATCCTCTTCAATCTCATTCTTCCCTCCAGGTCTTCAAGACAGCTGTTCACCGCCATCTCAGATCATCCCCAATCTAAAATCATGATCTTTTTTTACCCTCATTAACCCAACCCAAATCCCTCCTCATTTCCAGTTTATGTTCCTTGGAGTTTCCTTTTTCATGCATGTGTGTTTTGCGTCCTGATTTTGTCAGTTACATCCCGATTCGTTTCGTGTACTCGCTCTTCCACAAGCCTCGACTACATACAAAAAAAAGAAAACAATTGTGTTTATGATACGAGAATATCATATTACAAACAATGAGTTATCCTTAAAGAGTAAAACCAAAAACATATCAGTGGAGCATTCAGTATTTATATGTAGGTGGATAAGTTTAGCTTTAGGAAGTTACAGCTGATGTTTATACCGGAATATATCTGGATGATTACCTGTGAAACTCGCCAAGATGGGTAGCTCAGGCTCTTCTGGGTTGCAGCGAAACAGGTGCAGTGCTTGGAGTGAATGCTGCCCCACAATCAGTTTCCTCCCAAATGCTCGGTTGTCAATCACTTTGATGATAACTGGAGGGCAGTAAAGTTCGTCTTCTGGAAGGTACTAGGATAAGTTGAAAGAAAACCGTTAATCTCAATGTATAAGAAAAAAAAATCACCTTAATTCCAAATATTGTGCTTTACCAACCAATTATTTTTATACATCTTGGGTCATGGAAGAGCGAGGTGCCAAGTGCATAGCAAGGCGATGCACTGATAGTTGGGCAGTGGGGGCAACAGTTTGACATGGCAAGCAAGGGAATAAAGCTCTCTGTAAAGCTAAGGGCATGAACTGGTGCCTTGAATAATCCCGGTTTGTAGGCCTGTTTAATGTTTCCATATAAGCACGTAGCTTATGATGCTGGAACCCCAGGATGAAATCTCATACATTATACATCTAAATTTGTTTCTATTCTTCAATTGACATAATTAATGTAAAAGTACATTAATGTCCTCTAAAGGCCTTGTCCTCCATTTAAAATACAGTATGTTCAAGTTCCTCCATGGGTTCAGAACAATGTTATAGGAAGGTTGTTTAACATTGTTCTGTTCTATCTCTATCTCTATCTCTAAAAATAAGTGTTTTAGCACCATTGTGGTGCAAACCTTGAGTTAAAAAAAACAACAACAACCTTTTAGGCCAACAATGACGGGCTAGATGTGCTCAAATGATTATGTTGTAATCATTCCAAACCTGCTGATTGAACCAGGAAGCTGGAGAAAATAATGCATGCACACAGTAGCTGACACACACGGGGAGTTGGGGACTGTCATGAAAATGCTATATGGAGAACGTTTTTACTTTTTAGTAAATCCATGACATGTTGGTGACATCTGGAGCAGTTATCGACAATCTCTAACAGTTGGCATCACTGCATTGGATAGCCAATCAATGCATGATACAAGTTATGTGTACCATTAATTGGATCACCCTGCATTTCTGTCTAATTTAAGAGCACACATCACATTCAAACGATAATCTGACTGGACGTTCAAAGTTATAGATCACTGTGTCACCAGACAGTCAGAGAGAGGTACAGGTTGACTAAGCCTGGTGTTGGCTTAGCGGTTAGGGTGACTGGCTTGAGATTTAGGGTCCTGAGTTTGAGCCCCATTTGCCTCTGAATTAACACAAGGTGGGGTTGACTCAGCCTCTCATTCTTCCGAGGTCAGAAAAATGAGTACCAGTGTACTGGTATAGGGACACAGCATCAGTGACACAGTTGCGCCCCAACAAAATGAGAGCTACCTAACAGCAAAGCTGCCATACGCAAGAAGAATAAGAAGACAGGTTGACTCAGCAATGTGAGTGTTGGTGGGGTAATCCCTTGGAAACATTATATTTTTAAAAGGCAATTATAGGAAATTGTAGGAATACATTAGTGGAGCCAGATCGTGGGTTGATGTGGCAATGATATTTTTCAACCATGCAAATCGTGACAAAGATTACAACATTATGTGATTATGGGGCATGCCATACATTAGATTCATACAATAACATAAGAACAATAATCACCAGTTTAATGCAGAGTTTGACCTCGACCTCTATTTTTACACCGATTATAAATATACAAGGCTTGCTTATGTATCCTGGCTCAATTTAATTGTATAACAGCACTTTGGGAAAACCATGACACATCATTATATCTTTAATACTTCACAGGGTTAATTCTGTCAAGCAAGTACAAGCAGATGAAAGAGCCAGCTGTTTAGTCCCCTTTCTGTGATTTCATGGGAAGTAACCTTTTGCAATATTATAAGATCTAAGTTTCTTCCCTATTCTGGGACAAGGAACTGTGTGCAACATTGACTGATGTTGCACAGATCCTGACCAACAGAATGCATCTCCCACACACTACTCTTGTCTATGGTGTCAAATGCAGATCCAGAGAGGCAGCCAGGACAATTATGCAGTGAAAAAAGCTGTTCTAAGTTCTAAGTTTTGATGTTTCCACAATGTGATACCTTCTTCTGGAACATACTGTCCATTTGAACAAAAATTGGGATATACTGCAACTATATTTGGTTTTTGTTCTATAAAATGAAACAAAAATATAATTTTCCATAAAGTGATGTGCTTTTGTGACACACTGTACACCGAAAAATTATTTCTGCAAAATACTACAAAGTGATTTCTCGATTTATGTTTGAGACGGGTTCCTGAAATTCGAAGTGTAAATCAAAACATAGGGGCAATATCACTGCATGCTCACCTGGTGGAATAATGATACTGAGAAGGAAGTCAACGTGGGATGGAATCAGCAAAATGTACCGACCAATGAACCAATGTTATAGCAAATACCTATTACGGGGGGAGGGGGGCAACCACACCCCCTGCCCCCCTCCTGTAAATCCCCTTCGACTCCGATTTTTTTAAATAGCGTGAACAATTGGGATCCTAAGGTGCTGAGTTTAAATCCCACTTGGCTGTTGAATTAATACCAGGTGGGGTTGACTCAGCCGGTCATCCTTCCAAGGTCGGCAAAATGAGTACTGGCTTGCTGGGATGATTGAGCCATTCGAGTATCCTGCGTCGGAGTGGCGACCTGTCCAGGATTGTGTCAAATCACCAAGGAGACTGCTTCGGCAGCACCAACGCTCTGCACAGAGTTTGGTCCCAATGGATGGATGGATGGAGTTTCGGAGAAGAAAGGAAATTCATATTTTTGGGGGGCACCCCCCCCCCACACCCCAATTTTTTCCAGTCATGAAATTTTTTTGGTACATCATGGGTGACGAAGGATGTGGTCAAGCTTGATCGGAATTGCATGTGTAGTTTCTGAGAAGAAGGTAAATACCTATTTTGGGTGCCACCCTTGTAGACCCCCTGAAGGCCCGATTTTATTGAATGCCATGAACAAACTTTGGTATATACAGGGTGCTGATGGTTGGAGTCAAGTTTTATAGAAATCGTACGTGTAATTTCAGAGAAGTTGCAAGTATTTGTGGACGGATGGACGGCGCACCATCCCATTAGCCCCCCCCCGGAACTACGTTCTAAGCGAGCTAAAAAGTAGAGATCGAAAACGTTTTACCCATTGGCATTATGTTAACAACTGATGATGCTTTCCTCGGCAGTAATTTTCAGTCATCCCAAGATCACTAAAGTGATTACGAAAGACAGACAAACGACATAAATTCATTCAGAACATAAATATATATATATAGAGTATGTATGAATACATTAACACTAATAACTGTCGCTAAATAAGTAAATGGAGAACATAGATAAATGTTTATTTTAATAAATTACTGCATGCAAATGCATGCTGTACTCAGCAAAAAAAATAGCGGTGTTATGCATGTGAATGCCTGAGAGGTTTGGATGATGATTTGAGACTACTGAGACAGTGAGGCAGAGCTTCCTCCCTCTTTGTCTGATATCTGGCTGGTTTCATGTCAGACAATCACTCGATAACAGACCGTGTACGACTGAACTGAAACCCAATCCGTAAACGGTAAATTTTAGAGGAACTGGACCCGGAACTGGATCCAAAAAAAAAACAAAAAACAAATTTCATTAAACATCAGAACGAGCAGTGAGACACTGCTCAAAGGGAGAGAGGGGGAGAGGGAGAGAAAGAGAGGGGGGAGAGAGAGAGAGAGAGAGAGAAGAGAGAGAGAGAGAGAGAGAGAGAGAGAGAAGAGAGGTTGGAGTGGGGTGGGGGTGGGCTGAACAAAATCCTGGACTGGAGCATACGATTATGGATCAGAATCATGAAAGAAATGCCATCAAAAAACAAAAACAAGACAAGACATGACAACAAAGCCCCCAAAGACAATCATTGTGACTTCATGCACAGAACAGTATGCGACGAACATCAACACGCACCGATTCTGTTGTCTGGTCCTCGAACCACAATATCAAAAGTTTGTCCATCTCAGCGATCACGCCACTCCTTTTTTTGGTAATTACCTTCCACTTCATCAGTGAAGATTCCTTCAAGTTTTCAAAAATTCTTGCCTTCTGCTCGAGTGTCGTCCCGGTCATAGACTGGTTAAGTAAAAGAATAGTGAACGTCCAATTTGAAAAGGAGTTTCCCCTCTCAGACCATCTTATAATGTATAATATAATTTCCATTGTAAGGGTGTTACGTTTATGTTGCACGAGCATCACTTGCTCGTACTAATGGTGTCTTACACTTCTCTGTCATTCCAAGGCTCACAAAAACGTGAGCAGAGGTTATGGTGCAGTTTTTTTTTTCTGGGAAGAAGTTAAAATATTGTTTTTCTCCCTCGTGAAAAAGCGGTAACACAAAAATTATGAAGAGCAAATAGAAAAGTGTCCATACTTTGTCAATGGCATTGTCGACAAAAAAAAACGTAAAGAGAATTTACGTAAATTGAGGACTTCCTCTAATCATATTTGGCCTTGCTGGACAACACTGCAGAGTTTTTGTGCTATTAAATTCAAAAAATGTGAAATTTACACATCGTGGTAATTTTTTCTGGAGCACATCGTACACTGGAAAATATTTTGTGGGACATGCTATAACCACACTGGAAAGTTTTTGTGATGTAAAATGCCAAGTGATCAACAGTGAAACTTTCGTCACACACGTGTGTGTGTGTGTGTGTGTGTGTGTGTGTGTTTATATATACACACACAAATATAAAACGGTTTTTTTTGTCTGTTTGTTTGCGACCTTACTGCTTTAAATTCCAAAGATTAATCGTAACAAAACTTAATACGATCAGATTTTTGTCTGAGATGCACATAAATAGGGGACTTAAACAGTCATGAGGAGGTCATTTGGCCTGTTATTGCCATCAGAGATGGGTACACTGCTCGTATCTATATATACTGTGCATACTACATACTGTATATAGTCATTATCTCCATTATATTAAGATTATAGGAGACAGCATGTCCTTTTCATGTTTAAAATAAATAATAAGCTGAGCAAAAATTCACTTTACCACATTCAAGTTGAGAACAAGTTGTGAAAAGTTGGGGAAATTCTTGAGGCTTTTGATAACTGCTGACTGACAGCTGGTACCACCACACTCAACCAGCAGGCTTGGGGAGTTGACTGACAGCATCTGAAAGCTCTTCATGTTTCTCAGTCCCCAACAGAGAATCTGATCAATAAAAAGGAAACTATAACAACACTTGGTGGAGGACAAAGCACATATTTTGGTGAATATGAGGGATTAGGGGATGGAGGCCATGGCCCCCTTTCCATGGGAGATACGGCTATGGAGAGCACAACTTAAGGTTAGAGCATGGTCATAATGCTGCATGGTCAGTTTGGTCTGGTTCCGGTTATCGGATTCTGAGAAGAAGATTTTTGAATAAAATACCAATATTTGGGGCAACCCCCCCCATTAACCTCCCTCATTGGGGGCCCATCCGGAAGAGGAGCAGAACCCTTTGAGACCTTACTGTCCTGATGCATTGTAACAAATTTGGTCCATATCTATCGGGTAGTTTGTGAGGAGAAGATGTTTTTGTTAAATGTTAACGGACGGCTGGAAACCGGGACCCAGTCTATAAGCTTATTTTGGAGAAATAACCTCAATGAAACATTCTCGTTAAAACAATAAATTCTTTCTTCACACACACCCAAAATGTGCATCAAGTTTCGTCTGAATCCATCTCTAACTTTTTGAGATATCTTGCCCACAAACAACGAACAGACAAACAAGACGGTAGGTGGACATGGGTAGTTGACTACCCAATAGAACCTGACGCAATGGGCCCATTCGATGGGAATGACTGAGGATCAAGCACAAGAAATTCATGATTCTAGCTTCAAGGGTTATGCTGCAGATGTTTTTTCATTAAAATACCCCACATTTAGAGGTTTTTCGGCCGTTGCTAGGCAACGGAGGGGTCCATAGCAACGGCTCTTTCTCACACATAACTGGACATACCATGAACTTACCATAAGCAGTTTCATGATATCTGACTCATAGTCTCTGAGATTATACGAACTTCGTGTTTTATGTTTTCGACCAGGGTTCATTCAAAGTCTATCTTCTCCGACGATTTCATAGGATCCGGCTGGAAATTTTTGACAATATGGCTGAATGTACTGCCCACAGTCGCTCGTGGCCGATTTTTGATTTTTCAAAAGATTTTTTTTATGATTTTTCAAAAAACTTCAAGTTCCGTTGCTAGGCAACGGTGGTGTCCATAGCAACGGTTTAATTTGCACACAACTAGTCATGGTATGAACCTACCAACCAAGTTTCATCGAAATTGCCATTGTATTAATGGAGCACTGGACCGAACGAGGGATAGACAGACAGACAGACAACAATTCGACGGAAAAACTGATAAGTGTAGACACATTTCAAAATTTTAAAAATATATTTTTTTTTTCGACTGGATCGACTAACCAACAAGCCGGTAGGCGGACATGGGTAGTCGACTACCCAATAGAACCTGACGCGATGGGCCCGTTCGATGGGGAATGACCTGAGGATTAAGCACAAGAAAATTCATGATTCCGCTTCAAGGATTAATGCTGCAGATTGTTTTTTTCGTGAAAATACCCCCACATTTAGAGGTTTTTTGGCCGTTGCTAAGCAAAGGAGGGGTCCATAGCAACGGTTCTTTCTCACACATAACTAGGACTTCCATGAACCTACCATACCAGTTTCATGTATATCTGACTCGTAGTCTCCGAGATATAAACGAACTTCGTTTTTTTATTGTTTTCTACCAGGGTTCATTCAAAGTCTATCTTTCCAACAGTTTTCATAGGATCCGTGGAAATTATTGAAAATATGGCTGAATGTACTGCCCACTCGCTCGTGGCCCGATTTTTGAAAAATAAATTTTTTATGATTTTTCAAAATTTCAAAGTCACGTTGCTAGGCAATGGTGGTGTCCATAGCAACGGTTTTCATTTGCATACAACTAGGTCATGGTATGAACTACCAACCAATTTCATCGAAATCGGCATTGTATTAACGGAGCACTGGACCGAACAGAGGGACAGAAACAGACAGAGACAGACAAGCTGGCAGGCAGACTGGGTAGTCGCCTACCCATAGAACCTGACGCGATGGGCCCGTTCGATGGGGAATGACCTGAGGATTAAGCACAAGGAAATTCATGATTCTAGCTTCAAGGGTTAATGCTGCAGATTGTTTTTTCGTTCAAATACCCCCACACTTAGAGGTTTTTCGGCCGTTGCTAGGCAACGGAGGGTCCATAGCACGGTTCTTTCTCACACATAACTCGGACATACCATGAATCTCATACCAGTTTCATGTATATCTGACTCATAGTCTCTGAGATATAAGAACTTCGTTTTTTTATTGTTTTCGACCAGGTTCATTCAAGTCTATCTTCTCCGACAGTTTTCATAGGATCCGGCTGTAATTTTGACAATATGGCTGAATGTACTGCCCACAGTCCCTCATGGGCCGATTATTGATTTTCCAAAAAAATATTTTTTTTTGATTTTTCAAAATTTTAATTCCCGTTGCTAGGCAACTGTGGTGTCCATAGCAACGGTTCTCATTTTCACACAACTAGGTCATGGTATGAACCTACCAACCAAGTTTCATCGAAATCGCCCATTGTATTAAAGGAGCACTGGACCGAACAGAGGGACAGACAGACAGACAGACAAGCGGGGGGGACATGGGTAGTCGACACTACCAATAGACTGACACGATGGGCCCGTTCGATGGGGAATGACCTGAGGATTAAGCACAAGAAAATTCATGATTCTAGCTTCAAGGGTTAATGCTGCAGATTGTTTTTTCCTTAAAATCCCCACATTATAGGGTTTTTCGGCCGTTGCTAGATAACGGAGGGTCCATAGCAACGGTTCTTTCTCACACATAACTAGGACATACCATGAACCTACCATACCAGTTTCATGTATATCTGACTCATAGTCTCCGAGATATAACGAACTTCGTTTTTTTATTGTTTTCGACCAGGGTTCATTCAAAGTCTATCTTCTCTGACAGTTTTCATACGATCCGGCTGGAAATTTTTGACAATTGGCTGAATGTACTGCCACAGTCGCTCGTGGCCCGATTTTTGATTTTCGAAAAAATAATTTTTTTATGATTTTTTCAAATTTCAGTCCCGTTGCTAGGCAATGGTGGTGTCCATAGCAACGGTTCATCATGTTTGACAACAAGGTCATGGTATGAACCTACCAACCAAGTTTCATGAAATCGCCATTGTATTAACTGAAATCGCCATTTTAAATACTGATAATAAGGGTAGAACAAATCTCAAGAATTTTTTTTTTTGAAAAAAATTTTTTTTTCGACTAGATCGACTACCCAACAACATATCAATGGAAAAAGTGATAATCAGGGTAGAACAAATTTCAATTTAAAAAAAAAAATTTTTTTTTGGATCGACTACCCAACAGACAGACAAACGAAACATATCGACGGAAATACTGATAATAAGGGTAGATCAAATTTCAAAAAAAATTTTTGATTTTTTTTTTTCGACTGGATCGACTACCCAACAAACAGAGGTGTATAACCTCCCTCCACCGTCGGTGGCAGAGGTAAATATACTTCTTAAATACTGTATTACTACTTGAGTGTCACCTCCTTCTTATGTAAATGTTGACCATGAAAAATTCTCTCTCTGCAGTCACGACTGGTCTGTCATCACCTCCACATCGCTGCGTAAATCTTCTTTAGGCAGTATTAAAAAAACAGAAATCCCCTCACTGATCACAGTAACGACCGCAAAACTATGAGATAATAGTGTGCACCATCTTACCTCTATTCGGGTGTACTGCAGGACAGGTCGAATATTTTGTGGAATGATAAAAGTGCTTTTCGTCTTCCTGGGAGGTGGGGGAGGAATGAGCTTGTGTGGCAGCTGAAAATATAACACGTACAGTTTGGTGACATTTGGTTCAATTGCTGCAATTCGTGGAAAATCACATCACATATTTATAATGCATGAAATTGCTTCAAGCTCCTAATTTGAAAACTAATGCATATACAAAAGCAATGTATACAGCGATTCATAGGTATGAAAATCAGGCATTCAATGGTGTGAGTGAGGAATGTGAAAAAAAACATTTGAGCGCATTATCGTTAAGAAACTGTTGCAGCCTTTTGCAAATTTAAGACATTGTTAGGCAGGCCAAAAAAAAAAGCGAATTAAGAGCCCAGCAAGGGAGAACAGGCTGACCAAGGATGAGCCTTGATAAAAGATAATTAAAACGAGAAGGGCACTCAGTGGAGCGCATACCTCCGCCATGTAATTCCTGATTCATGAGAACATTTCGGGCCCAATACATTTTTGAAATATCAAGCTATACAGTATGATATCATTTTTGGCCCTATCTCTCAATGGTGAAGAATCACATAAAAAAATTATCAGAATCCAGATGTCAAAAAAATTGAATCAATTCTTCCTTGTCGCACACCCAACATGTCCACCAAGTCATTCGAATCCGTCCACAACTTTTTGAGATTTCGTGATATGTATCGTTTTTGGCCCTATCTCTCAAATGGTGAAGAATCATTTAAAAAAAAACTTCCAGTAGCCGGGTCCGGATCCGGATCTTCACCAAAATCTAAACAGTTTGTCCGTGTCGCACACCCAACCTGTCCACAAAATTTCATCCGGATCCGTCAACAACTTTTTGAGATATCCTGAACACAAATAAACAGACAAACAAACAAGAAGACGTCGTGCAGAGCACGATACTTGCAAAATCCATAAAACATATTTGACCTCACAAATAATTGGTGGTTGAATTCAATGACCAAATGTGCAATTCCTCTTCAAATGTCGTCAATCGAATGAAAATTGACTAATTTATAAAATTCGATTCAGTGAAGTTATCCTGTTGGCCGATGTTGACTTCAAAACTAATTGGTTGGTTGAATTCAATGACCTTAAATATAAATCCTCTTTAAATTTTAAGTCATTCTGATGAAAATTGAGGATTTTAGAAATCTCACCTAAGTTGTTCACCTTTGGTATATGTTGACATTTTGACCTCCAAAACAATAGCCTTCTTCCTTATGACAAACTCTACTACATGGTGAAGTTTGGTGAAGATCGGTTTAAAATTGTGACCTGTAGGCTACAAACGGTCAGACAGACAGACAGACAAACAGACAAACAGACAAAGAGAATAACAAAATTGACTGACCAATATAATTGAAAAGTCTTCGATTTTGCAAGTAACAGACAGACAGAATGGGGTGAAAACATAACCTCCTTCACCTTTGCTGGCAGAAGTAAATAAAGTTGTTAATTATCTCCAAAAGGGGTTCAAATAAACCAAACACCCAATCTTCACTCATGTACTTCCTTGAAGTTCCCTTCTGCTCGCAAAGTTTCAGGCTGATAGGTTTCATGGTTTTGGAGTAATGGGAAAAAACACACACACACACACACACACACACACACACACACACACACACACACACACACACACACACACACACACACACACACACACACACACACTGTGAAGGTCAATGATTGATGGTTCATTGAATTCCCTGACAACTCAGTCCGGTCTCTGCCTCTCAGTGATTCAGTGGATCACTGTGAATGTACCACAACACTTCTGTGAGGGTATAGAGCACATTCAGTGCAGCAACCATTATAATATAGGAAACTGCTAAATGTGTGATACCCAGCTAACACAGCGACTTTGGGCCAACGTTGGGGAATGTCAGCCCCGACGTTAGGCCGACGTGTCAACTCAGCCCACTGTTGGGTGGCGTTGCCGATTTGGCACGTTGGCGATGTTGGCACGTTGGCCCGATGTTGGCAAATTGACGTCGTTTTTACAACCAATTAATTTTACTTTTACAACTAACGTTTAAGTTGTCCAGCTGTAATGTGTATATTTATTTTAGTATTTAGAACTTGATATTTCATCATGAATAATTATTATTGTTTAATTGTGCAATTATGTCCCAGTTTGCTGTCATGAAATCCTGGAGAGGGAGTTTCCACTATTAACGGCTCACCGAAGGTAACACCTTCCTCATCCCAAAATCAGGAGAAAACCAACTATCTCACAAATATTATCCAATAACATGTCTACCAACAACATACAAACTTCTAACAGGATTTATCAAAGAAATGATGCAGCACCACCTGACGTAATTGGTATTCCAATAAATTTGGCTTGTATTTGAAATTAGGATATTTGTCAATCCAAGTGGACAGGGGGCCTTTCCAGAAACAGTGCCGAGGGCCTGAGGGTGTCTTAATCCGACCCTGCTGCACGTGTCTTAAAGTGGGTGGGAGTTTTCATAAAATTTCTCAAAACGTTACTTTTTTGAGATTTTGGGCTCCCAACCGTGTAGAGCACGGGTACCTCGCCAGTGTATATATAAGTCTGACCACCCATTGACTGATATCAATGTTCGGTACCTTCCAAGCAACACAGAAAGCCGAATTTTCACATGCTGAGGGGTATTTGCTATGTATCTGCATACAAAGCATGGTTTGTTATTGCTTAAAATATGAAAGCATCCCCCACAAAATAATAACAATAATAATGATATATACTGTATATATATATATATATATATATATATATATATATATATATATATATGTAGACACTGTATGTGCAATGTCTGTGTTGTCTTGTGTTGTGTTGTTTCAGAACTACTCCCTCAAACTTTTGTTAAATCCTACCAAACTTACGGTCAGCACCTACCCCTCACATGTATTTGGATTAATTTGGAGTGTCTTTTACTTAATGTTTTTTTTCTCTCCGAGGAGTGTTTCTATGTTTCAGGGGAGATTAGACAGACAGTATAAGTCTGGCTATAATATACTGTATCGAGCAGTGTGAAATTCCAAAATAATCATATTTCTTCACAGCAATGATATCGTGGCATATTTCTTAATGGCAAATATATATATATTTTTAGGAGTGATCAAGGCAGCGATATTTTGCCTGTAAACTGCCTGGGTTCAATGTTTTGTCTGATTGAAAAAAATTATAATTTTTTCACAGGTTTGGTTTAATTTGAAGCAACTTTTACTTAATATTTTTTTCTCTCCGAGGAGAATTTCCATGTTTGAGGGTGGGACAGATAATAGACAGACAGACAAAGACCATGCATTAGTCGAATATATATATTTATATATATATATATATATATATATATTATATATGTATATATATATAAATATATATATAAATATATATAAATATATAAATATATAATTTTCACATGGAAAGGCAAATGGTTATAAAAAGGAAGTTGACCAGCAGCTGACCTCTGTGATGCGTAGAAGCTCAAAGCAGACCAAAAGTTGTCCAGCAGTGGCGTCATGAAGTTTAACAGGGTACCATGTTAATCGAGGTGAGATATCCTCCAAAGGATCCAGTTTCACAAAAAGTTCACAGATACAGATACCCATGAAGTCATCAGCTCCCTGGAATCATAAAGGAATGAATAAACACATTTTTCAACCAGATGAAATGAAATGTTTTTAACAATCAAAACATTGACCTTGGAACATTGTAGTTTAGCACTCCCAAAATAATAATAAATAAATGTGTTTTACCATGTTAAAACGCATACACTTTGCATGTCACGCATACACTTCTTCTAAATGAAGTCCACTGTTTATGAAATCGAAAGGTTGGTGTGCATGTAAATCGTATGAAAACAAGAAAGCATCTGAAAATGCAAAGCACATCCTCATCCGCTTTGTATTCTGACTTCTTTTTTCATATGTTAAACCAGCGACAAAACTGCAAAAAAAAAAATACAAAAGAATGACAATTTTAAGCAACCTTGACCTTTTGATTGAATAAAAAACAATGAGCTTCTAGCTTTTGATTGGTGAACCATTTAGTGTCCAATGTGCAAGTTATAAAGATTTCAAGTCAATTGGATGAAAATTGTCAATTGGGTGTTGACTTTTGACTGTTTGATCAAATTATTAATTTGTCTTCTCCATATTCTCATTATCAAGCTTTGTTGAAAATTTGATGACAAAGCTCAAATAGTAAAACAGTTGCGGCCGCGACATACCCAGACACGGATGGACACACACACACACAACACACACACAACACACACACACACACACACACACACACAACACACACACCCACAACACAACAAACACACAAGCACGGTTGATTGCAAAACCCCATCTCCTGCTGAGTGGGAGGATGGGCGAATCAATGTGCAGCAAATTGCATGTGCTATTCATTCAGAAAAGCGTTACAAGTAATTGCGAAATTGTCACCTTTTATTGACGGTGCTAGAAAGACATCTTGATAATGGCCGTTTATTGGAATGGATGGAGATGGTAAGATATTCTCACATTGAATTGCTCTAGTGCAAACATTTCAGTGACAAACACTAACTAGCCAGTTAATAGAATACATTTACATAAAACAATGCCAAAAGACAGCATCAGACCTAATATCACAAACCCTTCTTCAACAGTCATGTTCACAAACCACTGGAACTTAAATGACAGTTAGATGATAAATGTCACCAGAAGACCAAATATTTTGAACACCAAACACATTTCCGGCACATTAAACATCTGCAGTGGAATACGAGATCCACACGTCATGTGGTGGTGTGTTTTTAGAATTTAAACTGGACATCCACATTCCTCCAGTGACAAGGAATGTGATTATTTCAAAAAGGACTCTGAGAACCTCATGGTTGTTGCTTGTAGACCTGTGATCACTGAAGATAATGCCAGACCAAATTATGTAGTAGTAACAG
>CM068953.1:118117886-118136573 GCA_035128595.1 Eptatretus atami | reverse complement strand
TCGTTGGATTTTTTTTCCCCATTCCTGAGCCTGCCTGCTTCCTTCACATCCTGGCCCTCGTTGCTTCCTTCATGCCCTGCATCCTCTTTGCTTTCCCTGCCCTGACCCACCCACCCTCTATGCTTCTCCTGCACCCACCCAGCCGATTTTGTTAATCTGTCTGTTTGTAATTCACCACAGTCACAATTTTTAAAATGATAGCCATGAACTTTACCAAGTGTGGAGGGAGTCTCACTGAGAAGCTATTGATTTGAGGTCAAGGTCAAAGGTCAACTTGAGGTGTAAATTTCGAAATCATTTTTTCATCCGATTGACTTGAAAGTTGAACAGGATTTGCATATTGCATCACTGAATTGGGAAACCAACTATTTTTGAGATCAAAACGTCAAAGGTCAACTCAAGTCAAACTTCTAAAATTATCAATTTTAAATTAAAAATCGTCAACTTGATCCTTTTAAGTTGGAAGTTGAACAGGAATTGCATAGTGCATCACTGAATTTGGAAAGCAACTATTTTTGAGGTCAAATGGTCAAAAGGTCAACTCAAAGTCGAACTTCTAAAATCAATTTCAATCTGAAAAATAATCAATTTTAATCTGATTGACCGAGCTTTGATTAAGATTATCAATTTTAATCGAAATGAAATGGACAATTGATGCATTCATGGCAACTTTGCAGAGGGGGTGGATTTTGCAAGTATCTGCTCTGCATAGTAGGGTGAATATACTGATCCTGGCTCACTTTCCCATGTAAATGAATGGGGGATTTTCAGCGATTCATATTTTTTTTCCCTAAAAGTAAACCCCTTTTTATCACAAGGTATTTATTTGTCTCCCTTTTAACCTAGGGAACTTTTTTTTTCAAATAACCAATGCAATAAGATAAAGATTGTTCAAGTAGTAAAGTAGTAATGTGATTTGTTAAAGGTGATTCTAAAGAAATATCTGAAACATGTAAGCCGAGGGGCACTCTTTTTCAAATAACAATGCATATTGTTTAGCTCACTCATTGAACCTATAAAATTTGTTCATTCTCAAATTCCTTCAAAGTTTAATTTTCTTTGCCCAATAATCCCCATCTAAATATTTAAAAATAAAACATTTGAATCTTTATATTTTTTAAGATACCCCTTTTGTGCCATTACTAAATGATAAACTTCTCTTAATGCTCTGGTTGACCACCTCTGAGCACATATCAGGGGGTATGGGGTGGATGGACATGTAATCTGGGGATGCCAAGCATGGGTGGGGGTGGAGGATCTTGGAGTGGGTATGCAGAAGACTTGGGGGAGGTGACTGACATGAGGGAGTTTGTCACTGTAGTCCCACACACAGTACAAAGAGGGTTGGATTTAAGAATTCCAAGGGTGGAGAGACGAAGACAGATATGAGGATTGGAATGTCAATCATTATTAAAGGCACGAAGAAAGACAGCACAATATGAACACGATGGTGGATGAGGCACAGGTTTACGAATCATCCAGAGAAGGAGAGAGGGGAAGAATTGAAAGCAGACTGGGACAAAGGTGTTTGGAAACATGGATGTGGGAAGATTGAGCATTTTTTAATTGCTGTTTTAAAAAGTTTAAATTGATGGATTGAGAGTGGAGGAAGAACAATAAGTGGAGGAAGGAGGAGAAGAAATTTCCTTTTGTCATTTTTTATTTGTATTAAACAGAAGGTATAAGTATGGAATTAAAGTGAGAGTGGTGAATAATGGAACAGATATGATGAAGACATGGCAAGTGTGTATGGAAAAGTTGGAGAACAAAGTTCCAAAAAATGGGTAGGTCCAAAAATCATGACAGCCTGAGACACAGGATCGAAACAAATAGAATGAGTGGGATAAAATACACAGGAGTGAGCACTCAGCATGACGAACAATCAACACAAACAGAAAACAAAAACTACAGCAGCACAGACAAATCAGGAACAGTTACTTCACTTTTTGGAAGCAGCTCTTTTGGAGGACCATGGTCAAGAGCATCTTTTGCTATGGGGGAGAAAAAATATCTGTTGTTCCAATGGTGCTTCATCATCGCGATTCGTAATGTGAATATATGCTTAAATGCAGTAATAACTGCGACCATTCTTTCCCTGCATAAGGTATAAAACCTTATGTGCACCAGCAGATAGTGAGAGGTTAAAACGAATGACACCAATCTTATAGTTTAGTTAAAGATTAAGAAGTCCAACTTAGTCATTGATAGATTATCTTTGTGAATGTCCACCCACATACATCAGTACTCACCATCTAAAAGACAAAAAACAAATGGGATAGATGCTCTCTGGAGGGTTGCACAATCATGCTGCTTACTGTCCTCTGCAGAAACCTGGAAAAGGGAGATTTAAATGACAACTTTCGTTCAATTCAGCAGAATTTTATTTGCAAGGAATGTGGCATGAGAAAAACAAATCTTAACCCTGATAAATAATTTACTCGAATTACTGACACCAGACATGACAACTTGCACAAACGATCGACACAATGCTAAAAAGTATCACAAGAGCGAAAATTGCTTTTCAATACATGTCCCCTACCGATGTGATACAAGTCCAAAAAGGGCATAACTCTGTGAAAAATTGAAGGAACACCCTGAAACTCAAACTTTTTCTGTAACTTATCATGATAAAGCCATGTACCAAGTTTCAGTTGAATATGTTAAAGGGTATGAGAAAAAAGGTCAGAAAAAACAACAGGAGGGACGGATGGACAGACGGACGGACACATGGAGAGCAAACCGGTAGTCCCTTCCGGTGAAACCAGAAGGGGACTAATAAACAAGGCATTCATTAAGTTTAATTTCAAAAGACCGATGTGACAAAAATAACAGCCATGCCATTTGCAATGAAAGAAAATACAGTTAAGCAATCTAAAAAAACAATAATTAAAAAGGTCCCAGTTACATTTAGCACAAAATGGTGTACAATCAGAACGACCTTTCCCCCCTTTTCCAAGTAAAAATAAAAATTGGGGGAAGATAAGTGTTTATGTTAATCAAGTTACAATTATGATTAACTTGGCCCACTCTTTGAAAGTTCAAATGGAATCAAAAGATGAAGAGGAAGATATGAATTGATTTGCACACCAAAAAACGTTTGGACTGGTATCAGTTATTTTCGTGATTAATATTACATGCCAGATTGTTAAGAGTACATGCCAGATTGTAAAACTGAGAGGTAAAGGAAATAGTGTGTAAAGGGTGCAGACAGGAAAGGCCAAAAGTCCAAAACCCGACAGACACCAAACATGATACACCGGAATTAATCTTTGTGGTTGGTGAAAGGTCATGAGAAGATTGCCCGCATTTTATACAACTAATTCGAGGCAGCAGGTTGTTCTAAAGAGTGCTTGCTATCAAGCTGTGCAGCATGGGTTTGATCCCCAAGTCATAATTAACCAAAATCTGCTGTGCTGCTGGGGGTTCAAAGAGTTTCATCTGGGGGATACAATTGGTTGTTGGCTGCTGAATTACCAGTATACTGCATGAATGAACAAAAACAAATTCTGAAATGCAACTTGATTTACCAGTGAGCCTTCTAAAGCAAAGATTGCGGTGGCGACAGTATGATCACTTGGCTTCAAGTGTCGTTCCCACCGTCGACGGCGGAATTTGTCTGTTTTACATGGCTTCCTGTGTGACATCTTGCCAAAGCTTGCAGCGTATTCCCATCCCTCTGCTTCCTCAGAAGTTTGTTCCCGGTTGTATTTTTCTGTCTGAAAATAGAAGTACATTACAATAAACAAGGTCCTGCAATAATAATTTGGCCAACCTCTAAAATGAGTTAATCAAGCCAAATTTAACATAATGCTTGGAGTTATGTTATGTCATCTATACAATAATGGAGCTAACTGTCTGTTATCTCCTCCTAGACGAAGCATCAACGGTCCACGAAACTCAGCTATACTGCACTTAGGATACATGACTGGATCACCATACTTTTTAGCTTGCAATCATGAACGAATGAGCAAAAATTAGGAGGGTTAAAAAGTGAAGCCGAGACCGCCGGGCATGAGCTATGCAGCACGAGGTACATCACAAAACATGGTTGGTCCAGTGCAATCACGTGCCGATCACAGAACAGACCAGTGATGGCAGGTTTGTTTTACAACATTATCTTCTTTATATATACTGAAATGCAAAAGAAACTTACCACTTGTTTGAAATGTAATAAAATTGTAACAGTTCAAAATAAACAAACCAATAATTGCTAATTGAGACATTGGCATTTTATTGATGACATGTCAATTTTTGACCAAGATACACCATCTCATAAGTTTGTTCTACAGTACAGAACAGCACAGGGTGCAATGTCAGTCCCCTTTCAATAGCGTGTGTGGCCACCATTGTTTTGGATACAGGCAGTGCATCGTCGGCGCATACTGCCTACCAGTCTTTGGATGGATTTCTGCTGATTCTGTCCCACTCAGTCCTCAATGTCTGAAGCCATCTGACTTAGGACATCTGCCTGTCCTGCCTTGCAGTGGTGACTCTTGGCCTCCCTGATCGAGGTCTGTCATCTGCAGAGTTGTGGAGGTGTTTCTGTCCACCAGGGCCGATATCGTCTGGTGTGAACAGCCAAGGCGACGTGCCACCTCACGGTCACTCAATCCGCCTTGCTGTCTGCCCAAGGCACACTGCCGTTGATCCCTTGACAATCGTGGCATGTTGATTGAAATGCCCATTTTGCACTGGCCTTTTTAAAGCCAATATCAAGACATCACGTGCAGCTCATTAAAATCATCCCGTACCCCTTGGCTAATCACTGACAGTCAAAACGGCTGTTCAACAGCTGTGCTATGAAGTGACCATTGAAGGTTCAAGTGACCATCCGTGACCGTTTTGTCTGACAGTGAGGACACTATTGTCCACAAATAAGTTCACACAATTACTACACGCAGTGTTATTGTTGATATTTGAAGGTTTAAAAGGTGGTAAGTTTCTTTTGCGTTTCAGTATATATATATATATATATATATATATATATATATATATATGTAATGATATGTATATGTATTATGTATATGTATATGTATATAGTATATGTATATGTATATGTATATATAAATATAACATATACATATATATAAATAAATAATATTAACACTGATGAGCCAAAACATTATGACCACCTGCCTAATATGCTGTTGGTCTCCCACGTGCTGCTAAAACAACGCCGACCTGCGAGGCATGGACTCCACAAGACCCCTGAAGGTGTCCTGTGGTATCTGGCACCGAAACATTAGCAGCAGATCCTTCAAGTCCTGAACATAAGTTGTGAGGTGGAGCTGCGGTGGATTGGACTTGTTGGTCCAGCACATCCCAAAGATGCTCAATCGGATTGAGATCTGGAGAATTTGGAGGCCAGGGCAACACCGTGAACACTTCATCATGTTCCTTATACCATTCCCGAACAATGTGTGCAGTGTGGCAGGGCGCATTATCCTGCTGAAAGAGGCCACTGCCATCAGGGATACCATTGTCATGAAGGGGCTGCAACAATGTTTAGGTAGGTGATACGTGTCAAATGACATCCACCTGAATAGCTGGACCAAGGGTTTCTCAGCAGAACATTGCGCAGAGCATCACACTCACTCCACCGGCTTGTCATCTTCCCGCAGTGCATCCTGTGCCATCACTTCCCCAGGTAAACGGCGCACATGTACACAGCCATCCACGTGATTTAAAAGAAAACAGGACACATCGGACCAGGCGACCTTCTTCCACTGCTCCAAGGTCCAGTTCCGACGCTCGCGTGCCCATTGTAGGTGCTTTTGATGGTGGACAGGGGTCATCATGGGCACTCTGACCAGTCCGACTACACAGCCCCATAGGCAGCAGGGTGCAATGCACTGTGGATTTTGCATATTCTTCCCGTGACCACCATTAAAATTTTCTGTGACTTGTGCCACAGTAGACCTTCTGTCGGTTCGGACCAGACAGGATAGCCTTCGTTGCCCTCACACATCGATGAGCCTGGACGCCCAACACCCTGTCGCCGGTTTGTGGTTGTCCTCCTCGGACCACTGTCGGTAGGTACTCACCTCTGCTCACCGGGAGCACCCCAAAAACCTTGCCATTTCAGAGATGCTCTGACCCAGTCGGCTGGCCATAACAATTTGGCCTTGTCAAAGTCGCTCAGTCTTTACTCCTGCCCATTTCTCCTGCATCTAACACATCAACTTCAATAACTGACTGTTCACTTGCTGCCTAATATATCCCACCCTTGACAGGTGCCATTGCAACAAGATAATCAATGTAATTCACTTCACCTTTCAGTGGTCATAATGTTTAGGCTCATCAGTGTGTATATATTGGAGCAAGTATATGTGATTATGTCTGAATGTATGTGTTTGTATATATCTGCTCTTCACCCACTGGTTGGACAATGACCTGACGTCACCCACAATTGTAACCTGAAACACTTAACCTTAAAGTACCTAGAGAACCCAAAGACCCCCCCCCCCACTCCCCGAGGACCCAAAAGACCCAAAAACAACCGAGAACCCAAAGGACCCTGAGGACCTAAGTAACCCTGAGGACCTAAAAGATCATGAAGACCCAAAATACCCTGAAGACGTTTAAAGACTCAAGGACCAAAATAACCTAAAAGACCCAGAAGACCCAAAAACCCCACAGACCCCAAAAACCTAAAAGACCCTGAAAGAACAAAAGACAGAAAGACACCGAAGACCCAAAATACCGAAATAACCCGGAAGATGAAAAAACCTTAAAGACCATTAAAGAACCCGAAGACCCAAAACACCATTAAGACCCTGAAAGACCCAAAATACCCCAAAGACCGAAGAGACCCAAAAGACCCCGAAGACTTAAAAGGACCCTGAAGACCCAAAATACCTGAAAGACCCAAAAGACACAAAGATCCAAAAGATCCCAGAGACTCAAAAGAATCTGAAGATCCTTCAATACCCAAAAGACCCTGAATATCCAAAAATGCCGCAAAGACCTTGAACACTCAAAGGACCAAAAATACCCCAAAGACCCAAAAGACCCGAGAAACAAAACACCCAAAAGACCCCAAGTACTAAAAAGACCATTGAGAACTCCAAGACCTAACATACCCAAAGGACCCAGAGACCAAAAAGACCCAGAGGATGCAAAGACTTCGAGAGACCCAAAAGACCCAGTGAATCAAATGACCCGAAGGGACAAATTACCAAGAGAACCCAATACCGAGAGAACTCAAAATATCTAGAAGACCAAAAGTCCCAACGGGACTATCGGGACCCATGAAAATTCTGCATAATGATAAATGTGACTTTTGGTTGCCAGCCCCCCCCCCCAATGCCAACACACACGCAAAACACACACGCAATCCAATCCCCAACCCCCCCTCCAACTTGTCCTCTCTCTGCTCCCCCCTTACAACCGCACCCAAACTCTATGCTCCCCTCCCCTTTCTTCATATCCTCAAACCCCCTCTCAACTCAAAGTCATCCACTCCTTACCCCCCCCCCGCCCCTTAAAAGCTTCAAACCCCTCAATCCCAACTCTGTCCCCTCTCTGCCTCCACTTCTCCAAACCCACCTGTCATCCTCTCCCATTTTCTTCTTCAAGTCTTCAACTGCCCCAAACTCAAGTGCTCAACCCCCTTCCACACCCCAAGTCCTCGATGTCTCAATCTCCCTCCTCCAACTGCATGCACCCTCACCCCCAACTCTCTGTCCTCCCTCCCAATTTCTTCCTGTTCTTAACAACATTACACAGGGAACTTTGGCACATGAGAAGGCCATTCGGCTAATCATGCCTGCATTGTTCCTGTCCCCGTTTGTGAAGAACAATGTTATCATTAAATAAAGATGGAATGTTAAATTCACAATCACTTTTCCCCTTCTTCACTTATCCCACTATAATTCACGGTTCAATGTTTGTGTCTTTGATTGGTTGTTTGTCACATTACTCCTTCTGCAGTTGTGGGCGATTACATCCAGACTTGTTCCATAGGATCAGCATGACTCCATTTGTGTATAGGGTGTTTTTACCTTTGCCAGTGGTCTTGGGAGGGGGGGAGGGACGGACGCAAATTCTCCATGTAAAATATGTATCACGTAGCATCGCCTCCAGATGGGGAAGGGTTATAACAAGTCTGAGGGTGGTTGGCTTGGGATCCTAGGATCCTGAATTCAAATCCCACTCAGCTTGAATAATACAAGGTGGGGTTGACTGTCCTGTCATCCTTCTGAGGTCGGCAAAATGAGTGCCTGCTTGCTGGTATTACTGTGTCAGAGTGGCGACCCATCCAGGATTGTGCCCAAAACCAAGGAGACTGCTTAGGCAGCACCAACGCTCTGCATAGAGTATGATGCTAAATGGATGGATGTTTTCACCATTACAGTGCAGTGTTCCTGTCCCCACGTTTTCCAGTGCAGTGAGATATTTTGAATTACAAGCAGTATGATGTTTTACTTCATGCACATCACTTCATGGGTTAAATTAATTTTTGTGCAGACAGAGCAGTCAGTTGCCTATACACCGTCAAAATAAAGGTATGCATCAGAAAACGTGTTGTATGCTGTGGAACAAGATCGCCCATAGGGCGGGCACTGCATGTATAAATAAGATGTATAGGTGTGCTCGTGTGCACTATTCATATTGTGTGCTAGTGTCATATCACGCACTATTTCCCTATTTACCTGAGGTCATGTTACAGGTCTTTCAACCACAGATTACCAGTAATGTGTATGTATGTATGTATGTATGTATATATATTATAATATATCTATATATCTATATATCTATATATCTATATATCTATATATATAATATTATATATATATATATATATATATATTGTTGCGGCAACGGGTACCGAGACACCAGCTTGTCACTCAGGGGATTAATCCCCAGTTGTTCTTGTAGAGCCGGACCTGGGGCCACCGCTCACAATTAATGTTGCAGTACGGTGGGAAAATTTAGAACCACGAACGCCACCCAGTTCACACGAGTTCCAGTGTCCACCGTCTAATTATTCTGTTTAACTAGAGGTCACGTGGTTACCTGAGCGGGGAGCGTGCCCTTGGCAAAGCACCAATGTTATCTCGATTAGATTTTAATTAGGCGGGCCGAGCGTTTTAACCGCTGGTGCGTGCCGACGATTTTTGGTCAAATCTTAGACCGGCAGCCCAGAGACATTTGGTTAGATGAACTAGGTACCAATATCTTGACTATGGGAGTGTGTAGGGGTGTGTACTCGCTCTTCCACGATCCTCGACTATGTATACAAAAGACAAACAACAAAAAAATCTCATCACATTAAACATAAAGTGTTGATTTTTAAAAGCATTTCCAAACTTCATCACAAAACAATACATGGATATTGGTAAATGACACCAATGGGTGATGCATCGTTTGCATTTACACTTTCTGCTGGAGCCGATGCAACAACACGTGTTCGAATGAGACGTCGTCGGCGTTTTGAGTGATAAACCTTTTCCACAGGTACCATACTTTGGCAACATTTTCTTCTGGAAGGAACATTACCGTACTCCCACCCTGTTGGGCATAAATGGCGTTGAAATCAGAATCATATTGTTCAATGCATGCTTCAAAGACATACCAAAATAGAATGAATAAAAAAACAAGAAAAAGCAGACACAGGAAAAGGCATGGTTGCCCACATAAACCATGCCACATATCCACCCCTAACATGAGAATTCAAGACCAAGCATGCATTACAACGAAGAATCCTTATGTACATCATACCAATCAGAGTCAGAGAAAAATAGCAAAGAAGAACCTTGCAGACAAATTGAAAGAGATACCTCTTTGAAGCCCTGGTGGAAATAGTGGATTGAACAGCAGTTCCAAAATTTGAGAAAGGAGGAAAAAAGAAAAAAAAGAGTGGAGGTCCAAACCGACAACACCCAATGCTGGTGGCAAGCATGTAATTTTGAGTTTAACATGGAGGGGTTCCTAGAACAGTGCATGCATTCTGACATAGCTAGGAGGGGCAGAATGCTGAGAAAGCAGAGGAAGCTGCGTCAGATGAGAGCAAAAAAATATGACCAATGGACCTTCAGCTTATCTGGGCCCTGGCCTAATATTGTCTCCCAAATTTAGTAGCATTCTGACTGTTGGGTCTTGAGAGGAAGATTTTTTGAAGGAATTTACACAATTTTGCAAAAAAATGTACTGTCAGCCATTTTGACACACTTCTGGTCATGTAATCTGCATGACCTCCACAATTTAACATCCCTACCCTGGCCTAATGCTAAAACCCAAATTTGGTGGTGTTCTGACTGGTGGGTTTGGAGAAGATTTTTTTGAAGAAATTTACTAAGTCGGCCATTTTGACCTTCTTAAAGTCAAGTGACTCAAATGAGCTTTGCAATCGCCATTTGCAGTGAGGAGCAGAACATTGCTGCCAAATTTCAGCAGGATCGGCCAGCGGTTTGGACGGAGAAAATCAAAAAAGAGACGGACGGATGGACGGAATGACAGACAGACAGACAGACAGCATGGACAGACGGTGCACAATGACATTCCCTATCTGGAATTGTAATTCCAGATAAGCTAACAATATACAAGGCCACTGACCTGTCTGCAATGTCCTATATGCACCCTATTGTGTGCATGTCTGTGTTATGTTGTGTTGTGTTGTCACTCGACTACGCCCTCAAACTTTTGTGAAATTGTTCCAAACTTCTGGGGAAATTTCTGGCATGTAAGGATTGGTACCCATAAAAACCCCATGAAGAGCAACAGGCTGCAACAATACTGGATTGGAATCTGAACATAACTAGAAAGCATGTCAAAATGCAAAGCCCATGCACATTCACTTTGTACTCAAACTAAACTTGACAAAAACGACAGTTTAAAGTTGTGGTCTGGACAGATGCACTGAAGCTCAATGGTAAATAGACAAAGAAACACGGAAGTGAATTTGAAAAAAATGAGGGCGTCTCGCGCTTGATGCCCTGTGGCGGGGCAAATAAGGGCTATTTGTAGTCAATATGACTTTGCCCTTTTCCTTTTTGACCCAATTTTAAATTATTTTTCCATATTCTCACAATAAAGGTTTGTTGAAAATTTGATGACAAAAGCTCAAATGGTAAAAAATTATGGCTTGGATGCATGGACAGACAGACAGACAGACACACACACAAAACCCAGTCGCCTGCTGCACCGCATTGCATTGTTAGCTCTGGCATTGCATTGCTGGGTGCCGCCATCTTGTCTGAATCTTGATATCCCACCACCATGAGAGTGCGAGCGCAAATCTGATTGGTGGAGACAGCGTAAAATTTTTCCCAAAGTACTGTACACTAAGGGTTTTTAGAAGTACAAAACAAGGTGATTTGGTTCTGAAGTGTCTTAAAATACAAATCTTTTGAAACAAAAAAAATTATACGCTGTAGAAAAAATTAGATCAAACCATTGGATTGTAAGTTTACCACTATTGTTGCGTTTGGGAAAAGGTCTTTATACCACCTTATTCAGCACGTGAAATTAGTTATTTGTGCATCAATTTGTGTCCTTTATAGTTTCCCAAAAAAAGCGTTTTCCTTTTTGGAAGTTTTTTCAATTTTTTTTGACTGCCAGACAGACAGACTGAAGCGATTCCTTCAGCGACTGTGTGTGTGCATGCCCACTTGGGGCGAGACTCCGTACAATATTCCAAATTCAGGTCCAAAGTACTGTACTGCAAAACTGCAGGTTTGTGGAAGTGCAAACAAGCTGATGTGTTCCACAGTGTTTAAAAATAGGGAATTCAATTGAAGTTCCTCGATCATAGACCGACATACACACAGGACAGAGTGAAACCATCGCTTCCCCCTCCCCCCACTTTGTGTTATGTGTGCAGGTAATGAAGATGAAAGGAGATAGGCATTCCAAAAAGATAAACACCAACCATGCTCATCCACAGCACGATGCAGAATCAACTGTCCAATCTTCTTCAACAACCCAGCCCTGCGGCATACTATCTCATGTTTGACAAAGATGGATCTCCATTCTGTGTGAAAGGAAACAATTCCTGTCATACTCATTGTATTTTTGAACATCATCCGAAAATTGAAAGGCCTGTGTTTGTGTGTTTGTTGTTTAACTTATTTGCATCCCTAAACACCTGACTTAATGATTGAGAACTAGGTTGGTATACTCAATGTTTGCATGGAAGGTTTTAAGGGGGGGGTAATAGCTTGTGGGTTCAGTATGGGGGAGGACCCTAATTTTCTATATATCAACGACTATGGCAGTGCACTCACCGGGGCAGTTGACGATTGCAAGTCAAAGTAAAAAATGCCAATTCTGGGGGAATTATGCCGTCCGTGATTCGGGGAATCATCCCGTCCACGGTTCGGGGAATCATCCCGTCCGTGATTCGGGCGGAAATCATCCCGTCCACGTTCGGCCGGAATCATCCCGTCCACGGGTGAATCATCCCGTCCATGGTTCGAGGGAATCTCCCGGGTCACGCGGTGTAGCGGTCTCGAATCCTTCGGGCGATCCTGTCCGGGATCTATCGTCCCGTTTCTGGGTAAATAACCCATCCGACTAATTTGGGGAACTCAAAACGTCCACGGTTCGGGAAATCATCCCGTCACCGGTTTTGGGGAATCATCCCGGTCCGTGGTTCGAGGGGATCATCCTCGCATGGTTCGGGGCCGTCTATTCCGATGGGAATCGTCACGGTCGGGGGCTATATCCCGTCCACGGTTGGTGGAATCAGTTTCCGCCCGGTTGCCCGAACGGCGGATACCCGCGGAGAGAATCACGGGTAAGGCGTCTAGCGGTCGGTCCGGACGGGAAACAAATATAGGCAACGCAGGCCTAAAACTCCCTCCGTATCAGGTCTACGAATAGGCTATTGCGCCGATTTATTTCCCCTGGAATTGCGTCACGTCACGGGGATTGCTCAGTTTCGGGCGAGATTCATCCACGTTCACGGTTCGTGAGGATCATCCCGTCCTGACGGTCGGGGAATATCACCCGTCCACGTCGGATCTCGTCGGCGCGGAATCATCCCGTCCACGGTTCGGGGAATCCATCCCGTCCACCGGACTCGTCCGGTTCGGCGGGATCATCCCGCCAGCGTTCGGGGGATCATCAGCCCGTCACGGTTCGGGGCAATCATCCCGTCGACGGTTCGGGGAAGTTATCCCGTCACGGTTTGGTGGGAATTATCCCGTCCACGGTGTGGGGAATTATCCGTCCCGGTTCGGGGGAGATTAATCCCGTCCACGGTTCGGGGGAATATATACCCGTCCACCGGTTCCGAGGGACATTACCCGTCCATTAATTACTGGGAAATAAACCCATCGCGTAATTCTGAGGAATAACCAATACGTCGAAGGACGGATTTCTCAGCGGTATCTGAATAGAGAAACACGTTTTGGTTTTCAATTTTTTTTCTCTGAAATTAAAACTTAATTACTTAATCGGACTTTCTTTAAAATGATAGATATTGCACCATACTCAAATATAAAACAGCGCTTGGTCTACTGAAGGAAATGTGTTGACATGGGTTATTCATGGGTAGGTCTGCATTGCATTCCCTGCAGGGACCCGTGAGGGCCAGCCACAAAAAGACAGAAGAAGCTGAGGGCAGGAGTTTGAGTTGGCAGGTGCGTAATGCTTCTTCAGAAAGGAACACCATAAAATCTTTAACCCTCTTCTAACTAATGCCTGGCAGACAGGACGCCCAGTTTTAACGTCAATCTGAGGGACGGCACAATTGATGGAATCCATCCTGCCATGAAAACACCAATGATTACAGTTTATAGCTGGCCTGAGCCTATTAACCAGGTTACAAACAGTTCAGGAGCTGATTGTGCATCCTCTAGGCTACCGGTGGACCTCTGCAAAAAAAGAATAATGCTGAGCAGAAATCATTCTAAAGTTTTGGTACATGTTATAGCTGATGCAGGCTGACATTAAAAAAACAAAAAAACTTTCCACCAAACTTGCGGAAATAGAAGCTAACAACAGATTATTGGTTGTTATGGACAGAATGAACACGGTATGCAGAATGAAAGAGATCGCTGACATGTGATCAATCAAACTCCTTACCATGCTCGATAAGGCATCAGTAGAACCTCAGAAAAAATAATATCAGATCATGTCTTTGGCATGGGGGAAGCAGGATGCCAAATCATCGTGTCAAACCTTCATATGCTCCTCTAGTTACCATCATCGGAAGAGACCTTATCCAAAATATGCTGCATGGATTTAATGGCCCTGTCTTGGAAGTATACTTTCCTTTATGCCTTTGACAGGAGTAATGATTACACTGATGTGGATAGTCTGCATCTTGAAAGTCATCCTGAAAGCCTATCTGCCCCCAGGTTCGTCATGATATGAAAGTGCAGATGTTGTGGATTTTAAGGTAAATGAGGTTTTGTGGTTATAAATATAATTATATAATATGAACAATAATGAATACATCGAAGAAGAATTTTATGGCAAAAAGCATTTCTGATTAAATTCTGGAAATATGCCAATTACCAAGAAGCATTTTCTGATACAATTTCTACGAGACTCGGTGAGCGTAGCGGTTGACGCATCCCTTGACTCTGGGATGAGTCATGGAAGGGTCTGCGGTTCGACACCCGAGCCTCGGTCGAGTCGTTACGGAAAGACATATTAAATCGAACTTGCTGTTTTCTTTGCGCTGATGTTCCAGCATTTAAAGGATACAGCATGAATAAACTAACAACGGTTAACATCCATAAGAAGGGAATGTGGAGCAAAGATACAGCAATGTATAGAAATTGTGTCGCTGGTTCCTAGATGCTGCCTGGGAAAGGTGCGTAATTTCCTCCAAGCTCAGTGCTGTGCTTTTTCTGAAGTTATGTCGGATGCTTCAATACCATTATCGGCATGTGTGTGCAATATTCTAGATGTGTGCCTCGCACAGCGTTTCCAGTCATTATAAAATAAAATTAATTATTGGCACATTTCCTTTCTTCTTCAAGGTTCTCAAATTTGCTCGATGCATTTTCAGATTGATTTGGCAGAGGATCTGTATGTAATAACAAGATTAGTTGTTTGTAGCAAATTCATGAAAGGAACATTCGCAACAAAAGTATTGGCAGGTGAGTGTCCTGGCAGACTTACCCACATCTGTATATTGATTGTTGCATACCCTCCAATACCACCAAGCCACGCGTCCTGGTGTCAAAAACCTCTTCCACAATGCTGACGTGCCAGCACTTCTGCGAGTAACAAGCTGGGTACATATGACGGGAAGAGAAATGACAAGACAAAATTATTCATTTGCATGTCACACATGCATGCCTTCCAGGAATGCTGCAATTAAATTCCTTCAAGGTTCAATGGCACTTTTGTTCTCTTTTCCTCACTATTTGTGAGTTTTCCATGGAATTAAACAACATTTCGGTGTTGAATAGTGTGCACGGCCGTAACTACTATTGGAGTATGTCCGTCAATACTTGTCTGTGCTTTTTATGCATTTACATACCGATTGACCAGCAACTGACTTTTGTTGTTAGACCTGTCCTCACCTCGTCGTTCAGGGTGTATGTCCAATCACCATGCCCACTCCGCAGTCGCAAAGGTGGCATGAAGCTCTCCTTCAACAAAGAATTAACACCCTCTCATGTCTAGCCAAGAGGGCAAGAAAGGCCAACTCGTTTCCCGTCCACGAACATTTTTTTCTGAGCGATTTTCATACGTAACACAGTGTGGTGAAACAATATCAAACACTGACAAAACAAGAGTAAAGAAATACAAAGCTTTAAGCGAGGGATCTTTGAATACGACCTATCTGAGAGCTATGGTCGCTTTACCTATTGTTACCTGATGACCTTTCATTGTGTTACCTCAAACGTATCAAATTTGTTATATCTTTCATGGGATATACATTCTGCTTAAAAAGATTATGATTGACAATCACTCGTTGCAGTTTGGTGATAACAGGTGAGAGATTGCTGAATCGGCAATCGTGCACAAAAGATAAACTTTGAAAATGAAGCAATTTTCCACTCACTGTTTCCATGAAGATAACGTACTGTCCCTCTTTCAATCTTAATACAGTCGATTTTCATTTACAGAAGAGGCCCAACCAGGTTCTTATGCGCAGCGCACAGAATATCCACAGGCCTTTGCTGCAGAAGAGATGCTGTCTCGGGCAGCCATAACACCTCTGTGATTAATAAGTTTAAAACAAACGATTAATGGATCCTTCGACACTTCTGATTAAACATTTAAACAAATTACACTCACAACCGTCAGGTCAAGGTCAGGTATGGAAAGCATGCAGCCAGGAGCAGCGCCGTCGCTTGCGTCCCACTTTCCGCCGGTACTACCAGTGGGCCTCCGGTCTGGCCATCCCCCAGGCAAATTGCCTGTCCCATCCCACATCTCCTTGAGATGCGATCAACGGCCTGCAGCCACGAGGCACCGTGGTCGGCCCATTGGCCTCCTTCACCCACGAGGCTCCATACTGAGCGAATTGGTGAGCAGACAGCTACAGGAAAAACGAGCCACTGTCCATTACAGCCGCAGTGACGACTCATCGGAGCTATGCAGGTACAAATTCATTTTGCATCTCTACTCAAGAAACTGCTCGTCTTGAGACACAAGTGTCGACCAGCGATAGCCAAGTTCTCCGAGAGAACTTGGTACCAAAAGGAGATTAAGTCACCTCTCTCAGAGTCCTTGTCAGGAGTCCAAGTCTCAATCACATTAGAGTAGACTGGAAGCACCCAAGGACCTGAAGACTCGGACTTTCGTCCTCACGCACAAGGTACCGCAGCGCCACACCCATTATCTGTGGAATCCAATAACTCCCCAGTGCCGACCCAGCACTCTTTGACCTCTGACTCAGCCAGCAGAGACAATTGAATATCCACTGCCGAGGTAAGTGAATACTTCTCCACGACCTAAAATCCTCACCACAACAGGCACAGACAGGAAAGCAGCATGTAAGGATGTCATTGAAAGCCTGATCTTCTATTTTGACCAGGAAACCGTAAACCAGGCTCCGAGACTCTCATTCAGCACCTCGAGGGCCCCAAAAGGATTATCTCAATCTCCGCAAAGATGACTGCAGTTCATTGCAAAAATCAAGTTCAGAGATCTTGACATTCCAAAAGACGACTGCACCGCAGCTTGATCTCTTCTGGACATCATCCCTAGACATCCCAGTCCATTACAAGGTGCTGAAAAGTGTGGGGGCCAGTACACACCCCCTGACAAACCTTCCTAACAACTGGAAATAAGTCGTAGAATGTTACCACCACATTCTCACGCCATCTCAGCTACCAGATTTAGTTCAGACATCCAGATTTGATCAGTTTTGAGTGGCACCCCGCTGCGCGACCAATATCCTCAAGGGCATCCGATTCACTGAATCCGACGCTTTACAGAGATCACATAGGCTAGCAAGCAGCCCCTGCTGAACTCTCGGTCGCTGTTCCGGTGGACCGACGAGTAAGGATATGGTGAACGTGAACTCATTGGTGTTAACAGCCTGACTTTGGATGCTGGGTGCTCAAGCGATGTGGCAAACCCTTATCCGAGAATTTATCCGCTCAAACCTGCCCAGCACTGCGAGCAGAGTCACCCTCGTAGTGCTGCAGTCCTTAGCGATACCCTTCCTTTCCAGAGGGGGCACAAAGGCCCTCTTCCATGTCAGTTGGATGATTGCCTGTGTTCCAGGCAGCGCAATTGCATGAACGGTGAGCATTTCCAGCTTGGAAGTTCAGCAATGGATGCTACGTTGGGCTTTACCCGTCTTTATAGTCCACGCAGGCCTGTGTTACACGGTGGTGGGCACAGTGGATTGCGTATGGTCAGCAATTAGATAGTAACACCTGACGTCCCAACTGACAGCTGGCTGGATCGAGTCTGTCGCTACATCACCGCCTGCAAAAGTAACCGCCCCAGCGGGCCTTCACTTTCGTCGACTCCTCGTTGCAAGCCAGTCTACCATCCCTCTGCTACTCACTGCCAGTTACACCGAGGGATGGGCTTGGTATAACGCAATGGCGTTGAATTCCCCTGCAAGCAGGACGAGAATCACTGACCACAGGTGGATTGCTCTACCCCTCACAGATTCCTCGCAATAGGCCTCCTTGTTCTGCCTTAGCGCGATGTACAGTTTTCGCCTCCAGCTCACTGAACAGTTCACCCTCTGCCATTCAGCCTTTGGCGCTGCGACTCTGGTCAATGGTATCAGTTCCCTTGAGAGACAAATAATTCTTCTTTGCCGACGGTGAGTCCCAAGACATCCACCGGCTAAAACATCAAGGACGGTGGTCTTGAAGGCACTCCACAACTCTTCAGGAACTCCCAAAGCAACCCAACCCCCCAAATCTCTACTCAGCTTGTTCGCAAATCTCAAGCCACTCTCTCCTCCAGCTTGCCAAACATCCAGCCTAGGCTGCGGATGGTACCATTCTCCTTTGATAAGGTGCAACTTCATAGTTGTAACAAGCCGGTGGTCCAGTATTGCAGGAACTGGCACTCCGGTTAGACCCTGCAGTTTCTGGATCATCCTCCCCAGCGACCATCAATTATGAGACATGGTCAATCTCCTTTGCCACACAGCCAGCGTTGGAATACCAAGTCAACAGCGATGAGCTTGGAGGTGCTGAAACCATGATCAGGGCCCCCCCCCCAACCCCCCCCCCTAAAGGGTCCCATGGGGGGGTACTTTTTTCCTTTGGGCCAAAAGGGGTCAGAGGAAACTATCTCTCTCTG
>CM068953.1:118067344-118088582 GCA_035128595.1 Eptatretus atami | reverse complement strand
CACATTTGGGTGCATCATCGATCTATAATTCCAGCAATCTGTGTCGTGTGTCGTGTGGTCTGTGTGTCTGTGTGTCTGTGTGTCTGTGTGTCTGTGTGTCTGTGTGTCTGTGTGTCTCTGTGTCTCTGTGTCTCTGTGTCTCTGTGTCTCTCTGTGTCTCTGTGTCTCTGTGTGTCTCTGTGTGTATCTGTGTGTATCTGTGTGTCCTCTGTTGTGCTGTGTGTGTGTGTGTGTGTGTGTGTGTGTGTGTGTGTGTGACCGCTGTTTCTCGACAACCACTTGTCCGATCTCATTGAAACTTGCCAGGTATGTTGCTAGGGACCTGAGGATGTGCCTTTTCAAGTTTGATATTAATCGGACAAGTGCTTCCCAAGTTATGGCCATTTATTTACCAACCATGACATGAGACGATGCTGCGTAGCGTGGCTGCGTAGGCCGGTGCGCGGCCGGCCGACGATGACGTCACGGGCCGTGCCGGTTACATGGCAGCGAATGTCATGGCAAGCAAAGACAGGAGGTATACTTGATTTTAATTTGGATTTTAATTAACTCTGTGTGTGGAAGTGTGGTTGTCGCGAGAATGCGAGAGCGAAGGAACGGCCTGTGTGGTTGTCGTTTCTGGCTCACGCTTTGTTTTAAACAGCAATTTTCTCACAATTCATAAATTATAAACACATGAGCTGCCACCTTTCATTTTGGTCCATTTTTTCAAAGCTTCAGAAAAAGCCCAATTTTCTTCGGATTTCAACCTGGATACCGACATGAGGTGGTGAACTCCGACTTTCAAATATGGTATGAAATGTGAAAAAGAACTGTTAATTTGGACGTTGCCATGATCGGTAAGATTGGCGAAGGAGGACTCAAAAAGAAGGGCCTCTCAAATGCACTTATCATTCAAAAACCGAAAAGAGTACAAACACAACCTAAACATCGTTTTAAAGGTAATTTTACTGCTCATCTAATGACTTAGCTCTTCAGAGTGAAAGAAGAGCTTTCGGGGGAAAAAAAAGGTAATTTTACTGCTCATCTAATGACTTAGCTCTTCAGGGTGAAAGAAGAGCTTTCGGGAAAAAAAAAGGTGACTACCTTAGCTCACCTAACCATATATACACCTCCAAATATACAATCCTTTCGTTTGAAATAACCAAGTTAACATAGTGATTTTATTTTTGATTGTAATTTGATCGTAGATGTCTCACCTCAAATAAATAATTTTTGGATTGTATTATTGGTTGAAACAGCAATTGAGTTAAAAAAATTCAGTGAGGATATATAATGGGTGGAACTGTAAATTTTTTCGATTTTCAAATGGTTTCTGGGTGACAAATATTCAATCACAGGAGGTGAGAGATGTTTCTTTTTTTTCTTTTTTTACAATATTATCGTAAACCTCCAACAAACACCTCACAATAAGGTAAGTTGTTTTGCTGTTTGGTTGTTTGTGACCTTACTGCTTTGAGCTACCAATGTTAATCACAACAAAACTATATATTATCAGATATTTAACCATGATGCACCCACTGTAATAAGGGTTTTATAGTCATGAAGAGGTAATTTGGCCCGTTATTATTCCTTTACACCCTTTGGACCTCATTAGACCATTAAAACGCCTTAGACCATTTACACTATTTAGACGCCTTCACACCCATTTAAACACTTTTGCGACATGAACACCTTCTTCGGTCCTTTCCACACTTTCAGACCTATAGACTTTTTAAGGGTCTTTGGTCAATTTAAGATAGTTTGGACATTTTCAGACCCTTTGGAGACTTTAGACCCCTTTTTCTCTTTCACCTTTAGACTCAATCAGACCCCTCAGGTCCTTTTAAGACCCTTGGACTCATAAGACCATTGAAACACTTTAGACAACTGAGACCCTTTATGCCGCTTATATCCCATCGACCTGTCAGACCGTTAGACCCTTCTTGACAAGCTATCGGGCGTACTGTACACTGCAGTGTACAGTATCAGTTTTGTTCAATCGGGCAACAAAAAAATTATTTAAAAATCAATTCTCGAATCAGTCAAGTTACTCTTGGAGTATTTGATCAATGCAAACAACTCAGCAGTATAGTTCGCTGGAGCTATCTTTTTTTTTTTTCTTGAATGATTTTCTTTTATCAACCACTGTCACAACGGGAACCCAACGGTTCACGGGTCATCTAGTATATTCCTAAAACTCTCATCTTGTATATAGTATGTATGTAATATATATATATATATATATATATTATATATATATATATATATATATATATATGTAGTTCCTGAATACAGCCAAAACGGTCCATGATAAAACAAAAATTTTCAGGCCACCTTACTCACCATTCCCCTGTGGTGTGCATAATCAAGTTTCGTTCAAATCGGGCAATGAAAACAATTTTAAAAAAAATCAATTCCCGATTCAGTCAGAGTACTCGTCGGAGTATTCATCAATGCAAACAACCTCAACGGTATAGTTGCTGGACTATGTCTTTTTTTTTTTCTTGAAATGATTGAAAATCATTTCAATCTCATTCAATATCAATCAATTTCATTTAATCATTTTCAATCTTTTTCTTGAAAAAATCCAAACATTTAGTATCGACAACGAACGATATATTTTCAAGCATAAAAAACCTGCCTTTTGATCTAATACTTCCGTGTTCATTAATAAATAAAATTGTGTTTAGAAGATTACCGACAATAATTTTTATCCACTTTCTTTTCTCCGTTTTTTTTCTTCATATTGACCGCAATATCAAGTTTCGTTCAAATCGGGCAACGAAAAAAATTATTAAAAATCAATTCCCCATTCAGTCAAGTTTTGGTATGATGATCCATAAGCGCAAGGACAAACCATGGAGAATGTGTTGATATACCTCGAGGAACCGGTTTCAGCATGGACAACTGTATGTGGTCTTAGCCGAGGAAGGTGAAGGAAAGGTCAAGTATTCCTGAAGGATGGGAGATCAACGCAAGTATGTTGTCATTAACGCGTGCTTCGGTGAACATTGCATATGAGATAAATGCTCAAATTTTCTTCAAGTTAAAGTTTGACCACCAAATAATATGAAAATTTTGTGTTTTTTTTATTGTTATTTTTTTCCATCAACCGCTGTCACAACGGGAATCCAACGGGTTCACAGGTTGTCTCGTATACGATAAAGCTCTTTCTAACCACTGATTCACTGACTGACTGATATTAAAGATAGGTACCGTACGGGTGATGTAGAAAGGTGAAATTTTGTGTGCTGATGGACATCGAAGCTGTCACACCAGGAAAAAATTAAAACCACAGAATCGTCAGACATCTATAAATGAAAATATAAATAAATGAAAAAATAAAAATAAATAAAAAATCAAATGCAGTTGAGCGACCCGAGACAATGAGGAAGCACAGTTCATATGCTTACACAATGTGCAAGCACACCCCCCCGCTAGTATATACAGTTGTGGCCAAAAATATTAGCACTTTTGCATTTTTTTTTCAAATAACTCATAATTTTCTCAAAAAAATAACTTGAAATTGACAAAAGTATTTGGTGTCCACAATTAAATATTTCACTGTTAATATTATATAACATTTGATTTTGATTCAGCACTTAATATGTCCTTTTAAATCCAAAAAGAAAAGAAATGGCATTGACAAAATTATTGACACCCTTGACTTAATATTTGGTCAAGTGGACAAAACAACTGCAGTCAAGTGCTTCCTATGGCCATGAATGAGCTTCCTACACCTCTCTACTGGCAGTTTGGCCCACTCTTCTTGTGCAAACTGTCCAGTTCTCCCAATTTGGAGGCTGCTTGCTCTAACTGCTGTTTTCAGAATCTCCCGCCACCAGGTGTTCAAGAATGGGAATTGAGATCTGGATTCAAGTTGCTGGCCACTTCAAGAACAGTCAGCATTTTGTTTTTGAACCATGTCTGGGTGCTTTTTTGAAAGTGGTGTTTTCACATGATTGTCCTGCTGAAGACTTCGACGAGACTGAGCTTTCTGACACTGGCGTTTGAATATTGCGCTCAAAATGCCATGGTAATCTCCTGATTTTCATGATGCCACACGATATATATTATATATAATATATAATATATACCTATATATAACATAAATGTATATATTATTAATATATATACATATAATATTATATATTATATAGTAATATATAATTATATCGCACTTTGGGAATGTCAGTGTCGTGATGTATGTCAGTGCAACTCCCTCCATTACTCCAAAACCATAAACCAAGCAGCCTGAATCTTTGCATGCATACCAAGAAAACTCCAAGGAAGTGCATGAGTGAAAATTGGGTGTTTGGGTTAATTGAAACACCCTTTTTGAAGATGATTAACGGCCTCATTTCATTATATTATTTATCAGGCACATCCTTGGTAACTGCTGTCTGTCGGGGCTCAAAGCGTATCCGAGGTAACCCCGCTGGGGTCTTTAGCCGCCATATTTTTTGGCCTGTTCAACTATGCTTCGACTTGGAACAGGCCACAACGATTTCTTAACGATAGTTTTTTTTCACTTTCCTCACTCATATTATTGAATGCGTGTTTATCATAACTGCAAATCGTTGTATACATCGCTTTTGTAAGTGCTATCGTTTTCAAATTAGGTGCTTGGAGTGATATCATGCACATGATGCAACTTTCCACGATCTACTCTCAAGGACTAATTAAAGTACATCATCGAAATATGATTTCGGCTTTGAGGATTGGATATCATCCGGACTACTGAAACTGAGGACGAAGAAGGAACCTGAAGAAGTAAAGAGCAAAGATGGATAAATAAGTGTCAAAATGTGGAGTGAAATCTGATGATTTAAAGAAATAACGAGTCTTATAACGAAGCCGTTATACCTATTTACTTTAAGCAAGCAAGGCTATGGTCCCTCCTCCTCCATATATCCACAAGAAAATGTGAAATTTCCAAAGCATTAAACATCTTTGCCACCGTTTAGAGAATTATATTGAGTGAACAAAAGATTTCGGAATGTGCCATAATTAACCAGCTTCATTGAGCTAAATGATTTAATGCATCCACTGCTTTAGCCCATTCCCTGTCCTCCGGAGGGACTGCTTATCCTTAGTGTCTGGCAGATCTGTGTCTATATTTTCGGCGGTTTTGCGAGGTGCTCTTCAGGGAATCAAAACAAATCTGGTGAAAACGGCCATTTTAAAATAAAGTTGTGACGTTTGCACAGACCACGAACCGATGTACCACGTGACGCGTGCACAGACGAGCAGGCAACGTTGAGGGTTCACTGCAAAGTTTATTTCACGTGCGATTAAACTTCATTAAGCCTTCAGATTTGTTCTATACAAAACAGCAACTATTTTGTGAATAAAGTAATTATTTGAACAAATTCATTTAATTTCTCTAATTGTTGCAGGCGTGGTGAAGACCGGCTTTAATGTTAAAGGGATCCTATATGGTATGCAGCCACAGCTTGACCAGCCGTTCTTTATCAATCATTTAATTGGAGTGCTTGCTTGAGTGCTGAAGCCACTTGCCAAGTACCCGACAGTCGATAACAGTACAGTTTCTGTCCCGATCGGGATGTATAGTCGGCAGTTGCCACAAGGAAGAGGGACACGATTTACAAACGTTATATGTTTTCTCTCTGTGAATTTCAAAGCAAAATGTATTTGATCACACCTGATTTCTGAGCTGTTTGCCATGTTAATGCGTTTTCCAAATTACAGAGCCAAATTTTCTTCTACCCGTCACATGACGATTGGCAGCTGCTTATAAAGATTAATATTTATGCACATTTCCCTGAAACGTATATAATGCAATGTTGTTTTTATAATTTCTCCATTGAAATTCCCCCAAAACAAGGGTGAAAGTTACTCAAGGTTTTTGCGTTGTATACAGTATGTACTGGAGTCGGTAATCACAATGACCCCATTCTGCCGATTCCTGAAGAATTGCCGATATCGGCCAAGCACTAATACTGTGTGTTTGTGTGTGTGTGTGTGTGTGTGTGTGTGTGTGTGTGTTCCATAAGCATAACATTTTCTCTGTGATAACTCCCCTCCTCCCACGTCTCTGTTCTGTCTCTGTCTTCTGTCTCTGTCTCTGTCTCTGTCTCTGTCTCTGTCGTCTGTCTCTGTTCTCTGTCCCCCTACTGGGCAGTCTGTGAGCTGGGTGTCACGTCATGGTGCTGTGTAGTTTTGGTGAGCTGGGAGCTGCCTTTGCTGTTAGTTGTTCACCTCTTTCGCATCTTTGTTTTCGCATTGTTTCTCACCACCCACCCCCTTTGTTTTAGGTTCATATCATTATTATTTCATGTATCATTCTTTTGTGATTTAAACTTCTCCCCTGTTATTCTTCCCTTCATTAGAGTCAAAATAGAGAGAAGAGACAGACAGGACAGACATAGAGACACACAGAGAGACGCAGAGAGACAGAGACATACAAGAAAGGAGAGTTGGGGAGAGCGGAGAGCGCGGGAGAGCGGAGGGGAGCGGGAGAGCCGGAGAGGAGAGAGCGGGAAGCCGGGAGAGTAGGAGAGTAGGAGAGGGGAGAGAGGGGAGGGGAGGGAGAGTAGGAGATAGAGGGGAGAGTAGGAGAGAGATGAGAGAGAGATGAGCAGAGGGAGAGAGGGAGAGAGGGAGAGGGGAGATAGGGAGAGAGGAGAGAGTGAGAGAGGAGGAGAAAGGAGAGCGGGAGAGCGGGAGAGAGGGAGAGAGGGAGAGAGGGAGAGAGGGAGAGCGAAGAGAGGAGAGAGGGAGAGACACAAACAGACAGACAGACAGACAGCGCATGCGATGTGACCGTGAGTGAATTATTGGCTTTCCATTGCTTCCGCATGTTTATGTATTACTTCGTTTAACGTGCCTTGAGCTGTTTTCAGTTATTTACATTTCCCTCCACCGTTGCTATTTTTAGCATGGCCGGCATGATGAGTGTTCGTTCTCGCGGCACCGTATTCAGCTCATTAAGTCGGAAGGATGGCCTCACGTGCGTCCCTCCTGCCCACGTGGCGGTCGAAGCGATTATTATTGCCGTTGGTGGAATTATCAGTGCTGAGAATGTCCTCACAGCGTCGAGAATGTACAAGAAAGTTCTTGTTTTTGTTTTACAAAAAAGTATGGTGGCGAGTTTTGTGGAATCAGGCTTATCCGTCGAGCCTGACATTTTCATTCCAGTTTCTCTGCTCGATTCTCCATCAGTAAAGGTTATTATTTCCAATACTCCACCCTACCTGGAGAATGAAAAAATAGAATGTACCCTTCGTCCTTTTGGTACAGTCGTGTCTCACATTTCAATGGTTCCCTTACGGTGCCACGATGATCATTTTAAACACGTTTATTCCTTCAGACGTCAACTCTTCATGGTTTTGAATGAGAACCCTCATGATGTTGACATCAGTTTCACAATTAAACATGATAATTAGAATTATCAAATGTATGCAACAACACAGGTGTTAACGTGTTACGCCTGCAATCAGCACGGACATCTGCGAAGGGATTGCCCAGGTAATCCCAAATAAACTAATTAAGTGTCAAATGAGACCACCATGCTACCTGAAGGACTGGAGTTTCGTCCTTCATCAGAAGGACAGCAATCCCTTCCTTCACAACATTTCCATCCGGCAGAGATAAGTGATGCTGATGCTTATTTCACCGTTGTTACCCGGAATAAAGCACAGAAGCGTGAATTTGATAATAAAATAATTAGTCGGGTGGAACCGAAAAGGTCTCCTTCTTAGGCGCAAGCTGTCACAGCACCTGTTAAAAAATTACCTGAACCCATTCCCATGAACTCATCTTCCGAGCAGCCTTGTACCCTCGTTGTTAGTACATGTGAAACTGTTGTTCCCAGTGTGCCCAATGAACCGATGATATTCTTGTGAAATTGATGAAACCCACCCCCCCCCTCCATGTGCAGTTGCTATAGTTAAATTGATACACCGGATGTACAAATTGATTGTAATGTAGAGGTGGGTGCACCTGCGGCACCTGATCAAATTGCTGCTGAAAAACAGCAGGGGCTTGCGGTAGATAGCATGGGATATGAGTTTTATGGAAATCCTCTGTTGTCTCGGCTTTAAGTGACGCTAGCGGTGATATGCTTTCTCAAAACCCTGAGGTTGATTCCTCAGTTTACTCCGAATTGCCGTTCGTGCTTTCTTGCAACAAAAGTTTTTGGAAATGGGGGTCAAAATTAAAGACCATTTTCAAGGTCTAGAAGATTTTATTCAAGTGGCTCGATAATTGATTTCTCGACCTGATAGATATAACAATACAGACCCTCAACACCACTGGTTAAAAAATTTCTGGAGTTACGCTCGGAATTAACTTTATGATCATGGCTGATTTATTCCTTGCCGGCGACCCCTTAAAGATGAAACTACCCATTGCTAGCCGAAATATCAATGGTGGTTGCACATCTCTTCGTAAAGTGCAAGTTAAACAGCTAGTTGAGTGTAACAAGGTTGATATCTTACTCCTACAAGAAACTCACTCGGACTGATGATTATTCAACTGAGTGGGATTTTTTTTTTTTTTTAATTGCTGAAGATCAATTTTTTTTATTGTTAAAGGACATTGGTTTTTCAGTAGTCTTTCAAGTCGATTTGTTGGGACATCCATCTTTTTTTTGGCAAACTCTTCCTTTAACTTCAGTTTCCTTTAAAGAAATTGTGAAGGGATATTTAGCTTCCCTGACCTTCTCCATTAGTAAACACCCTTTTACAATAGTCAATGTGTATGCACCAAGTACAAACGCTGAAAGATCTTCCTTCTTTGGCCGTCTTGATTCCTATCTTGCTAATGTTTCCTCCTGGCCACTTCCTATGTCTTTGGAGGAGATTTTAATTGCACACTAAACCCTCCCTTGATAGGAATGGAGCTGAGCCGCATGTAGCCAGCACGAGATCTCTTGTTCACTCCATCTCAAGATTCAAGTTGACTGAACATTTGGAGATTACAACATCAGACGCAATAACAATTTACTTTGGTGACACTGCCAAACAATTTAGTGTCCTCAGCTCGACTTGATAAATTAATGTTCTGATCACTTCCTTAACCTCGTCTTCAACACTTCTATTCTCCCATCTGGGTTTTCTGATCACCATGTAGTTGTAATGCGGTTTCAATTGCCATTTGTTAAGGTGTGAGTCCATATTGGAAGGTCAATACAGCACTCCTTCAAAACAAGTTCTTTGTTTCTTCTTTAAGACCTTTTGGGCACATTACATCACAATGAATCGAGACTTCTCTTGTTTACATCAGTGGTGGGGATAACGGTAAAGCTCAAATTAGAGTCTTTTGTCAAAATTTCCCACAACACAGTACTCGAGATCATGACATCGATATAGACCAGGTGAAGACACAATTCTTCACTTGCAAAACAAGATGTCCTCTCTAATAATAATGGGCAGCGACAAATGTTGTATGAAAGAAAGCCCTTTTGAATGAATTATTGCTGACGCGTGCAAAAGTGCACTTCTTCGGATGAGAATGGTTCACTCGCAACAACTGAATACTCTCGAGCAGGCTCTTCTTTATGCTAAAAAAATGCCTCAAAAAATTATAAACAAACATTGACCTTGCGTTCTGCTGACGAAAGGATTTTGACCGATTCGAGTGACATTAAACTTATTTTAAAAAATTATTTTCTCACCTCTACTCCTCGAAGCCCACTTCCCTAGGCCATACACATTCATTTACTGATACATTGCCTACACTTACTGAACCCAGAACTTGACTGTTGAGGGTGAAATAACATTCGATGAACTTGCTAGTTTGTTAAAAGCTTGCCCACCAATAGAACACCTGGTATAAACAGGTTGCCAGTTTAATTCTTTCAGCACCTTGTGGGATCTGCTGGGACCATGTCTATTAATGTTATTTTTAGAAAGTATACAGACTGGTAAACTTCCCCTAAGCTGTAACGTGCTATCATTTCATTAATTCCAAAAAAAGAAGAAACTTCAACTTGTGAGAACTGGCGCCCATCCCTCTACTTTGTGTCGACTATAAAATCCTGTCCAAGTTACTTGCCAATCGCTTAAAGACTTTAATTGGACACATTGTATCTCCTGACCATGTTATTGTTTCCGGTTAGATCGATATTTAACAATATTTTTTCTGTTTCGTGATTTGATTTATATTTGTTATTGTCAGAATGTTAACATTGGCCTGATCTTTCTCGCGTCAAGAAAAGCTTTTGATCGTGTTGACCATTCCTATTTATTTGAAATTTTGAAGGGGTTTGGGTTTGGTCCTTTCTTTATTTCTTGTATTAAATTACTGTATCACACAATTTCAGTTTAATAAACATCAATAACAGTTTATGTTCACATTTTCCAGTTCAGCGAGGTATTAGACAAGGTTGCCCTCTCTCTGGGTGCCTGTATTCCCTGCTATTGAACCATTGCTTGATTCATTTACGTAAAAAGCTTTCTGGTTTGTTAATCCTGTCAAGGTGCTTGCATATGCTGATGATGATGATGATGTGTGTGTGATTGTCAACACTCAGTCTGACATTGCTGTCCTACAAGTGCTCTACATGAATTCACTCTGGCATCTTCTGCGACTGTTAATTGGAGCAAGAGTAAAGTCATAACTGAAGTCTTGACAACTTAGGGTGAATGCACTCTCAAAGGGCATTCCTTACCTCATGTGCCAGCTGATTCAGCATTTGCAACCAGATCTCAATCTGAGGCAATGTGGCTTTGACCTGCAAGGCATTGTTGTGCATGTCAGCAGCCAAGCTGTTATTTCCTGCAGGGCTTGTGTCCGAATCCTGCGCATTTGTGAGTTCCAAGGGTGTGATGTTGATGATGCCCTTGAGGTGAGGAAGAGGTTCACTGAAGAACAAGATAGGACAGAGAGGACCTTGTTGGATTTCCTATGACTCAAAAAGTAAATATGGGAGTAGCATTTTTAAAAATAAACATTTGACCGCTCCAAAAATGACACTGAAACACGTATAAGTCGATATCCTGGAAATTGCATTGACTACATCGAAATACCATCTCTGTTTATTTTCTTCCAAACTCTCTTGTATGTATGCAAAGCTGAATCTTGCAATACATAATTGACGTATATACAATTATCTCATAACTCCATATTGTGGTCAAGTTCTGCACGAAATAATTGAGAGTGATTAAAGGTTAAAGCGATTAACAATGACTGAAAGAGAAAAAAAATATTCGAATAATAGGAAAGTATTTCTGGTTGGAGAACACATTATTATAATACTACCTCAATTTGCCCATCTTTAAACATAAAAACACTGTTAAGATAATGTGGGTTTTGTGTATGTAAATAATTTAATGTGATGTACACATTCTTAATCCATAGTTTGTATGAAGAATATAAATATGTTTTTTGAGCCATTTGGGGTTAGTAAGATGGCCAACACGGTGTAGTTTCTAGGTTTGTCCTTTCACCAAACATCCTCCCCTCCAACTTCCATTTTCCGATTATTTCTCCCCCTTTCTTCACCAAGTTTGTGTAGGTTAGAAAAATTGGATTTTTTTCTTGAAAATTGGTGACATCAAATCCTTGAAGCCGTTGCCTTCAAACAAAAAGCCATCTCTTCTTTGAAGGCAAATCAAACCGAAGTCAAACTCTGTATCATTCACAAAAATCCGGAAAGAGTGTTGGTGCCCCCTTTCAGGAAAGCCAGAAAACACCATCTTGCCAGCCTCAAGGCTGAACTCTCAACCTGTCTCCTCCTTAAAGACGCTGGTGGCTTTGTTAAGTCAGTCTCTGGAGAATGCTCTCCCTCCTTCCCTTCCCTCACTACAAATGGCTCCAGAGCTGACTTGCTAATGAGAAGGCCGAATACCTCAACTCTGTGATTGCTTCCAAATCTTGTGTACCCAACTACTCAATCCCTACACCTACTTCCTCTCATACCCAACTGTTCCTGGATACTGGCATGTTGCCTCATTGCAAAGGTGGAGGGTTTATGGTTAACCTTGACTTCGATTTTTGTGAAAGGCCCAGACAGCATCAGTGCATGTACCCTAAAAACCTGTTCGGCTGCTCTTGCACATCCTCTTTTTGCTCTCCTACCCAATGTTATTTGCCACAGGTCATCTTCCATATGCTTTTAAGTCGTCCAACATCAACCCACATTACATAAACAGGGGCAAACACTGATCTACTTTACAACAAACGTATCAGCTTACTTCCAAATCATGGATCCATAATAGAAGTTGACATCAAATCCTCCTTTTCTCCAAAAGCCTAATCCCAGATCAGTTCAGTTTCAGACCCAGTCGTTCTACATTGTATATTGCTGCTTCGACTCTCCCAGCAATTGATGGAAGCCTCAATCTTCAGAAATGAGATCAGGGCCATCTCTCTGGACTTACCTCGAGCATTTGATAGTATGGCACCTTGCCTTGATCTCCGAACTCTCTGCCCATGGCATGCAAGCCACCTCCTCTCCATGGCACACTGACTTCCTCCACTCCCCATATTCAGCATGTAGCTCTTAATGGGATCCTTCATCTCCTCTCTCGTTAAGGTTTGAGTGCATCAAGGGAGTGTCTTGGGCCCAGTTTTGTTCCTCATCTTCATAATGATCTTTTGATTGCTGCCCATCTCTTTGCTGTTGATGTGAAATCATGCTCACCTCTTTGCTGTTGATTCCACCCTCTGCTGTGACATCCCTCATCCTTCAGACGGCAGGTAACAGCCGCTTCTTCCCTCTCTCTCAGACATTGATATAATCAGGAGCTGGTCTAACACTGGGAGTAGGCCTTTTAATCCTAACAAATCACACACACCAAACACTCTCTCCAAAAGAACCATCAGTCAAACCTCCCATCTGCTTCTGAAACAAACCATTTGAAGAGGTTAAATTACTCAAACTTTTGGGCCTCACCATCATCTTTCTTGGGCAGACCATAAATTTCCTAGATGACCTCCCAAAGCCAGCGGCTGACGGGCATCCTTTGTCAGTCTGAACTTTTTTACAAACCTACACAGGCCTTCATTTACAGCCTTGATGAAGTTACTGCTCTCCCCTTTTGGCTGGTGGCCATGCCTCACACTTGTCCTTCTTGATGCTGTCAAAAGGAAGGCCCTCAAATTAGTCCGATCTTCAGCAACGAAGCTGTGTGTCTGGGCCTGTACTTTCACATCGCAAGGCAGGGTTGGTGACCTCTGTTTTCTATCACCCCCTTTTTCGGTCTTGTACCCTCTGCCTCATTGTGCTCTGTTCTTCCAGGTTTCCACATGGCAAACACATCCATTACCAGTTACCCTCTTGTTCAACTCCAAAGATTCATTCCCACTGCTCACCTCCACTCATTTGTTCTCTTTTATCTTGCCTGTGGAATGAACTTTCCCAAGCCTGTTGCATCCCATTCTTCCCTCCAGGGCTTCAAGACATCTGTTCAACACTAACTCAAGTCATCCCGAATTCTGACCCTTGATCCACATTCTCTTATACCACAAATAACCCCACCCTAAGTACTCCTCCTTTCAAAGTTATTGTGATTTCCCCCTCTCCCTCACCCCTTTTAGTTTGTTCGTTGTTGGTTGGTTTGTTCATTTTAATGTTTCATCACCACTTTCCCCTTCCTCTTCTTGCTGTGTTTCAGCTTGTGTAAAGCTTGTTGACCTCCTTCCCCAAACCTTGATTTTGCTCTCACTTGCACTTCCTGTTAGGTGTTTCCCCTTTTTCATTTGTTTGTTCCCTCAATTCTGCTCTCGCTCATCATAAGCCTCGATCATGTTATACAAAATAAAGAGGAGACAAAAAATATGAAGATCTGAATGGGGCCTACCTGAGCACATAACATGGACAAGGTCAAATTAGGACCAGTGCCAAAAGTATTCGTGAACGCACTCAACAAAATGCTTAAATGTACTACATTAACCAATTCGCAAATATGTGTTAAACAAGGCAAATCCAGAAAGGTATCCTCAACTTTGAAGACAATTTCTCAGAAGAGTGTCCAGTCACAAATGGAATATGGAACATGGAAAATGAAAATAAAAGCAGCTGGTTGTGGATGTTTATTTATCCTGATGTCTCGCAATCTTCTAAATCTTTTTGTTCCAGAAAATGTTGGTAAAACTAAAAATTGATGAAGAAGTGCTGGGTTTCACAAAATGATGTCTCTGGCTGCAATATTTCCAGGGGCAAGTGAATATAAATATTGTATGCAGAAGAAACTACAAGGAGTCTGCCTCATTCTGTGTATATATTGTAAGTAGAGCAGAAGATAAACTACAAAGGAGTCTGCTCATTTTGTGTATATATGATAAGTAGAATTTGAATATTCAATTCCTTCATTACCTGCAGCTTTCCAGGACATGCTGAATAAGATCCAGCCAGATGAATGCCACATATTCCTCAGTCATTTGAGAGGCTAAGCCTTTTTCAAACTGTTTAACTTGACAGGCTGCACACACAAGGGGGGGGGGGGGAGAGACAATACTTTACTGGTGGAAGAGCAGTTTTCACCCTTTAAATACCAATGCTGCACTGGCAATATATGAATATCAAATAATGCTGTAATATTGAAAATGCAATCATTTTCAGATCTGAATCCAAAATGCAAATGTCATTAATTTCAGCACATATGCCTGATCTTTACACCAGAAAAGAATAGCTATAAAGCCCCCCAAAAATTCAAAGATTTTGTTTTCATATGGATTACAATCACAACAAGTAAAAAAAGACATGAATTGTCTCAGCCCCCATTGCTTTAGTAATTTTTCTGCACGGAGTAAAGGGCTGGTCCATATTTGTGTACAACAAGCTGAATACCATGAATGAACCTGATGTGGAATGAAAGCTGATTACCAAATGATGTTGATACTTTGGCAGCCGATTACCAGACAATATAAACATGTGAGGGCCGCTCGAAGCAAAGAGCTCCATTCTCCAGAGAAAATTTATTTCCAAATGTCATCACCGATTTTCAAATTTTTCAAAACCTGCGCTCACGGCACGTTAAATAAATACTCTGAATGCTTGTAAATCATGGCTTTCTCCACAAAGTGTTGGTATTCACCAGAAAGGACCCTAGGACCACCGAAAAGTTCAATCTCTTGCGAGAAAAGGCTAACATAAGTGCCATGTGCCTGCACGACTGCACGGCGTCACGTGACCCGCCAGCTCGTGGTCCGATGAAATGTTTCAACAACATTTTAAAACGTTCCTTTTTCACTGGAATTCTTTTGGATACTTGTAAAGCACATCATCAAACCTTCGAAAATATAAGCCAAGAATCGGATAGATAGAGCGCTAAACGAAAAGCAGTCCCCCAGGGGGACACGGTACGAGTCAAGCAGTGAATAGAAAGCATGTGGTGTTCCTTTCAATACCCAACGGTTATTTGAATTTAATACATTTTCCTGGTGAAAAGTGTGTTTCTGCTCGGATTTTTACGAAAAGTATCTACGTTAAGACTGTAGCTACACCAGAAGGTTCCAAAAGTGAAAACAGAAATCGAATAGAACTTAAGATAGCCTCTTGACGTGCATGGAAGGCGATGGAAGCCAATAGAAGCCTCCCCTGGTGCAATGCATTCCACACAGGCGAGGATACAAAACATTCAAATTCACAAATCTTGATGCAACCGAGTGTGAATCAACCTTAACGACGGCGAAAAGTAAAAACAGAATTTAAATTGAACTTATAAAAAAACAATTTGAAAACTCCTCCTATTGACAGAGTCAAACATCGGGTCACATGGGCTGAGCAGACCAATCACAGTCATGACGTAAATGTGAGGAGAATGAGGAGGAGAAAACAATTGGAAAACCCCTCCTATCTACAGCGTCAATCGGTAACTTAAAATGGCTCCAGTCAGCCATCTTGGATCTGATTTCGAAAAAAAAAATGGCATGCGTATGCCAAGCCATCATTTGTTATCTAGGTGCCAGTTAGAAACAATATCGGTAAATGCTGAGGATGTGTTCAACATTAGTGTTTTTTTACAACTAAAATGCCGCCAGTCAGCCATCTTGGATCTGATCTCTAAAAAACCATGCCATGCATATGTAAGCCATCACTCGTATCTGTGTGCCAAGTTAAACAACATCGGTAAATGCTTGCCCGAGAAATGTTGAGGATGTGTTCAATATCAGGGTTGTTTTTTTACAACTAAAATGGCCGTCAGTCGGCCATCTTGGATCTGATCTCTATAAAAACAATGCCATGCATATGTAGCCATCATTCGTTATCTGTGTGCCAAGTAAGTTAAACAACATCGGTAAATGCTTGCCAATAAATGCTTGAGGATGTGTTCAATATCAGGGTTGTTTTTTTTACAACTAAAAATGGCCGTCAGTCGGCCATCTTGGATCTGATCTCGAAAAGCATGATGTACGCATGTGCACCATCAATGTGTTGTCTTTTGTGCAAAGCCAGAATAAAATCGGTCCATGCATGTCTGAGATATGGTTGCGAACCCACGCATGCACGGACATGAAAATCGAGACCAAATCCATGATCCCCCAATTCGACTAAGTCCAAGGGGACAAACAACTATAGAAGACGAGCAGAGTACTCAACCTTCGGGCGATCTTGTTCAAAGCATGAAACACGTTCTTCTGACACATACCTTTATTTGGGCGGTGTATAAGCTACAACATAAATAACCCAAGTTACTTGCATGAGCAAAAACATATCTACGGCTTATAATTCAAAACACCTCACTGCACTGAAAATGTGGGGACAGGAATACTGCTCTGTAAAATGGGGGACTTGCAATACCCTCCCCATCTGGACCAATCCACCAAACCCCTCGAAGACCACGGAAAAAACTAAAAACACCCCGATACATAATTGGGGTCAGCTGTCCGATGCAGCAAATCTGGATGTAATCGGCCAGACTGTTGTGGAGAGTAGCATGACAAAGAAACACACACACACAAAACACCGGTCGTGGGATTATAGCAAAAAAAAAGATTACAATTGTGATTTTATTATAATTTTTGAACAATGATACAATGAAAATGAGTGTTTAATGGAAAAAGAAGTTAAAACATTCAAATAATTATGATGGGAAATGTGAGATCGTCTTTCATTTACCAAATGAGACGAATCAGGTTCAAATGAATGACAAACTGCAATTCTTAGCTGAGCTTCTAGTTTCATACCAGCAACTCTGCTCCTAGTTTATATCTCAACAGATTCAACCCAGAAATGTCATTTGCACAAATCCGTTGAAGCAAACATTGACGAGTTGGCATCAAAGTCTGTGGCTTCAGAATAATTACAATAGGGAAAATATTTTCTTGGATGCATTTTTCGGAAAAGACATGCATCATCCGCCGAATAATTATGACTTTTGATACAACCTCTCTGTCCTCTAACATAGACCAAACACAAACATCCATTACAAATCTCTGTTCATCATATTCAGCAATTTAAAACTGCCACATGCCAGCTGGCTGAGTGTTCACACTGAATCAACCACTTTGGCATTTCTGTGAAGGTTTCCTGTGACTGTGGGTCTGTATGACCCAATTCCTGAATTAAACTCCACATCTCTCGTATTGGCACATCCTCCCTTCTGGACATGGTAAAAATAATATTTCTATCCAACCTCTGGCCATGTTCTTGTGAAAGCCCATATGTCCGGCATTTGTAAGGGTGTGAGCTTAAGGCTGAAGAATATGGCCGCTCACAACAGGCCAACTAGCAGGGACTGCAATCTGCGCTCTCACAAAAGGAAGGGTTAAACTCCCAAAATCTACACTCTCTTGATCATCTTTTCTCAAGTTTATGGAACTGTCTCCCAGAGACGGATCACTTGATTCTTCCTCTAAAGCTTCGAGCAGTAAGGCACAATCATTTTCCTGTCACCTTGCCCCCGAACAACCACCCCTGCAATAATTTCTTCCCTGAATAATCCCACCCAACCCAACACTGCTTGCAGGTTACTGTGTTTCTTCTCCTCTTCCCTGTCCTCCTTTTCTATTCGTTAATTTCCTTTGGTATGTGTTGTCAAAACGTTGGCCCTTATTGCTGCACTTTCATGAAGTTGCCTTTTTCGATGATCTTAAAATTAACAAGGAAAGCTCTTACCAAGTCGATCTCGGATGTAAATCAACTGGCTTGAGGGCTTGCATCCTGTGGTTGATCGTCCTCCCAATAAACAGGACTCATTGGACACCAACAGGCTTGACATCCTCCACGAGAGTAGTTAGTAGTAGGGCATCCTGTCACATTAAACGACAGTGAAAAACAAAAAGCGTTCCCTGGTCCTATGTTTTTTCCTTGATAAACAGTAGTCTCCGGCTTTTTTCTAGCCTTTCTTAGCTTGAGCTAGCTTAAACTAAAAATATTATCTAGTGAAAGACAATGAGTCTTTTCTATTTTATTTATAGTGACATCGGACTAAACATCCAAGTGAACCCTCGTCCAGAATAATCACTACTATGATATTAAAATAAGAATATAATATCCATAATAATAAATGGAAGATGATGCGTCAGTCATCCACCCAGTGTTGTGACTGTTATCTGTGTAAGGTGGTGTGTGTGTGTTGTGTGTGTGTGTGTGCTTGTGTGTCCTCCTAACTCAAAAACCATGAGACCACTAATTGGGTGTGAAACTTTTGCAGGCATACTGAGGAACTCCAAGGGAGTGGAGTACGTGGATGAAAACTGCGGGTATTCGGCTTCCAATTAAACACCCCTTTGAGAGATAAATTAATGCCTATTTACATTATACCTTTTATTCAAGGTCCCATCCTGCGTCAGCCACTTGGTCACGCCCACTATCCCTTGCAGGGTCTTAATTGCCGATGTTTGTTTTGCCAACAATGCCTTGACTTGGAACAGGCCGCAACGGTTCTTAATGTATAAAACGTTTAAAGGTTTTTTTATTTTCTTTTTAAACTTTCCCACCTCATTTATCTCGATGCCTGATACTCATACAACACAATTGGTGATGTACAATGCTTTTTTCAGTGCTATAGTTTTCAGATTATGAGCTATGAGCGATTTATGCATTATATGATGCGATTTTTCAACAATCTAATCTCATAGATGAATAAAGTATCATAACCCAAAATATGATTTCGCTTTTGAGGATCAGAGTCATGTGGAACTAAATAACTGTCAAAATCTGGAGCTGACAAGCTGAAAATGTTAGGAAAATAAGCGATTGTTTTGTGTTTTTGTGGTCAGTGTCCTATTACCATCAGCTTGCTATTGCTTGCCAGCTTGCCGTTCCTCATCAAACCGTTACATTGGAGTGCTTGTTCCGAGTTCTTAAGTCGACTTGGCGAGCACTCGATAAGCTGCTTGGTTGTCCTTTGCAAGCCGTGGTATACACTGCAAAAGTATTCACACTGTCCACTCTGGATACATTGGATGGACGACAAGGTTGAGGACGCCCACCTGCCTGTGTTGGGCCCCAACATTGTAGTTGTCTTCATGAAATATATTTTAAAGGACGTTTCCCCTTTCTTATGGCGATCTGCTTTCCATCAATATGACCCATTCACTCAACAACAGCATAGACATATTAAAAAAAATTAACATTTCGCTTTTTAAAAGTGAATTTCTCCAACCGTTTTGTTGGGAGTGCTTGCTTGAGTGCTTAAGTTACTGCGCGAGTGCTTTACAAGCTTCCATAGCCAGCTTCGGGTTCGGTTCTCATGGTGACATCTCCAGAGGTTAGTTAAGCAAAATTTTAATGAGAGGATTAGAAGAGTTAAAGGTGAACGATGAGGTCAGAGAGAGAATTGAAAATTGTTTTCAGTAATCAACAAAGCAATGAATTTCCCTACTCACGCAGAATAGCCAAGAGCTGGTATCTACACGCTCTGGGCCGTCTAGCCTGGGTCGAATCTCAACCAAGCATAAAAACTGTCATTCCTCGTATTTCACAGGCAGGTTGATTCATCAATGTATGTGCCATCTCTCAGATCGGCATTAAACCTGAGGTGTCACATCAGCCAAGATTTTCTGCCCTGCCTCTCTCCCCCCTCTCCCCACACCTCCCCCTCTGTCCTTCACTCCTCTTAATATTCCCATCAGGAAGCTAGTAAAATAAGAATAATCACAATAATAATAAAGTATATCTGACGCGATTTGTGTAGTTAAGCTCCGGAAACAAAAATGTGATGGACAGACGGACGGACGACAGAACCCATTCTCTATACGAAGTTGGCGGTTGATAATAATAACTAGAACTGCCAAGCAAAACTGCAAGCAGTAATAAACAGGCTTCCAAGTCTGCCATTGTCAGAACATCAAACTTTAATGTCTGTAGTAATGTAGAAGTAAAGAACCGATCATCTGCATACATTTGTAAGCGATTCCAAAAGAAGTATTGTGGTTTCAGAGAAGTGATTTTAAAAGGTTTTCCTTCTATCCATTATGGGCTTAGCCAAACCACATGACAGATGACAATCGTTGCCAACAAATTTTCCCCATGGGTATGCAATCATATCTGTAAAGCTATGTGTCGATCGGTAAGCGAGTTCAGAAGGGAGATTCAAAAGTGTTTTTTTTTCCAATCCAATATGGCCACCAAACAACGGTAACTAATGATGCATTAGTTTCCAAAAAAAAAAACCTCTTCTTTTTACCCCCTGGTATGCCATCATACCTTTAAACTTAGGTCAATCGGTTAAGCAGTTTCATTGAGGAGCGTTTTTAAAGTTTTTCCTTCATTCCAAAATGGCTGCCATACCACATGACTGATGATGTCATAGTTTGCAAACTCTTTTAGATCCTCGTGGAGGATCTCTATGTCTTACTCACGTTGTTGTTCTTCATCCCTTCTTGTGGACTTTTTTCTTCACAGGCCCTACAGTTTTCATCGAAACTTTCCGTTGGAAAACTGGCATATATATGTAAAAATACCCGGTCCGCAGACAGTACCATCTTCCGATTTGAAATTCCTCCTAGAAAAAAAATTATTTGACGTCAAGAATATCTCCGCCTTTAATGGAAAAATCACCTAAAAAATTATCTCCGAAACTAGGCAAGCTTTTGAATTCTGTTTGCGGACCTTCGAACAGTGGGCAATTAGCAGAGATGAATTCCACCCGCACAGTATGATACCATCATCCCCGTTATGACGTCTTCCTATTTTTTTGACATTTTTTGTTTCACACCCAGATTTTCATCGGATCTTCGTAAACTTAGCCATGTATATGTCAGAAAGCCCACGCACACAGTAAAACCATCTCCGATTTTGGAAATTCTTCCTAGAAAAAAAGTTGACGTCATAATATCGCCCGCTAATGGAAATCGCCCTATACATTATCTCCGAAACTAGGATCCTCCTCCTCTTTTG
>CM068953.1:118031205-118057327 GCA_035128595.1 Eptatretus atami | reverse complement strand
GATTTTTTTTTTTTTTAATTGCTGAAGATCAATTTTTTTTATTGTTAAAGGACATTGGTTTTTCAGTAGTCTTTCAAGTCCGATTGTTGGGACATCCATCTTTTTTTGGCAAACTCTTCCTTTAACTTCAGTTTCCTTTAAAGAAATTGTGAAGGGATATTTAGCTTCCCTGACCTTCTCCATTAGTAAACACCCTTTTCACAATAGTCAATGTGTATGCACCAAGTACAAACGCTGAAAGATCTTCCTTCTTTGGCCGTCTTGATTCCTATCTTGCTAATGTTTCCTCCTGGCACTTCCTATGTCTTGGAGGAGATTTTAATTGCACACTAAACCCCTCCCTTGATAGGAATGGAGCTGAGCCGCATGTAGCCAGCACGAGATCTCTTGTTCACTCCATCTCAAGATTCAAGTTGACTGACATTTGGAGATTACAACATCAGACGCGCAATAACAATTTACTTGGTGACACTGCCCAAACAATTTAGTGTCCTCAGCTCGACTTGATAAATTATGTTTCTGATCACTTCCTTAACCTCTGTCTTCAACACTTCTATTCTCCCATCTGGGTTTTCTGATCACCATGTAGTTGTAATGCGGTTTCAATTGCCATTTGTTAAGGTGGTGAGTCCATATTGGAAGTTCAATACAGCACTCCTTCAAAACAAGTTCTTTGTTTCTTCCTTTAAGACCTTTTGGGCACATTACATCACAATGAATCAGGACTTCTCTTGTTTACATCAGTGGTGGGATAACGGTAAAGCTCAAATTAGAGTCTTTTGTCAAAATTTCCCACAACACAGTACTCGAGATCATGACATCGATATAGACCAGGTGAAGACACAAATTCTTCACTTGCAAAACAAGATGTCCTCTTCTAATAATAATGGGCAGCGACAAATGTTGTATGAAAAGAAAGCCCTTTTGAATGAATTATTGGCTGAGCGTGCAAAAGGTGCACTTCTTCGGATGAGAATGGTTCACTCGCAACAACTGAATACTCTGAGCAGGCTTTCTTTATGCTAAAAAAATGCCTCAAAAAATTATAAACAAACATTGACCTTGCGTTCTGCTGACGAAAGGATTTTGACCGATTCGAGTGACATTAAACTTATTTTAAAAATTATTTTCTCACCTCTACTCCTCGAAGCCCACTTCCCTAGGCCATACACATTCATTTACTGATACATTGCCTACACTTACTGAAGCCCAGAACTTGACTGTTGAGGGTGAAATAACATTCGATGAACTTGCTAGTTTTGTTAAAAGCTTGCCCACCAATAGAACACCTGGTATAAACCAGGTTGCCAGTTTAATTATTCAGCACCTTGTGGGATCTGCTGGGACCATGTCTATTAATTGTATTTTTAGAAAGTATACAGACTGGTAAACTTCCCCTAAGCTGTAGACGTGCTATCATTTCATTAATTCCAAAAAAAGAAGAACTTCAACTTGTTGAGAACTGGCGCCCGATCCCTCTACTTTGTGTCGACTATAAAATCCTGTCCAAGTTACTTGCCAATCGCTTAAAGACTTTAATTGGACACATTGTATCTCCTGACCAGTGTTATTGTATTCCCGGTAGATCGATATTTAACAATATTTTTTCTGTTCGTGATTTGATTTATATTTGTTATTGTCAGAATGTTAACATTGGCCTGATCTTTCTCGGTCAAGAAAAGGCTTTTGATCGTGTTGACCATTCCTATTTATTTGAAATTTTGAAGGGGTTTGGGTTTGGTCCTTTCTTTATTTCTTGTATTAAATTACTGTATCACACCAATTTCAGTTTAATAAACATCAATAACAGTTTATGTTCACATTTTCCAGTTCAGCGAGGTATTAGACAAGGTTGCCCTCTCTCTGGGTGCCTGTATTCCCTTGCTATTGAACCATTGCCGATTCATTTACGTAAAAAGCTTTCTGGTTTGTTAATCCTGTCAAGGTGCTTGCATATGCTGATGATGATGATGATGTGTGTGTGATTGTCAACACTCAGTCTGACATTGCTGTCCTTACAAGTGCTCTACATGAATTTCATCTGGCATCTTCTGTGACTGTTAATTGGAGCAAGAGTAAAGTCATAACTGAAGGTCTTGACAACTTAGGGATGAATGCACTCTCAAAGGGCATTCCTTACCTCATGTGCCAGCTGATTCAGCATTTGCAACCAGATCTCAATCTGAGGCAATGTGGCTTTGACCTGCAAGGCATTGTTGTGCATGTCAGCAGCCAAGCGGTGTATTTCCTGCAGGGCTTGTGTCCGAATCCTGCGCATTTGTGAGTCCAAGGGTGTGATGTTGATGATGCCCTTGAGGTGAGGAAGAGGTTCACTGAAGAACAAGATAGGACAGAGAGACCTTGTTGGATTTCCTATGACTCAAAAAGTAAATATGGGAGTTAGCATTTTAAAAATAAACATTTGACCGTCCAAAAATGACACTGAAACACGTTATAAGTCGATATCCTGGAAATTGCATTGACTACATCGAAATACCATCTCTGTTTATTTTCTTCCAAACTCTCTTGTATGTATGGCAAAGCTGAATCTGCAATACATAATTGACGTATATACAATTATCTCAGATAACTCCATATTGTGGTCAAGTTCTGCACGAAATAAATTTGAGAGTGATTAAAGGTTAAAGCTGATTAACAATGACTGAAAGAGAAAAAAAATATTAGAATAATAGGAAAGTATTTCTGGTTGGAGAACACATTATTATAATACCTCCAATTTGCCCATCTTTAAACATAAAAACACTGTTAAGATAATGTGGGTTTTGTGTATGTAAATAATTTAATGTGATGTACACATTCTTAATCCATAGTTTGTATGAAGAATATAAATATCATGTTTTTTGAGCCATTTGGGGTTAGTAAGATGGCCAACAGGTGGTAGTTTCTAGGTTTGTCCCTTTCACAAACATTCCTCCCCTCCAACTTCCATTTTCCGATATTTCTCCCCCTTTCTTCACCAAGTTTGTGTAGATTAGAAAAATTGGATTTTTTTTCTTGAAATTGGTGACATCAAATCCTTGAAGGTCGTTGCCTTCAAACAAAAAGCCATCTCTTTGAAGGCAAATCAAACCGAAGTCAAACTCGTATCATTCAACAAAATCCGGAAAGAGTGTGTGTGCCCCCTTTCAGGAAAGCCAGAAAACACCATCTTGCCAGCCTCAAGGTTGAACTCTCAAACCTGTCTCCTCCTTCAAAGACCTGGTGGTGCTTTGTTAAGTCAGTCTCTGGAGAATGCTCTCCCTCCTTCCCTTCCCTCACTACAAATGGCTCCAGAGCTGACTGCTAATGAGAAGGCCGAATACCTCAACTCTGTGATTGCTTCCAAATCTTGTGTACCCAACGACTCAATCCCTACACCTACTTCCCTCTCATACCCAACTGTTCCTGGATACTGCATGTTGCTCATTTGCAAAGGTGGAGGGGTTTATGGTTAACCTTGACTTCGATTTTGTGAAAGGCCCAGACAGCATCAGTGCATGTACCCTAAAAACCTGTTCTGCTGCTCTTGCACATCCTCTTTTTGCTCTCCTACCCGATGTTATTTGCCACAGGTCATCTTCCATATGCTTTTAAGTCGTCCAACATCACCACATTACATAAACAGGGTGCAAACACTGATCTACTTTACAACAAATGTATCAGCTTACTTCCAAGATCATGGAATCCATAATTGCAGTTGACATCAAATCCTTCCTTTTCTCCAAAAGCCTAATCCCAGATCAGTTCAGTTTCAGACCCAGTCGTTCTACATTGTATATGCTGCTTCTACTCTCCCAACAATTGATGGAAGCCCTCAATCTCAGAAATGAGATCAGGGCCATCTCTCTGGACTTACCTCGAGCATTTGATAGTATGGCACCTTGCCTTGATCTCCGAACTCTCTGCCCATGGCATGCAAGGCCACCTCCTCTCATGGCACACTGACTTCCTCCACTCCCCATATTCAGCATGTAGCTCTTAATGGGATCCTCATCTCCTCTCTCTGTTAAGGTTTGAGTGCATCAAGGGAGTGTCTTGGGCCCAGTTTTGTTCCTCATCTTCATCAATGATCTTTCTGATTGCTGCCCATCTCTTTGCTGTTGATGTGAAATCATGCTCACCTCTTTGCTGTTGATTCCACCCACTGCTGTGACATCCCTCATCCTTCAGACGGGCAGGTAACAGCCGCTTCTTCCCTCTCTTCAGACATTGATATAATCAGGAGCTGGTCTAACACTGGGAGTAGGCCTTTTAATCCTAACAAATCACACACACAAACACTCTCTCCAAAAGAACCATCAGTCAAACCCTCCCATCTGCTTCTGAAACAAACCATTTGAAGAGGTTAAATTACTCAAACTTTTGGGCCTCACCATCATCTTTCTTGGGCAGACCATATTTCCTAGATGACCTCCAAAGCCAGCGGCTGACTGGGCATCCTTTGTCAGTCTGAACTTTTTACAACCTACAAGGCCTTCATTTACAGCTTGATGAAGTACTGCTCTCCCCTTTTGGCTGGTGGCCATGCCTCACACTTGTCCTTCTTGATGCTGTCAAAGGAAGGCCCTCAAATTAGTCCGGATCTTCAGCAACGAAGCTGTGTGTCTGGGCCTGTTACTTTCACATCACAGGCAGGTTGGTGACCTCTGTTTTCTATCACCCCCTTTTCGGTCTTGTACCCTCTGCCTCATTGGCTCTGTTCTTCCCAGGTTTCCACATGGCAAACACAGTCATTACCAGTTACCCTCCTTGTTCAACTCCAAAGATTCATTCCCACTGCTCACCTCCACTCATTTGTTCCTCTTTTATCTTGCCTGTGGAATGAACTTTCCCAGCCTGTTGCATCCCATTCTTCCCTCCAGGGCTTCAAGACATCTGTTCAACACTAACTCAAGTCATCCCGAATTCTCACCCTTGATCCCACATTCTCTTATACCACAAATAACCCCATCCCTAAGTACTCCTCCTTTCCAAGTTATTGTGATTTCCCCCCTCTCCCTCACCCCTTTTAGTTTGTTCGTTGTTGGTTGGTTTGTTCATTTTATGTTTCATCACCACTTTCCCCTTCCTCTTCTTGCTGTGTTTCAGCTTGTGTAAAGCTTGTTGACCTCCTTCCCCAAACCTTGATTTTGCTCTCACTTGCACTCTGCTGTTAGTGTTTCCCCTTTTTCATTTTGTTTGTTCCCTTCAATTCTGCTCTCGCTCATCCATAAGCCTCGATCATGTATACAAAATAAAGAGGAGACAAAAATATGAATAGATCTGAATGGGGCCTACCTGAGCACATAACATGGACAAGGTCAAATTAGACCAGTGCAAAAGTATTCGTGAACGCACTCAACAAAATGCTTAAATGTACTACATTAACCACTTTGCAAATATGGTTAAACAAGGCAAATCCAGAAAGGTATCCTCAACTTTTGAAGACAATTTCGCAGAAGAGTGTCAAGTCACAAAGGAATATGGAACATGGGAAAATGAAAATAAAAGCAGCTGGTTGTGGATGTTTATTTATCCTGATGTCTCGCAATCTTCTAAATCTTTTTGTTCCAAGAAAATATTGGTAAAACTTAAAATTGATGAAGAAGTGCTGGGTTTCACAAAATGATGTCTCTGGCTGCATATTTCCAGGGGCAAGTGAATATAAATATTGTATGCAGAAGATAAACTACAAGGAGTCTGCTCATTTTGTGTATATATTGTAAGTAGAGCAGAAGATAAACTACAAGGAGTCTGCTCATTTTGTGTATATATGATAAGTAGAATTTGAATATTCAATTCCTTCATGTACCTGCAGCTTTCCAGGACATGCTGAATAAGATCCAGCCAGATGAATGCCACATATTCCTCAGTCATTTGAGAGGCTAAGGCCTTTTTCAAACTGTTTAACTTGACAGCCTGCACACACAGGGGGGGGGGGGGAGACAATACTTTACTTGGTGGAAGAGCAGTTTTCACCCTTTTTAAATACCAATGCTGCACTGGCAATATATGAATATCAAATAATGCTGTAATTATTGAAAATGCAATCATTTCAGATCTGAATCCAAAATGCAAATGTCATTAATTTGCAGCACATATGCTGATCTTTACACCAGAAAAGAATAGCTATAAAGCCCCCACAAAAATTCAAAGATTTTGTTTTTATATGGATTACAATCACAACAAGTAAAAAAGACATGAAATGTCTCAGCCCCCATTGCTTTAGTAATTTTTCTGCACGGAGTTAAAGGGCTGGCCCATATTTGTGTACAACAAGCTGAATACCATGAATGAACCTGATGTGGAATGAAAGCTGATTACCAAATGATGTTGATACTTTGGCAGCCGATTACCAGACAATATAAACATGTGAGGCCGCTCGAAGCAAAGAGCTCCATTCTCCAGAGAAATTTATTTCCAATGTCATCACCCGATTTTCAAACCTGCGCTCACGGACGTTAAATAAATACTCTGAATGCTTGTAAATCATGGCTTTCTCCACAAAGTGTTGGTATTCACCAGAAAGGACCCGAGGACCACCGAAAAGTTCAATCTCTTGCGAGATAAGGCTAACATAAGGTGCCATGTTGCCTGCACGACTGCACGGCGTCACGTGACCCGCCAGCTCGTGGTCCGATGAAATGTTTCAACAACATTTTAAAACGTCCGTTTTTCACTGGAATTCTTTTGGATACTTGTAAAGCACATCATCAAACCTTCGAAAATATAAGCCAAGATCGGATAGATAGACGCTAACGAAAAGCAGTCCCCCAGGGGGACACGGTACGAGGTCAAGCAGTGAATAGAAAGCATGTGGTGTTCCTTTCAATACCCAACGGTTATTTGAATTTAATACATTTTCCTGGTGAAAAGTGTGTTTCTGCTCGGATTTTACGAAAAGTATCTACGTTAAGACTGTAGCTACACCAGAAGGTTCCAAAAGTGAAAACAGAAATCGAATAGAACTTAAGATAGCCTCTTGAGGCGGCATGGAAGGCGATGGAAGCCAATAGAACCCTCCCCTCGGTGCAATGCATTCCACACAGACCGAGGATACAAAACATTCAAATTTCACAAATCTTGATGCAACCGAGTGTGAATCAACCTTAACGACGGCGAAAAGTGAAAACAGAATTTAAATTGAACTTAAAAAAAAAAAACAATTTGAAAACTCCTCCTATTGACAGAGTCAAACATCGGGGTCACATGGGCTGAGCAGACCAATCACAGTCATGACGTAAATGGGAGGAGAATGAGGAGGAGAAAACAATTGGAAAACCCCTCCTATTGACAGCGTCAATCGGTAACTAAAATGGCTCCAGTCAGCCATCTTGGATCTGATTTCGAAAAAAAAAATGGCATGTGTATGCAAGCCATCATTTGTTATCTAGGTGCCAAGTTAGAACAATATCGGTAAATGCTTGAGGATGTGTTCAACATTAGTTTTTTTTTTACAACTAAAATGGCCGCCAGTCAGCCATCTTGGATCTGATCTCTAAAAAACAATGCCATGCATATGTAAGCCATCACTCGTTATCTGTGTGCCAAGTTAAACAACATCGGTAAATGCTTGCCCGAGAAATGCTTGAGGATGTGTTCAATATCAGGGTTGTTTTTTTTACAACTAAAATGGCCGTCAGTCGGCCATCTTTGGATCTGATCTCTAAAAAAACATGCCATGCATATGTAAGCCATCACTCGTTATCTGTGTGCCAAGTTAAACAACATCGTAAATGCTTGCCCAATAAATGCTTGAGGATGTGTTCAATATCAGGGTTGTTTTTCTTACAACTAAAAATGGCCGTCAGTCGGCCATCTTGGATCTGATCTCGAAAAGCATGATGTACGCATGTGCACCATCATGTGTTGTCTTTGTGCAAAGTATGAATAAAATCGGTCCATGCATGTCTGAGATATGGTTGCGAACGCACGCATGCACGGACATGAAAATCGAGACCAAATCCATGATCCCCCAATTCGGACTAAGTCCAAGGGGGACAAACAACTATAGAAGACGAGCAGAGTACTCAACCTTCAGGCGATCTTGTTCAAAGCATGAAACACGTTCTTCTGACACATACCTTTATTTGGGCGGTGTATAATCTACAACATAAATAACCCAAGTTACTTGCATGAAGCAAAAACATATCTACGGCTTATAATTCAAAACACCTCACTGCACTGAAAAATGTGGGGACAGGAATACTGCTCTGTAAATGGTGGAGACTTGCAATACCCTCCCCCATCTGGACCCAATCCTACCAAACCCCTCGAAGACCACCGGAAAAAACTAAAAACACCCCGATACATTAATTGGGGTCAAGCTGATCCGATGCAGCAAATCTGGATGTAATCGGCCCAGAACTGTTGGAGGAGTAGCATGACAAAGAAACACACACACACAAACACCGGTCTGTGGATTATAGCAAAAAAAAAAGATTACAATTGTGATTTTGTTATAATTTTTGAACAATGATGCAATGAAAATGAGTTGTTTAATGGAAAAAGAAGTTTAAACATTCAAATAATTATGATGGGAAATGTGAGATCGTCTTTCATTTACCAAATGAGACGAATCAGGTTAAATGAATGACAAACTGCAATTCTTAGCTGAGCTTCTAGTTTCATACCAGCAACTCTGCTCCTTAGTTTTATCTCCAACAGATTCAACCCAGAAAATGTCATTTGCACAAATCCGTTGAAGCAAACATTGACGAGTTGGCATGAAGTCTGTGCGCTTCAGAATAATTACAATAGGAAAATATTTTCTTGGATGCATTTTTCGGAAAAGACATGCATCATCCGCCGAATAATTATGACTTTTGATACAACTCTCTGTCCTCTAACATAGACCAAACACATAACCATCCATTACAAATCTCTGTTCATCATATTCAGCAATTTAAACTGCCACAATGCCAGCTGGCTTGAGTGTTCACACTGAATCAACCACTTTGGCATTTCTGTGAAGGTTTCCTGTGACTGTGGGTCTGTATGACCCAATTCCTGAATTAAACAACTCCTATCTCTCGTATTGGCACATCCTCCCTTCTGGACATGGTAAAAATAATATTCTATCCAACCTCTGGCCATGTTCTTGTGAAAGCCCATATGTCCGGCATTTGTAAGGGTGTGAGCTTAAGGCTGAAGAATATGGCCGCTCACACAGGCCAACTAGCAGGGACTGCAATCTGCGCTCTCACAAAAGAAAGGGTTAAACTCCCAAAATCTACACTCTCTTGATCATCTTTTCTCAAGTTTATGGGAACTGTCTCCCAGAGACGGATCACTTGCATTCTTCCCTCTAAAGCTTCGAGCAGGTAAGGCACAATCATTTCCTGTCACCTTCCCCCGAACAACCACCCCTGCAATAATTTCTTCCCTGAATAATCCCACCCAACCCAACACTTGCTTGCAGGTTACTGTGTTTCTTCTCCTCTTCCCTGTCCTCCTTTTCTATTCGTTAATTCCTTTGGTTGGGTTGTCAAAACGTGGCCTTATTGCTGCACTTTCATGAAGTTGCCTTTTTTCGATGATCTTAAATTAAAAGGAAAGTCTTACCAAGCGATCTCGGATGTAAATCAACTGGTTGAGGGCTTGCATCCTGTGGTTGATGTCCTCCCAAAAACAGCTCATTGACACAACAGGCTTGACATCCTCCCACGGAAGGTAGTAGTAGTGGCATCCTGTCACATTAAAACAAGAGAAAAACAAAAGCGTTTGGTCCTGTTTTTCCTGCAAACAGTAGTCTCGGCTTTCTTAGCTTTCTTAGCTTGAGCTAGCTTAACTAAAAATATTTTAGCTGAAAACAATGAGCTTCTTTTTATTTTAGGAATGGACTAAAGATCCAAAGTGACCCTGTCAGAATAATACTACTATTAATATTAATAATAAGAATAATAATTATCCATAATAATAAATGGAAGTGTGCGTCAGTCATCCACCCGTGTGTGTGTGTGTGTGTGTGTGTGTGTGTGGTGTGTGTGTGTGTGTGTGTGTGTGTGTGTGTGTGTCCTCCATACTCAAAAACCATGAGACCTAATGGTGTGAAACTTTGCAGGCATACTGAGGAACTCCAAGGGAGTGGAGTACGTGGATGAAAACTGGGTATTTGGCTTAATTTAAACACCCCTTTTGAAGATAATTAATGTCCTTATTTAATTATCCTTAATCAAGGCTTCATCCTTGGTCAGCCACTTGGTCAGCCCACTATCCCTTGCAGGGGTCTTAAATTGCTATTTTGTTTTGCTCAACAATGCCTTGACTTGGAACAGGCCGCAACGGTTTCTTAATGATAAAACGTTAAAGGTTTTTTATTTTTTTTTTTAACTTTCCTCACTCATATCTTCGGATGCCTGATCTTCATACCAACAAATTGGTGTGTACAATGCTTTTTTCAGTGCTATAGTTTTCAGATTATGAGCTATGAGCGATTTTATGCATTATATGATGCGATTTTCAACAATCTAATCTCATAGATGAATTAAAGTATATAACCAAAATATGATTTCGCTTTTGAGGATCAGATCATGTGGACTAAATAACTGTCAAAATCTGGAGTGAAAGCTGAAAATGTTAGGAAATAAGCGATGTTTTGGTTTTTGTGGTCATGTCCTATTACCAATCAGCTTGCTATTGCTTGCCAAGCCTGCCGTTCCTCATCAACCGTTACATTGGAGTGCTTGTTCGAGTTCTTAAGTCACTTGGCGAGCACTCGATAAGCTGCTTGGTTGTTCGTTTGCAAGCCGTGGCGATACACTGCAAAAGTATTCACACTGTCACTCTGGATACATTGATGGACGTACAAGGTTGAGACCCCACCTGCCTGTGTTGGGCCCCACATTGTAGTTGTCTCATGAAATCTTATTTTAAAGGACGTTTCCCCTTTTTATGGGATCTGCTTTCATCATATGACCCATCACCTCAAAACAGATAGACATATTAAAAAAAAATTAACATTTCGTTTTTAAAAGTGAATTCAACCGTTTTGTTGGAGTGCTTGCTTGAGTGCTTAAGCTACTTGGCGAGTGCTTTACAAGCTTCCATAGCAGTATCGGGTTCGGTTCTCCATGGTGACATCTCCAGAGTTAGGAAGGCAAAATAAATGAGAGGATTAGAATGAGTAAAGTGAACGATGAGGTCGAGAGAATTGAAAAATGTTTTCAGTATCAACAAAGCTATGAATCCCCACATCACGGCAGAATAGCCAAGAGGTATCTACACTTGCTCTGAGCCGTCTAGCCTGGGTTCGAATCTCAACCAAGCTATAAACTGTCATTCTGGTATTTCACAGGCAGGGTGATTCATCAATGTGTGTGCCGTCTCTCAGATGGGCATTAAACTGGGTGTCACATCAGCCGGATTTTCTCCCCTCCCCTCTCCCCCCTCTCCCACACCTCCCCCTCTGTCTTCCACTCCTCTTAATATTCCCATCAGGGAAGCTAGTAATAATAATAATAATCACAATAATAATAAATATATCTTGAGGGGATTTGTAGTTAAGCTCCGGAAACAAAATGTGATGGACAGACGGACGGACGGACAGAACCCATTTCTCTATACGAAGTTGGCGGGGGATAATAATAACTAGAACTGCAAGCAAAACTGCAAGCAGTAATAACAGCTTCCAAGTCTGCCATTGTCAGAACATCAAACTTTATGTCTGTAGTATGTATGAAGTAAAGAACTCGATCATCTGATACATTTGTAAGGATTCCAAAAAGTATTGTGGTTTCAGAGAAGTGATTTTAAAAGGTTTTCCTTCTATCCATTATGGCTGCCAAACCACATGACAGATGACAATCGTTGCCAACAAATTTTCCCCGTGGGTAGTCAATCATATCTGTAAAGTATTGTGTCGATCGGTTAAGCGGTTTCAGAAGGAGATTCAAAAGTGTTTTTTTTTCCAATCCAATATGGCCACCAAACAACGTAACTAATGATGCCATAGTTTTCCAAACTTCTTACCCTTGCGTATGCCATCATACCTTTAAACTTTTAGGTCAATCGGTTAAGCAGTTTCATTTGAGGAGGTTTTTAAAGTTTTTCCTTCATTCCAAAATGGCTGCCATACCACATGACTGATGATGTCATAGTTTGCAAACTTTTTAGATCCTCGTGGAGGATCTCTCGGTCTTACTCACGTTGTTGTTCTTCATCTCCTTCTTGTGGACTTTTTTTTTCACAGCCTACAGTTTTCATCGAAACTTCCTGAAACTGGGCATATATATGTAAAAATACCCTCCGCAGACAGTAACCATCTCCGATTTTGAAAATTCCTCCTAAAAAAAAAGTTATGACGTCAAAATATCTCCGCTAATGGAAATCACCTAAAAAATTATCTCCGAAACTAGGCAAGCTTTTTAATTCTGTTTGCGGGAATCGAACAGGGCATTAGCAGAGATGAATTCCCGCACATATGATCCACTATGACATCAATTATGACGTCATTCCTATTTTTTGACATTTTTTTTCACAACCCAGAGTTTTCATCGGATCTTCGTGAAACTTGCCATGTATATGCAGAAAGCCCACGCACAGGCAGTAACCATCTCCGATTTTGGAAATCTTCCTAGAAAAAAAGTTGACGTCATAATATCGCCGCTAATGGAAATCGCCTATACCATTATCTCCGAAACTAGGCAAGCTGTTTGAATTTTGTTTGCGGGAATCAAGCCGGGCATTAGCACAGATAATTTATCGCAAACCTGATACATCACAATGACGACATATTTCTTTTATGACGTCATCATTAAGAGGACGAAGATTCTTAGCTCATTTGAGCTTGTTTCCCACATGGGTAGTCGATCATATATATCAAGTTTTGCATCGATCGGTTCTGTGGTTCTGGAGAAGAAGATTGTGAAAGGTTTTCCTTAAATCCAAGATGGCCACCAAAATGGTTGACCAATCAAAAAGGTCAACCCTGTCTGCACACCTTCTAAACATGTCTGCAAACTTTCAGTATCACCGGTTTCACCATTTTTAAGAAACTCGAGTTGTAAAATCTGGTGGAAGAAAAAAATAGTAATAATAAAAATAATAATAATAATAGAGAATCAGAACAATAAGGATAAGGCTTCCAAAATTCATTGGAAACCTTAATAATAATACTAATAACGAGAAGCATGCTTTACAACGGTTATGCGGAAGCATGCGCAGTTACACGGGGGCCCAAGCCATCCCATTTTGATTGAACCATACTTTGATCAACACGTGACCCATGATATTGTGATAATAATATAATAATATTATTATTATCACCTTTCCGGTTTTATTTTATTTTCACCGGAACTGTTGACGTATCTGTTCACATTATAAAAGCCCGCTTTTTTTCTATTCTGCATCGGGGAAGAAAGCACCATTTTCAAGCATTGAGCTGGTGATCCGTGTGTGCTTGGAATGATTGCATACTTTCCTGTCATCTCATGTGAGTATTCCTTGTATAATCCCCATGAAAGTGTGTAGAAGCTGTAGAAGCAAACAATAGTAATTTGTTACAGTGATGCACGTTTTTGGGCTCAGCATTGAATGTTGGACTACTTGTAATTTGCGATGTTATTTGGTTGTTAATTTAAAGTAGAGAAATAGAAAAGAAATGTTTTATTTATTTTAGTAGACTATCCTGATATGTTCGCATGAGTTAATTACCTCCACCACTAAAGGTGAAGGAGATTACGTTTTCACCCCTCTCTGTCTCTGTCTTTGTCTGTCCGTGTCTATCTGTTTGTGTACAGGATATCTCAAAAAGTTGTGGACGGAGCTGGATGAAATATTGTGGACAGGTTCGGTGTGTGACAAGGATGAACTGATGAGATTTTGGTGAAGATCCGGATCCAGATCCGACTACTAGAATTTTTTCAGTGATTCTTCACATTGAAAGATAGAGCTAAACTAATATATAGCTGGATTGTTGTGGATAATATATAAAAAGTTGTGAACGGATTCGGACGATCCTTGGTGGACAGGTTGGGTGCGTGGCAAGGAAGAATTGATTCAATTTTGGTGAAGATCTGAATCCGAATCCGGATATGAGAATTATTTATTCAACTTTTTAAGTGATTCTTCACCATTGAGAGATAGGGCCAAAAACGATATATAGCAGATATCTCAAAAATGTATTGGGCCCTATATGTTCTCCTGGATCAGGTATTGTGGGGTGGAGGTATGCGCTCTACTGAGTGCCCTTCTAGTTTACCTTGTTTTAGAGCTGATCTCGTGGAGGTTCCTGGGTGGGCTCACTGCATCCCTAACCGGTTGTATCTAGTTGTCCTGCTGTGCTACTGGGGGTGACTTTTACATGGATCAAGTACGTGCACCCAATGTAAGATTATTGGCCACATGTGATTCTCAAGATTAATGTTTACCACAAGTCATTAGTTTTAATGTGTGTCATTCATTATGTTGTTATCGTTCAAGTTACTCGGAGAGCGGAGTGTAATCTCTCTGAGGCTAACTCAAGATACAAGGTGGACCAATGTGGCATTACACTTACGTGATATACTCGCCTGTGCTACAATAACGATGCAGTTGTAATACTGGTGTATTGAGTTGTTTTCTCATTGATGTTTGCAGGAATTGATTCATGTATGATTCAGGCATGCCAATAAACCACACAGAGAGAACCTCAAGCTCAACCTCAGACTCCTTGTTGTTTAATACCAACCCATGGAGGAGTACTGACAGGGGGTGGCTCTTCGCCATTTACAATATCATTGGTATCAAACTTGTTTTCTCCATGGTTTGTTTTCTCCATGATAAGATCACATAATTAAAGTTTTGCATGAATTGGAAAAGGATTAGTTTTCTATCCAATATGGTTGCATGAGTTCCCTTACAAGGAACTTCAATGCAGTAGGAGGCCATAAGGCCCACAAAGTCTGCACAACGTCAATGGCTGCCAACTTTTGGTAGTTTGTCTGTTCTTTATCCTTTTTAAATGCTGTGCATCAAGCAAGGAAGCAGCACATCACATTTTTAAAGTCTTTGTGGTATGACTCAGCCAGTGATCGAACCACCGACCCTCTAACCGTTATGCCACCCAGTCTGGTATTTGCCTTCTTTCTTCCACTTAGTATAGACTATAAGACTAAGTTTATCTTGGTCATCAAGAAACCACTTTCATGTGTCAGAAAAATGCAGTGTCTATCTTTTTTTGTCCCATGCAGGCACATTGATCTCTTTTTTTTATTCATGGACTATGGAAATTATACATGTGGGGTTTTTTTGTTTTGCTGCTCTGCCTTCATTGTTATTTCATTTTCCAATATTTTTATATTTTCAGCACATGTATTAAAATTGGAAACGCATCATTATGGATAATAGTTTACCAACACTTTAAATAAAAAAAACAAATAAAAATAAATACATCAACATCCACCACTCCACCTTTCATCAGGAAAAGTAAAGGTCTAATTTGAACCACTGAGATATCTGTAATGAGTATTCACAAATATCAAAAGCAAAACCAATTCACGAGGATGACTCACCATCGAAGACACCACGGCTGAATTGTGTTACAGATGCCATGGGCTTGCAGGTCGTATCAAATATGTTGCCATAATTGCCAATGGAGACCTCAAACTGCAGAATTTCCTCTGCACTCTGCATCATTGTGGCTGAATAGAAGGTTGTAAATAGGAAATACTTTCGATGACGCAAATATTTCTGAGGAAGAAAAAAAAATAACCAACATGTAAATATCTATATATTACTAAAACTCTCATCTTGTATGTATGTATGTATGTTCCTGAAATATGGCCAAAGCAGTAACAATAGCGCAAAAATTTTATGGCCACCTTACTCACCATTTGCCTGCGGTGTGCAGTATCAAGTTTCGTTCAAAACGGGCAACGAAAAAAATTATTAATAAATCAATTCCAGATTCAGTCAAGTACTCTTCGGGATAACTTGATCAATGCAAACAACCTCAGTGGTATCGTTAGCTGGAGCTATGTTTTTTTTTCTTCAAATTATTTATTAAAAAATCTCAAACATTATTTATAGACAAAGAACGATTTAATTTTAAGCATAAATAAACATCGCCATTTTGATCTAATACGTCCGTGTTCGTGAAGAAATAAAATTGTGTTTAGAAGATTACGCACAATAATTTCTTCGACTTTCTTTTCTCCGGTTTTTTCACATTGCCGCAATATCAAGTTACGTTCAAATTGGGCAACGAAAAAAACTATTAAAAAATCAATTCCTGATTCAGTCAAGTACTCTTCGCGGATTATTTGATCAATGCAAACAACCTCAGTGGTATAGTTCACTGGAGTCTATTCTTCTTTTTTTTTTCTTGAAATGATTTTTTTTATCAACCGCTGTCACAACGGGAACCCAATAGGGGGAGGCTTAATTCGTCTTTTTGGTGAAGAAATTAGGTTGGAAACCACAATGCTCGAGATAGTTGATGATATAAAGCTTTTGCAAATTACATGACCATTGCAAGAACAATTTTTTGGGGGTCGTGGTCCATGCTGATGGTACAGACCAGATATTTCCCCTCATCTGCCAACATTCTCCCAACCACCTCATCATTTAAAAATGTTTCTACACAATCAAAAGCCTTGACTTCTCCGTCTAGGCATATTGTTTTTTGAATTCAGCACTCCTCTGTCTGCTTTAGCTACCTGTTTTGTTGAATTATGAAAGTACGTCCTATGATATTTGATTACGATTCACTATTTCACGTCAACAATATTGGATCCCGATCACATAAGATGTAATTTTGTGCTCTGAGCTCTTCTTGACATTTTAAACTTATTGTATTTGGCAATTCCATGCCAAATACATTGTTTTTACTCGAATTCTTTATTACTAGTACGGGCCCGTAGGGGCGGTGGCCCGTCGGTGCCGGGCCCCGTAGGTGCGGGCCCGTAGGTGCAGTGCCAGTATATGTGCAGCCTCTCTCTCTCTCTCTTCTCTCTCTCTCTCTCTCTCTCTCAAACCTCGAAAAGGCACATCCGCGGGTCCCCAGCAATATTCCTGGCAAGTTTCAATCGTGCAAAAGAAATAATAAAAAATAAATAAATAAATAAATAAAAATTAATTGTGATGTCATTCGTGATGTCATAGCACCGTGTCTTGTCATTGGTCGACAGATAAATGGCCTAACTTGGGAACCGCTCGTCCGATTAATATCAAACCTTGAAAAGCACATCCGCGGGCCCCGGCAATATTCCTGGCAAGTTTCAATCAGATCGGACCGTCGATCGTGCAAAAAATAAATAATAAATAAATAAACATTAATTGTGACGTCATTCGTGACGTCATAGCACCGTGTCTTGTCATTGGTCGACAGATAAATGGCCGTAACTTGGGAACCGCTTGTCCGATGCATATCAAACCTCAAAGGCACATCCGCGGGTCCCCAGCAATATTCCTGGCAAGTTTCAATGGATCGCGACGGCGGTCGTCGAGAAACGGCGGTCGCAGACAGACAGACAGACAGACAGACAGACAGACAGACAGAACAGAACAGCACACAGACACACAGAGATTGCTGGAATTATAGTAGATTATTATTATTATTATTATTATTATTATTAGAGTGCGGACCCGTAGGTGCGTGCCCGTAGGTGCGTAAACGACGACTGGATTGGGGCATTTTTCACCCCTCCTCTCCCCCCACCACCTCTCTCGCCCCCCTCTCTCCCCCTCTCTCGTGCCAGTACCCTCTCTCGTGGGTGAGGCGTGCCAGTATGTGCAGCTTCGTTCCTTCGCTCTCGTAAACGACGACTGGATTGGGCATTTTTCAATTAGATCGGACCCACCATATCATAAATGGCCATAACTTGGAAACACCTGGAAACATACTCAGGTCCCCAGCGCAATTGTGATGTCATATCAAACGAAGAAGAAGAAGAATTGTGACGCCCCCTCTCTCTCGCTCCCCCTAGTCCCGCCCCTCCTCTCTCCCCTCCTCTCGCCCCCACTCTCACCCCCCCTCTCTCGCCCCACTCTCACTCCCCCCCTCTCTTGAAATGACGCCCCCTCTCTCTCGCCCCCTCTCTCTCACCCCCTCTCTCCCTCCCCTCTCCTGCCCCTCTCTTGTCCCCTCTCTCCCCCTCCTCTCTCGCTCCTCCTCCCGCACCCACTCTCAACCTTAATATCAACACTCGAAAAGGCACATCCGCGGGTCCCCAGCAATATTCCTGCAAGTTTCAATCAGATGCGACCGTCGATCGTGCAAAAAAATTAATAATAATAAATAAATAAATAAACATTAATTGTGACGTCATTTGTGATGTCATAGCACCGTGTCTTGTCATTGGTTGACAGATAAATGGCCGTAATTGGGAACCGCTTATCCAGTTAATATCAAACCTTGAAAAGGCACATCCGCGGCCCCGGCAATATTCCTGGCAAGTTTCAATCCGATCGACCAGCGCGTCGTCGAGAAACAGCGGTCGCAGACAGACAGACAGACAGACAGACAGACAGACACAGCACAAGAGATTGCTGGAATTATAGATAGATTATTTTATTATTATTATTATTTTATTTTCCACACCATCCATTGCCCTAAAACATCCTCCTAGGGCTTTTTCGTGGAGCATGAACAATTATGTCTCTGAAATGGACATCTCAAGGAAGTGCAGTGTCAACTTTTGACCTTGAAATTCTCAAGGTTAAGGTCAAGTCACACAAAAGTCAAAAACACATTTGCCCCATATCTTCGCCCCACGGAAAGATACAGGTTAGCCGCTGACATTTCTGAAAGGTCGCAACAGGGCCTACAAAAAACCTCACTAGACCAAGTTGTTGACCTATATCTTCTGAGATCGGTCGGGTCAAAGTTCAGACGTTGGTCAAAAACACATTTTGCCCCATATCTTCGCCCCACGGAAGATACAGGTTAGCCGCTGACATTTTCTGATAGGTCAAACAGGCTACCAAGAAATCTTATTTGACCAAAGTTGTGTGACCTATATCTTCTGAGATCGGTAGGGTCAAAGTTCACGACGTTGGTCAAAAACACATTTTGCCCCACATCTTCGCCCCACGGAAAGATACAGGTTAGCCGCTGACATTTTCTGATAGGTCACAACAGGGCCTACAAAAAATCTTATTTGACCAAAGTTGTGTGACCTATATCTCTAGATCGGTAGGGTCAAAGTCACGACGTTGGTCAAAAACACATTTTGCCCCATATCTTCGCCCCACGGAAGATACAGGTTAGCCGCTAACATTTTCTGATAGGTCACAACAGGCCTACAAAAAATCTTATTTGACCAAAGTTGTGCCATATCTTTAGATCAGTCAAGGTCATGACGTCCAAATACGTATTCGCTGCAAGCGAATGCAGCCCTCTAGGGTTTTGTTATTTTTCTTCTACCAAAATCACATATAATTTATCAAGGAGGATGAACTTGCATTCCGTTTATTGTAATAATTATCATGTCCCTAATGTACAGGGTGTCCCTAAAAAATGACATAATTTCGTAGTCTAATAACATAGCTAATTCTCGCTCAAATGATCTCAAATTTTAACAAAATGTGATAAAACTAACTAAGTTGAATGTTTAATTCTTATCTCAATGAGAATCTACCAGAAGATGGATTGGGCTGCCAGTGATAATGACAATGTGCTGTTGAAATGGCAACCACATTCATCTGACTTGACACCTTGTGATTTTTTTCTATGAGGCGATGTGAAAGGACTGGTCTATATCCCCCCTCTTCCTACAAGCCCAGAGGAACTTAGCAGAAATCACTGAGACGCTGGAGAATGTTACGCAAGACATGCTACAGCGTGTTTGGCAGGAGCTGACCACCGACTTGACGTGTGTCGTGTCACAGGTGGTGCGCATATGAACATTTGTGAAGTTTGAGAAAACGGTTATAAAATCTACATCCCTCTAAATCTCTTGTTCGAATTTTGATAAATAAATCTTTTATTGTTCAACATGAAGCCTATTTACTTTCGTTTGCCTGGGACATGTAGTTACTTAGATATTCAAGTTTCAAATGGTCATTTTTTTAGGGACACCCTGTATATATACTTTTTTACTTCCCAAATGTCCTTCATTTTCATGTGCATATCTGTTAAAAGATTTGAACACAGTCATGGATACGAATTGGTATTGCTATACTTGATTATTACCTGCATTCTCACAAGTTCTGCTCTTGGAATATCTTCGATATCAGTGTCAGAACTTTCTTTTGAGCGAGTAAGAAACTCCAGCATAATGCGACCTCTGTAAGCCATGCCATCGCCCTGTGATCAAAGCACAAAAATAAAGAGTATTTAGAAGCATACATCACTCGCAGACCATTTTGCACATTAAGTGGTTCAAGACAAAACAGGAAAAACATGTGAATGAGGGAAATTTTCCTTTACAAGTTATAAAGGAAATCCCAAAAAGCGCTTTCAATCACTTTAATGCACATTTCCAACAAGCCCTTTTTCTTATTTTCATGGTGTCAATGCACCTGGGTGCCCAAAGCATGTTGACCCTGTTTGCCAGATGCATTCTTGAGCTGTAAGGTGTTAATTCAATTTCATACATTTGTGCAAGTTATCAGTTCAAGTCATGAAATGTTCTGGCTCTTTCTTCATTTCTAGTGAGCTCTAACAGCTCTTTCTAGACTATTAAGGGCCAAAAAGACTTGTGCTTTTTGTTCAAGTGCAGGCCACATGTGCCAAAGGACTCAATTTAAAAAGGAGGCATCCATTCGAACACTTTGCAGAGATCAGCAGAGGCTGCAAGCAGCCCCTGCCGAAACTCACGTTTGCTTTCGGTTAGGACCCGAAGCGCAAGGATACGGTCAATCATTGACCTCTTTGGTGTAAAGTCTGACTGTTCTTGGCTCTGGTGCTCAAGCAGATGGTGGCAAACTCTATCAAGAATTATCTGAGCAAAGACCGTGCATGGCACTGAGAAGAGCGTCACCCCTCGGTAATTTTTGCAGTCCTGGAGATCACCCTTCCCTTTCCAGAAAGGAACAACAAGGCCCCTCTTCCAGTTAGTTGGGATGTTGCCTGTATTCCAGGCAGAGCACAGAACTACATGCAACGACATGAGTACAGCATTTACACCATGCTTGAGAAGTTCAGCAATAATGCCACAGATCCCTGGAGCTTTACCCCTTTCAACCAGTTCACCGCAGCCTGTGTTTCCACAAGCAATGGTGGACCACAGTTGATTGGATGGTCAGCAATAGGGATAGTAACACCCCGACATCCAACTCAACAGCTGGTGGATCAGCCTGGAACAGCCGCTCAAAGTAACCGACACAGCGGGCCTTCACTGCGGACTCCTCTGTCAAGAGCCCACCACCCTCCGCTCTCACTGCAGTACACCGAGGGATGGGCTTGGAGGAACGCAATGCACAACTTCCCCTGTAAGCAGGACGAGAATCACTTGACCGCAAGTGATGCTCTTCCCCCTCACAGATTCCTCGCACATAGGCCTCATTGACCACCCTCAGCACACGTACAGTTTTTAGCCTCAACTCCCGAAACAGCTCAGCTCTGCCATAAAGCCTGCCCCTGCCACTCTGATCAATGGTATCCAGTGTCCCTCGAGAGAAAATTATTCATTGCCCAATTGTGAGTTCCAAGATATCCACCGGCAACATCAAGGATGGTGGTCTTGAAGGCACTCCACAACTCTTCAGGATTCCACAAAGCACCCAGATCGCACAAATCACCACTCGGCCTGTTTGCAAACTCCTCAGCTACCCTCTCACCATTGAGCTTGCCAACATCCAGCCTAGGCTGGGATGGTACCATTCTCCTGGATTTAAGCTGCAACTTCAGAGTTGCTACAACAAGCTGGTGGTCAGTATTGAGGAACTGAGCACTCCGGTAGACCCTGCAGTTCTGGATTCTCCTCCAGCGACCATCAATGAGCACATGTTCCAACTCCTTAGCCACACCGCTAGCGTTAGAATACCAAGTCCTGCGATGAGCTTGTGGGTGCTGAGACCATGACTTCTTGCAAAGTGAAGGAACTTGGTGCTATTCGGGTTCACTGTTCCAGACCCATGAGGACCAACACATGTCTCATAACCATGATTTTGAAGCCCCTCCCTGAATGGGGGAAGCCCATCCCTGAACAGACAGACACACTGGAGGAGAGTATTACGGTGTTGATGACGGACCCTTCGTTCCCCTTGCAACTATGGTTGAGATTGGATAACTAAAGACCAAATGCATTGACCAAAGACAGACACCAAATTGTGTAGCTATACAAATATGATGATGATGATTATGATGATGATTTAATGAGATCAGCCCTCAAGTGTTGTCATCGAACACTCTCACGTACCCGTCCGCATGTGCTTTTGATTTATAAGCTATAATCGGTTAGAATTGAGTATATTCGGACAGTACGGCATTGATGTAAATAATATTCCCCAAAAGCATAGAATGTATTTGTATTCCCACACACCAGTAATTAATTTTCTCTTTCCAAATTTTCAGAAATGTATTGAATAAATTGCAAGGAAAAAGCTTTGTAATACTTTGGAGGACACATATTTTTGTTTTTCAACCAAGAGTAGTGGTCAGGAGGAGTGGAATTATGTTACACCTCCCTCCAAAACGTGGGGGGGGGGGGGCATGCTCCTCCCCAAACCCTCACTGGCGACATCCAAGACAGACAAGTCCCCAACTCAACGTCCATCCGATGGATGAGGCCCATATTGGGTATCGCCTTGCCTGGCAAATACCAAGGCGACAGTTTATAGCTGGGCTGAGATTGAACAACAGTCAAGATAGCTAGAGGCAAGTGCACATACTTCTAGGTAACCTGCCAACCCCCCCCTCCCCCCAATCCATCCATTGGACCATACTCTGTGCAGAGCATTGTGCTGCCTCAGCAGTCTTCTTGGCTATTGGCCAATCCTGGACGGTCGCCACTCCAACACAGGATACATACAGCAAGCTGGCACTCATTTTGCCGACCTCGGAAGGATGACAGGCAGAGTCAACCCCACCTGGCATTACTTCAACAGCCGAGTATTCAACAGCAGCCAAGTCAACCCCCCCCAAATCTATATTTAATATCAAAAAACATGAATGCATGTTTAAAATGTTTACTAACCTGTCCCTCATTTAGTAGGAATACCTGTCATAGAGTACAGGCTCACGGAGCTTCCATACATATTCAAGTAGCAGGACCAAATTTGGCAAAAAACCAACTGCATCATTCCTGCAAAACAGGCAAAATGTAATGGATACACACAAATATATATATATATATATATATTGTTACGGCTGTGAAATTCGCAATACACCATAAAGTCCTTAGATCAGTTATGACGATAAGTATGTGTGTAGTTAGATTTCCCCACCGTTGTTTAGAGGGAATTTCCGTGTTCACCGGGCTGCGATCCTTTGAGATAGCCGTTTTTCTTTCTCTATCGTTATTTTGGACCAAACAACGCACCCAACAACTCAAACACCACCACCTTCGCCTCTTTACTCCACAACTCCATCCCGCAATCGCTTCACGCCATTCTCAAACGACGCCGCACAACTCAAACACCACCACCTTCGCCTCTTTACCTCCACAACTCCATCCCCAAACATCGCTTCACCGCCATTCTCAAACGACGCCGCAACAACTCAAACACCCACCTTCGCCACTTTACCTCCACAACTCCATCCCGCAAACATCGCTTCACCACCATTCTCGGGCGACGCCCGCCAACAACCAAACTCCCACCACCTCCGCCTTTCTACCACACGTCGTCCATGGCTGTGAATGCGTTCCGTTCGCCTCAAAAAGCGGATCAGGAAGGCTTCACACCCCTTTTCATCCATCCAATGACTGAGCATGGGTGCATAGCCCCACCTCCGAACCCCTGTGATCCAGAAATTTACACATATACGCCCCTCCCCCGGGCTATATAAGCGCGAGCTCACGGAAGAAGAAGTGTGCAGTACGTCGGCAGAGAACCAGTGGGAGCAGTGAGTGGCAGCGGCAGAGTGTCGGCAGGAGAAAGTCAAGTCTGCAGTGTCGGCGGGCAGTCAAGTTGGGAGACGGAGCTCGAAGCCGACGGGAAAGCAGACAGGGAGCGCCGGAGAGAGCTCGCGACCACACCAGGGCACGAAGCCAGCGCAGCTACGCTGACATTGCGGCTTGCCCGCCATCGCGCCACGAGGCAGTAAGACCCTCGGTCTCGTGGACCTGGGCTCCTCCAGGTTCCACGCGCATTAGGCCCACGGGCCCAGTCTGACTCCCTTGCCTTTGAGGTCTTTTCTTTGGTTTTTGTATGCATGCTGTGCGTCGTGTCCAATAAGTTAGAACTGCCTAAGTGACGTGCATGTATGTACATTGCTTTAGTCGGTAGTAATTCTTTCTTTGCATTTCTATTTGTGTGCTGTACATACGTGCATGACTGTTATTCATTCTTTGCTGCATACGTTGTGTTTCAATAAATGTGCTTGTCGAACTGTTCCCCGTTTCGTTGCGTCCTTTCCTTTGTTTGAAAGTTCCATCTTGCATCACGGAAGGAAGTTGAAGGGTGTAAGCACCGGTAAATAATCACGTCCGTCGGGCCGGCGATAACACCGCCGGTATCACTGAAGCACGGACGGACCGCTTAAGCGGTTCGTGTCCTAGGCCGGCCAGCGGCGGTACGATCGCCCGGTTAACTACCGCGCAGGTACTTAGGTAGGTCGAGTTTGGCGAACAACCCTATCCTGCGCGGGTGGCCATTCGCACGATTGTGGTGTGGTCGAAAGACCCCCCGATAGCTCCTGGCGTAGTTCCAAGGAGGGTCACGACTGAATTGTCCGTGTGGCGACGCGCGCGTCGCATTCGAGTTACGTGCCGCTCGCACGCCTGGCGGGCCGAAATTCGCTATATACATATATATATATACTTCCACATTATATTATAGGCATTATATATACTTATATCATTTACATATATATATAATCATTATACATATGCATATGCATTACACACACGCATGCACGCAGCACGCACGCACGCGCACACATCACAAAAAAAAAAAAACAAAAACAACCCCCTTTCAAAAATTTTCACTTTTGTTGCCTATAGCCTGGAATTAAATCGCATTAAATCAGACTTTTTCTACCTTTATTTACACATCGTAACCCCCAACTACCAAGTGAAAGCAAATTCCACAAATTTCAGAAAATTAATTAAAAATACAAAACTAGAATGTCTTGGTTGGATAAATGTCCACCCCCCCCCCCCCCCGGGGTTAAACTTAGTGGAAGCAAATTTGACAGCAATTACAGCTGGGGTCTGTTGGAATAGGTCTCCACCAACTTTGCACACCTTCATTGGACAATATTTGCCCAGTCTTCTTTACAAACTATTCATGCTCAGTCAAGATGCATGAGGATCGTTGATGGACAGCAATCTTCAAATCATGCCACAGATTTTGGATTTAATTGGATTTAGGTCGGGGCTCTGACTGGGCTACTCAGACATTTTTTTTTCTTTGTATACCAAGTCGAGGCTCTGTTAGAGCTAATACACATAAACATACAACAAGGTAGGAGACAAGAGTGGCAGGAGAGGTAAGCACAAAATAATGAGGAACAGAGACAATAGGATGTCTGTGGAAGGCAGAGGGATGGGGTGGGATACATGGGGAAAACAAGACGGGACTACAGGGACTTTAAGATGGAAAATAGGGAATTTGAAGGAGGTGGATTTGGGATGGATTAATGGGCATAATAAACATCAGGATTTGGGATGGGGAAATACATGAGATGGTAGTGAACAGCTGTTTTGAAGGACTGGAGTGAGGAGTGGGAATGAAGAGAGTGTGGGAGTTTGTTCCAAAGGCAGGAAATTAAGAGGAATGAAAGAGAAGGTGAGCAGTGATTCTTTGTTTTGGCAGTTTCACCAGAATGGGGGTTTTTGGTGGATCTTGAGGGAATGAGGAAATGTAAGGGGGACAAATCACAGACAGAACAGGAAGGGCAAGGCAGGAGTGGAGACAATAGAGGACAGAAAGACCACCGGCCAACCTGTGAGAGAGTAAGAGACCCAAAGACTCAGCTTCATCGCAGGAGATACCAATGATCTTGAATGACTTGGTTTCCACAGCATAAAGTCGAGCGAGGTGTGAGGCAGGAGTACTGCATCAGACTGCACATGATTGTTGATACTGTGGATGACTCAACGGGATTGTTGAGAAA
>CM068953.1:118006966-118024884 GCA_035128595.1 Eptatretus atami | reverse complement strand
GCCACATAAATTTCCTCGTTTATTATAAAAAAATTATTGTAGAAATGTTCCCAGTTCGTTTCCGTCCTTTCTTTCATTGGTCCAGCATGGTTCGGATTTGAGTTTTAGCCGGGTCTTTGTTCCCATTAATCTGCTCATCCTAGCCAGCACGGCTTTGGCAGTTCCGCTCAACTGCACCCGAACCGGAGTTGGTATGTGGGTGTGAAGTTGGAGCCCTGGGAGTGACTACCGCAGTTGTGGTAGTTGGAATCTCCTACCGCAGTCGGTAGAGTGACCCGGTTCGAGCAAACCGTGCCGGAGGCATGGTTCCCCGGTAGACGACACCGCGTGGTTAATTAGGTAAATTGGTTTCTCGACAAAAGACCCTACGACCGCGGTGGAGGGTAACTGCGGTTGTCCTACGGGCGCAGCGGAGCCTTGGACCGGGGTGTTTGTTGGTCTCTGGACGAGCCTGGCGTGCCTGGCGTGTGGGTATGCTTGCTTCGTCCACCTGCGTTTTTTTCTGCTTTGTTCGGCCTGTAAGACGCCCGCCACACTTTGGTGTTACTGTCGGGTTTCAGCGGAGTTATCTGCGTGAGCGAGCGGCCTATCAAATATCCGAGTCTGGTGGAGACGTACATAACTCCCCCAACCCCCCCTCCCTGCGTCGCGGCGGTTTTCGGTTGATGCCAAACGCCAATGCCCTCGAGCCCGATTATATTATTAAATAGACATATTAGGTGTCCTCATCGTACACATAATTACCTTGTAATTTTGAGTGGTATTACATATTTATAATATCATCCACTAATAGGCAAAGTATTATTTAATCTATAGCGAGTATATTTAGTATCTATGCTGTCTGGTCTGTGCGTGCTTCTGGGGTGGTGCTTGACTGGCTTGAGTTCGAAATGATATGAACAAATGACATATATCTTATATATTATCTCATATTGCATATATAGACGTTAAGTATACATAAATGATATTAGTAGTGATGACAATATACTGCGTATATTTTTTGTATTATACACATAGTAATTACGTATACATAATTATTAGTACATAATGTATATAGCTATATTAGCATTAATAGTATGGTAACCAAGAATACGCTACATAATATATACACACATATTAGTAATTATAACATTATACTATTATATACAGTATATATGTATAAATAACGAGTGGGCAATACGATAATGATAATGTCACATTATCGTTAATATTATATTTGGCGATATAAGTCATATATAGTATATAATATCTACAATCAATAACTAAATAAAATAATAACGTGTAATTACTGATTATAATATATTATATCGTTTTATTATAGTAATGTATTTATACTGTGCTCATATATTATACCTCTCACATGTATATATTATACTTAGTATACTAAGTGTTAGTGAAGTGTAATACTGTATATATGATAAATACGGGTGTAAATGATTAAATGTACATTATGTATTTAATAGGAGAAAAATATGATTGGTATATTATTGTATGAGCTATTAGTTGCTTATAATTGTAATAATGTAATAATTATATTGTATTATGTAGTACCCATTTATATCATTATAATATTAACTGTTTTTATACATAGTAGGTCTATGAAACAGATATATTATCTGCAACTCACATATTATACATATGTTTTTATATGGGAAGCTATATATAGGTTTAGTAAATTGTGATTCAATAGTACTGCCGGCGCGTAGTGTGGCGCCGTAATGCTCGGCTACTTCGTAGGCTTTGGGTTGGAGGATCGCTTGAGGACGGGAACTCTGCGCTGGGCCGCGCTATGAGAGGGTGTAGAGCAGCCCGGAATCATGGCGAAACCTAATCCTTATCCCTGTGTCGTAAGAGGCGACCAGGGTTGCATCAGGAAGGGCATCCAGCGTAAAACATATGCCAAATCAGTATGCGGATCATAACGGATGATCCGCTGTGGCGACCCCTAACGGGAGCAGCCGAAAGACGAACAACAACATATATATATAATTATATATATATATACATATATATATATACATATACATATATATATATATTATTTATGCCATATATACTTATCTTGTATGCCTTGCATGAATAGCATTTCTGGAGCTTAATAAAATGCCATGGCAACATGCAGTTCAGTCCTTTTTACAGAACTATTTCCAGAATTATTGGAGGCTCTCCAAAAGACTAGCCTGCTGTGACAATTAAATGATAAAAATATGGTCTTTTATAGGAAGACATTTTCAATAAGGAGAGTTTTCATGCTTGAGACCAACTTCAAGCACAATTGTGAAATTCATGCATTTTTTCCCCACTTTCTTATCCTTTGAATATGATGAATGTAATACAACTCGGTGAGATATTCACAAAAACAAAATGCAGAACCAACCTACCTGTCAAACACTGTAATCTTCATTTTTTCACACATTGATGGGAACTGAAACACAATGAACACACATTAACAGTTATGATAGTTTTTATTGAAGATTGCTGTTTTTAACTTCACTATTATAATTGTAGAAAATTAAAAATTCAAGTCTAAAGCTGTGCATTAGTCATGTGATCTCAAAATACAAATACTTCATTAACCTATTGAAATATCTGCATGGGTGGCATTCATGCTCAGGATGTGGATGTAAAACGATAAATAAATAAATTAGAATTTTCAGCTTCCTTCCCTCAAAACTAGTTTTGCAAGGAAACGATGCCATTTCGGCACATTTCACGGTCCCAGAAAGCCTTTGAGAGAAGGATGGGGCCAGTAAGTAAATTGGGGGGGTAAAACGAATCCCCCGTGAGCCCTACAGAATTGGAGGGAGATATATGCAAGGTAAATTTGCATAGTTCCCCCACACCCACAAGTATTGGTGAAAGGGTGGGGGAATAGGGACCATTAGAGAGGGGTCATGTGGGGGGGCCCAAGGAGAGCGCATGGCAGCCAAGGCAGCGTGTACAGAGGCTTGTGCGGTGCACGTGACCAAAGTGGGAGTGGTGACGTGGCTGCGGGATCTCTGTGAGGGATCCCATGTGGATCCCAGGGAGGTCCCGCGGCACGAGTATTGGGCATGGCAGCCGAGGGCTGGGTTCTCCCTCGGGAATGCACAGTGTCCAGGAGGGGAACATCAACATCGGCAACGACGGTGAATAGAGCAGGTTGATGGGGACAGTTAGAGTTAGAAGTGAAATTGAGATGTAATTTTAAATTGACAGGGGAATTATTTTTCCTTAATTGGCAGACCGCTAGGATAGTTTCCTTTCTTCTTCCTGTTCTGGTCCTGAAATGATTCGGAATGAGTGAGGAATAAACAAAGAGTTGATGAGGAGAATGAGATGCGTGAGCCAAATGTTTTTGTCATCAAGATTGGTTGAATGGTGTGAAGAGGATTTAATTGTGAAGAGAAAGCAACCCTATCCTCCTGTGGAGAAGAACCCTCACTTAAAGTTCGGTAGATATAGGGAATTCAGCTCTTTTGGAACGTGGATACCATTCCATTGTTGCCACTGATTATGGAAAGTTTTTTCTTTTTTGCAAAGGTGCAAAAGTGAAATTAACAGGCTGGGGGTATGGCTCATTGGGTGTGGGTATTTGACAGGACACCCCAGCACTGGGTACACACTGACCTGGAGCAGGCCCTGGGCCCCAGAGGGGGGATCCCAATTTTAACTTGAGGGATTTAGAGGAAGCAGGGGCTTTCATAGGATAGAGGGATTAGAGGGGCATTCAGGGTAGTGTAGGCTAGTGTTGAAGCTGGCCATCTCACCAGCTACCACCGCACGCTCCTGCCACCATGACCAAGACCATCTGCCGGCTCATATAATTTGCCACTCAACTGCTTGGCCAGTCATGCTACCTGCCTGTCGAGCTTGCCAGTTTGGCCAGTCATGCCACCTACCAGTGTTTGCCATCTGCTGTGCCACTGTTCATGGACCATAAAGGCCTGAAGACCCACACTCTGACAAGGCCATGTGGGCCAAGTTTCTTTCTTTTCTAGTTGGGCCACAAGGGCCATTTGCTTTTGTTGCTGTGGCCCAAGAAGGCCTAATACCCATTTAAAAGCCACTTGGGACCTTTGGAGCAATTTTGTTGTTGAGCCTTGAAGGCCACACAAACTGCAGTTGTGGAGAGGCCATTTGGTCATCGAAGACACTTGTTGTGCCGAACCCAGGGCCCTGACAGGTTGGGGAAGGGAAACGCTACCGAGAAAGGGGGATCAGAACAATAAACTTCATGGACTCACCAGGGCAAGAAGAAGAGACTCTTCTGGTGCACTCAACCTCACCACAACCATATGCATTTTGTTGAAAATTGCATCTGAATAAGCTTATGTAAGTGCATGCCCTAGTGGATGAATGTGTCAGGTTAGTGGAGCAATGCATTAGATTAAGGATGACCACTTGTTTTTTTTTATTTTTGCATGTGGGTTTTTAGTCTATGGTTGGGTTTGATTTGATTTTAGACTATTCGGTAAGTGGATTCAGGTCTTACATCTCCCCCCCCCCCCCCCCACACTTTCCAACCCCACCGCTTTCTGGATGCAGACTAGGTACAGACTCAAGAAGGAAGGTAGGGGTGGTGTCGTGGAGAATGATTTATATGGGATAAGACATTGCACAGCATAGTTTAGTTATTCCCATCGTAAATGTAACAGAGTAAGCGTGAGATAATTAATCATGATATTAGATATGCATCGCTTTATTTATAGACAGATGATATCCACCTTCTCTCATGTGTGTATCTAAAAAAAAGACCATCCATTTGAGCCTCTATTTAATGTTCTACCCTTCGTAATCTGTCTTTTCTGTCCTTTTTGGCACTTGGATAGGTCAGGAAGCAGCAGTAAAGGTGGGAGAAGGGACTCCATAGCCATAACTGCTGCCACAACACCCGCACTATCAGGGTGAAACATCGTCCAACCCCCAGATTGGTCTTTGGCACAATGGTGAGTGAGCTTAGAGGGGAGTGGCACATTACGACATGAGGTGGGGGATGGATATTATCAAGGCGGGTACACCAGGCATAAGTGAGCAGATACACAGGCACCTCTGAGAGGAAAGAGCCACGAAAAGGCTGACAAACGAGAGCCACACCTCCACCCTGCCAGCCACACCTGTCCTCCTCCTCTTCACAGGTGGACCACAGCTGCTGCAAGGATGTCTCTGAGCTGCCACTTGCTTCGGTTCCAAGCTGTATCTCGCGGCACAGCTCAGGTATTTCCGATCTCAGCCCTCAATATGCCATTTCCAGTGGAATGATTGGGCCCAATAAGGCATCGGAAAATTAAAGCTCTTCCGATCGTTCATTGTTTTGTGGGCACATTTGTTCGGTAGTGGGCAAGGGGTTTTGTTGATTCTTTCTTGCATTCCCATCCCCCGTAAGCCATTTAATATTAGATATACCTAGTCTTGGTGTGAATTCGAATTTAGTGATTGTTCTTGCAATTAGGCAAATCAGTTGAAGGACAAATTAGTTATAGGCGATCCGCCCCATGACAAGACTGTTCCACGTGACTCACTGGCTCCGCTTGCCCGGTAATTAATGATTAGATGTGCGGCACCGATAGCGGAATGCATCAGCTGGCTCTGGTGTCCCACTGGTACAGTATTGGAGTGAATATACCCGTGATCTGGTTTGGGGCAGCTGAATCAGTCAGCCGGTGAAGCCGTTGTTCCCTCCAAATCTCATGTACCCAACCCATCCTGCCTTGTCCCCCTCTCATCCCCTGGTATCCACTGTCTATCGGACTCTGTGTCCTCCTCACTCGAGAAAATTCTGTCTGTAGTGGGGCAGCAGAGGTACCTAATGTGCATTTAGTGATAAAAGCACCAAATTTGGCACACTTGTAGAAAGACATATTATGAAGCGATTTGGATATTTGGCCACCACAGATTTAGCCTCTGAGGGCCGTGGCAGCATTTTACAAAATGGCGGCAAGGTGACATTAAAATGGCTACCAGAGGAATTAAAATGGCTTGGGCTTCTACATTTGTGGAACGATTCATATGTTTATGGGGTCTATGGATGCGCCTCACGAGTACTACAAACGTATGGGAGCAGATTTTCGAAATTAGAAATTGTGAAGGGGGGGGGGGGGTGGGGGGGAAACCTTTTTTTGGGAAATAATTAAATTTTGTATAATATGCTCGTATAGTCGTAACATGGACTCTAATAATATTATTTGTCATTGCAGGTTGGTGATGGTGGTCGTCGCTTAATAGCAGCCATGTCAAGAGCTTCAAGTTGTCGACCCAGAGCGACCTGTCTCAACGTCGTCACATCCACCAACAACGAACTGGAACCTGTGTATCATCTGTCAAGACGACACGAAAGAGACACTGACTCGTCCCTCACAGTCCAAGCGAACAGATGTCGGGAGCGGCTACAGTTCCCTAGCCGAAAATCTGATCAGATTCAATGAACTGAAGGAGCTTCCACGTACGCTTCAGTTACGCCGGCTTGACGAAGGTCACGGAATTGAAGCAGCTATGGTTGCGAACGTGCTGGTTATCACGAACCTGCGACTGAAATATAACAGGACAAAAGTACAGAGAGCCGAAAAGCGAATGCGTGTAACTGCTGATGACAGCCATAATACTGATGCATGCAAGCGCACCAGGTCCCTCTCATCGAGCACAGATAAGTCAAGGCCCCCTCCTGTTTCTTCTGTGAACAACCTGCAGGCTCAGAACGGCTTCATGAGGCAGCGACCTTCACAATTGACAGGCACGTGAGGGACTGTGTGACCCTCCTTGAAGACAGTGCCCTACTTGGCAAACTCAGTGCTGGGGACATGGTGGCCAGGAAGCTAAGTACCATGCCAAATGATTGTCAGGGTTTATAATCGTGCCAGAGGGCCCGATCTTCTGAAGCACCAGGAAACTGAACCAGAGAAGAAGCTGTCAGAGTAGCTTTTGCTGAACTTGTGCTCTTTATTGAAGAGACCAGACAGGATGAGGAGAGGAGACGCGCCAGTGTTCAAGTTAGCAGAACTGGCTCAACTATACCAGTCAAGAATTGAACAGCTAGGCGTCAGGAGCAAACAAGGGTACATTCCACACGTCTCAAGCAGAGACTCCTTGCCCAGTTCCCTGACATGCAATCACACAGCAAGGGAAGAGACATCCTGTTGGCATTTCGAGAAGATGTTGGCGATGCTATTGCTAAAGCTTGTGAAATGGACAGCGACAATGATGCTATCCATCTTGCACGTGCTGCAAAAGTCGTGCGCCGCCACATGTTTGGAGAAGCCAAGCCTTTCATTGGGTTCCCTGAAGATCCAGAAAAGTCTGTGCCACAAATGCTGCTTGGCCTGGTCAGCATGGTCTTAGAGGGACCCAGCATCAAGGACCAGATGACAGACACAAGCAATGCAGCAGTTACCATTGCTCAAATTGTGAAGTTCAACAGCGTAAAACACAAGCGTATGCAAAGCACCTCACCATCCTCCACTGTACGCACAGCCCTGCGCAAGAAACGCCTCTTCCAAAAATGTGGGGATGATGTTACACGCCCACAGCGCAAGAAGGAACTGGTGGATAGCTGGCACACGTTGGCATGAGCATCTCGTATGATCGTGTCCTCCGCCTCACAGCGCAGATGGGGATGTGTCTGCGAGCAGTTTCACTTGGAGCAAGTTGTCTGCCTGCCCAAGATGCGTGGAAAAGTTTTTACTACTGCTGCAGTAGACAATATAGATCACAATCCGAGTTCAACAACAGCGAAGTCCTCCTTCCATGGCACAGCTATCTCACTGATCCAACATCCAGTTTCATGGAGAAGGTGTGGATCGAACCATAGTCGTAACTGGAGGATCTGGGGATGCAAGCACGTTCATCCGCCAGCTGCACAGCTAGCTACACTGACGTGCCTCCTGTAACCAGCAGTGTCAAGAATGTGCCTGTCCCTGCTGCTAGGTGACGTCACTTGACAGAGAGGCTAAAAAGCATACTGAGGAAGAATATCTCTGCTACACAATGCAAGGCAGGTCGTAGACGGAAATGATGAGGAGGCGAGAACATATCTTGGGCCGCTTTCCATGCCAGCCGCCAGCCACCATAAGTTAGACCAATCTCCCCACCGCCCTGCTTCCCATGTTCCAGGACAGTGCCCACACAGTGGCCATGATCCGCCACTCCATAGATGTTGTGAAGACTGCTGTTGAACATCTGAATCCAGGACAAACACCAGTGGTCACATTCGATCAGCCACTATTTGCCTTGGCAAAGCAAATTCAGTGGAAGTGGCCAGAGAAATATGGTGAAGATAAGGTTGCGTGCTGTTTGGTGGTCTCCATATCGAGATGGCTGCCCTCAAAACACTGGGAGACTGGCTGGATGGTAGTGGGTGGGTGCAGACACTGGTGCAAGCCGAGATTACCACACCTGGAACAGCCGAGTCTTTCCTGCGGGCATCTCATGTCACCCGCACAAGGAGAGCCCATCAGGTTACTGCTGCTGCACTGCACATCCTGCAACATCGAGCCTATGACCATTATTGCAAGAGAGAAGATAATGACGGAGACATCAGCTTCTTTTGAAGATTGGTGCTATCAGAGAGGAGAGGAAATCCCCCAGTTCCAGTACTGGTCAATTGTGTTGCAATTGGAGTTGTTGTGAATGTGTATGTACGTTCTCTGCGGAAGCATCGTTCACTATGTACCTTGATGCCCTGACAGAATTGGCCTGTTGGTTCCATGCCATGGACCACATGAACTATGCCAGGTGGATTCCAGTTCACTTGAAGGACATGACTGAACTTCCTGAAAGGCACCCGAAGTAGCCAGAAAGTTTCGAGAAGGTAGCTTCACGGTACAAAAGACAAAGAAGATCTTCTCATCAATCCCAATAGACCAGCACATGAGCAGAACAATGCCTGCATCAAAGGAGATGGTGGGCAGTTGGCCTCACTGATAACCCAGCTGCTTTAAGGCGTTGGATGATCGCTGGGCTGGAAGTGGCGAGGGTCATAGAGGAGTTTCAACATGGAAACCAGCACTCTGGAAGAGAAGACAACATACGCCACCATGACCAGAGACCAGTGTCCAAGCCTCATTCATGAAGATGTCCGGTCACTAGTCAAAGTCATGGAAGACCTCGGGAACCCCTTTGAGGAAGACAGCCCAGATCTCGTTGCTCTTGATACCAAATAAATTGTTGGTTCTCCTGCAATTGAGGCAGTCAGAAAGGTAAGAGAGATTGGCCTAAAGCAGTTCCAGGCTTTCTCCAGGGATTGCCTTGTTGAAAGAACCAAGCCAGTTGCTGACACAATTCACCGAAATAAGCTCAAAGTGTTCAAGCTCAACCAAGAAGGAACGTGAGCAAGGAGAAGCATAAGCTCACTTGCCTCAAGAACAATGCTCAACTCTTCTCACGGCTCTACATCAGCTGTCAGATGAGGATGGAAACCTGGACGAGTTCTTTCGCCATGAAAATCAGGCATGCCCTCCAGCACTGTCTGATGGATGGAGTCTCCGCTTAGGTACAAAAAGCGACCACTCGCATGCTTTGAAGAGATCTCAGATGCAAGGTCAGAGGCTCCTACCACCACCAGTATAGTCATTGATGGAGCAGCCTTGTGCAGATCTAAAACCTGCTGCATGCAAGAACTTCAGAGAGTATACACAAGAGATCTTTATCCCTTACATGTCTACAAGGCTTCAATCTTCATCACGCCTGGACCTGGATGGACACCTACATAGCTGACTCACTCAAAGCTAGTGCAAGAGCAAAGCATGGTAAAGGAGTGCGCAGATGTGTGGTAGCAGAAGGAGCCATACCCAGAAACTGGCAGAACTTTCTTCGAGTAGACACCAACAAGACACAGTTGTTCAAGTTCCTGTCAGAAGCTCTCCTCCTGTGGTTTAACCTGAAAGACAACAACTTGTCGTCACTGATGAGAAGAAGTCTGCAGCAAGCCTCCACTGTCTGAGCTGTCTTCCTGGCCCCATGTACCCAGAGGAAGCCGACAGTCGAATGCTGCTTCATGTATCTCATGCAGCCCGCCATGGCCACAACAAAATCATGATCAGAACGGTTGACACAGATGTTGTGGTGTTGGCTGTCTCGGTTGTCCAGAATCGCAGCCAGAAAATGAACTGTGGATTGCATTCGGAACTGGAAAAGGGTTCCGATACCTGGCAGCCCATGAATAGCAGCTGGACTGGGGCCAATAAAGCACAAGCACTTACGATGTTCCATTCTCTGACAGGGTGTGACACTGTGTCAAGTTTTGCAAGTCATGGGAAGAAGACTGCGTGGGCAGTCTGGAATGTGTTGCCGGAGTTGACCGAAGCACTGTTGAAGTTGTCATCTGCACCAAGTGACATACCAGAGAGGTCATGCACACCATTGAGAGATTTGTCATCCTCCTGTACGACAGAACAAGTCCATGCACAGACATTGACAAGGCACGCAAGAAACTTTTCGCAAGGAAAAACAATGTGGAGTTGATTCTCCAACCAAGGCAGCTCTGGAAGAGCACGTTAAGAGGGCAGCCTACCAGGGAGGTCATGTATGGGGCCAGGTGTTGCTCCCTGCACAGAGCTGCGCCGGCAACCAGCTGGGGTGGACCAAAAGTGAGGAGGGGCTGCATGAGCCCCACTGGACAAGATTACCACAAGCAGCCAAACTTGCCTGAACTGCTGTCATGTAAATGTAAGAAGGGTTGTGTGAATCGTTGCAAGTGCAAAAAGGCTGCACTTGAATGTACTGCTCTGTGCCAGTGTGAGGGGGAGTGCACCCAGAACTAGACATTTCTACTTTTAATTTTGAGTTTTTCATCATATCACTGTAACATCATGTGTCATTGAATGTATTATGTGGAATTTTGTATTTCTTGAGTAAATTATTTTGTATTTCTTTTTAAATACACCATGCATTTAACTTTTAATAATTTAATAGAAGCTTGGGGTGGTGGATGTTTGGTCATTTTTAGATCATATTTTAGTCAGTTGTGTTGATTGATATATTCCAGGAATGTTTATTCTTACAGCTTTTCATTGTCATTTATTTTAAGCTTGTTAGTAATTATGTCACCCGCAGGGCTATAGGTTGACTATAGGTTAGGGTTAGGTTAGGTTGCTAGTTTAGTCCAACCGATAGTTGGGGAGTAGCGCCCCCCCCCGGCAGCTTAGCTATAGTTAGGCCTTCCTGTGCCATGTGGGGGCGCAACCAGTTGGGTGACCCTTTACGTGGTGGCCGGACTTTCTTTTAAAAAAAACATAAATGTAGTAGGGCCCAGACGATTTTTCTATTTTTCTCCCCCCCCCCCCTTTTAAAAAAACGCCAAAATCGTTAACTGCTATTTTGTAGAGCCTCATTAGTCGCATATATAGGCACAGTGAATAGTTGTCACCGAAGTATAAACGTAGAAGCCACAGTGATTTGAAAAATCCCCAAAAAAGGGTTTCCCCCTTCAAAATTTCGAATTTCGAAAATCTCCTCCCATACGTTTGTAGTACTCGGTGAGGCGCATCCATAGACCCCATAAACGATGAAATCGTTCCACAAATGTAGAAGCCCTAGCCATTTTAATTCCTCTGGTAGCCATTTTAATGTCACCTGCCGCCATTTTGTAAAATGGCTGCCACGGCCCTCAGAGGCTAAATCTGTGGTGGCCAAATATCCAAATCGCTTCATAATATGTCTTTCTAAAAGCTGTGCCAAATTTGGTGCTTTTATCACTTAGTGCACAATTCTTTTGAATATTTGAGCTGTGCGGCACCACTACTGGCCTTGATCCTGCCCTTAGAAAAATTGTAAATCGAGTGATCTAAATTTCTTTGAGGATCTTGTACATTTATCACTTGCAGGACAACGACATGAATAATCATCAGTGTACTTTCACGTACATTAAAAGAATACTCATACACAGAGACGAACGTATGTTGGGAAATAAATAATGGCACGTTTCCATGCACAATAAAAGAAACTATTATTATTATTATTATTATTATTTTTAATTTCACCTTGCTTCAGGTATATATTTTGCACAGCGTCAGCATTCGCTCAGACATTGAGTGCCATGAAGTTGCTTCTCACTTCAGTTCATCCTCTCAATGCAGGTATGTTTTGCTTGCCAAAATGAATGATAATATGAATATGCTTTTAAATATGTGGCAGTCCATGCAACATGCATTGTGTAGGTTGATGACAACTTGCTGTGAATATCATTTTGTTTCGACAAGAAGTCAGAAACCGTCAGCTCTAGCTTCACAATCAAAATCATTTAATGTATTTCTTGATGAGAGTTCTGACATTTTCTTTCCAATCCAATCCAATCCCACACTTGTTTAGATACAAAGGTGCTGGTGTCACCATGAATTAGGTGTCAGAAGGAAAAATAAACTCCATTCTTAGATACACAATACCTCAACCATGAATATTCCTTTTGGACTTGTTGAGTTTAACCTTCTATTCACAACAGCAATCTTGTGAGATGGAAGTTGAAAATCCTTTACAACAATCCATGTCTCAGTAAAGAGACAATGATATTGCTGGTAAGTTATCTGCTCACACTGTGATCCTGTGAGATGGAAGTTTGAAATCCATTGCGTATTCATAGTGATGTAAATGCTTCATCCACTGATGTTTCGAGAAGGTGGCGCCTGGAGGGTCTTCTCCACTGTTGTTGTTTTGCATGCAAGAAGCCTGTGGCTTCTTATTGCATCATTTTCTGGAAGCACAGCTGTGCCGCTAATGCAGTGCCCATTACCAGCAAGCTGGTACTCATTTTGCCGACCTCAGAAGGATGACACAGGCTGAGTCAACCCACCTGGTGTTAATTCAACTGAAGAACAGGGGCTCAAACTCAAGACATATCTTAAGCCAGCCACCTTTACTGTTAAGCCAACACCAGCTGGGCTTTCTCCACTGTCTGGTCTTTCTTTAGCATCTGAGCTCACTTCCTCTGGCTTATGTTGTGGTGGATTTTTCAGGTTGATTCATATTTCCAATTTTTGAAAGAGAATGACTCTTGAGTAGTCAAGTTGATTCAATTGGATCAAGATTTGTCTTCATTTTTCTGACAATGTTTGTCAACCTGAAATGGACAATAATTTTGGGTTACTTAGACTATCTAAGCATTAATTGAAACACGTACCGTACTCAATATAATTTACTATAAATCCGGACGGATCACCAAACAAAGATAACCTTCAAGTGAGGAAAGTCTTCCATTGTTTTTCTTGCAATATTTTATGCTGTAGTCTCGCAATGACGAAAAGGCGTAATGCTAGTGATGAAGAAGAAGCTGTACTTCAGCGATGAAGATCAGGCCATGCAGGTTCTCAATCTAGAATGTCCAGGTACTCGTGTGGCTTGCATTCCTATCTCCCGAGGAAAGATCTTGCACTCTTCTTCATCTCTCAGATGAGCATCTATTAAGTTGGTGAGTGCTCTCATTCGTTTGACTGACTTGGGGGAACATTGGGCCATTGGACCAAATTTTCATTAGTCTTCACAGCTTTGGGTGTTTTCTCTAATCTGAACAAAAACAATAGGTTTCCCAGCTTGGAAACCTTGGAACCCTCATAATAATAATAATTAGAGGTCGTTTGGGGTTATTCAGGGTCTTGGGGGTCTTAAAGAGTCTTCAAAGGTCAAGGGGTCTTTGCAGTCGAAAGGGACAAAAGGTACATTCCAATAGTACGTAATTAATTAACGCATGGAGTAAGACACAAAAAGCATGACATCATGCGCCTGCGTGCGCACGCATGCACAAAGATATTTTTATGGATTTTCCCATTTATACATTTAAAATACAAATACATATCTAGGCAAGTGCCTTCAGTGATACATCCTGGCTATGGATTAAAATGCATATGTGTGACCTTTTACTCATTTTGACAACAGCCACCACAGATTGTTACCAACTGCTTGGGGTTGTGCTGTATTTACTCGTTTATGCAGCATTTATTTACCCCACCCCACCACCCAACCTCCCACTTCCTGATTCTCCGAGATGTCCTTCCCATGCCAATTACAACCCTTCCATATACTGTCTCCTTTTCTAAAGTTATTCTTCTGAAAAGGGTAACGAATTTTCTGAAAGGTGCTGTAGGATGTTTAACATGCATCTAATACGAGCAGACGAGACACCCAGTGTAATGTCTCTCCATAAGACACCAGACTCATCGATACAAGTGCACTGTCTGCAAAGCACCAGGGTGACAGTTTATAGTCAGGTTGGGTACTGAACCCAGACTACACAGCTCAATAATGTGTATGCTACCTCCAAGTTATCCTAACAGCCCCATGCAATGATATTTCTGTAAAGATGTTGATGTAACTTGAATGAAGAAGAAATGTACTAGTATTATGCCATGCTTTCCCTTTACACTATTTAATATTATTAAAGTATATCTATTTATAATTCTGATAACACAAATTAATGTATCTTTACTTACGGTAGCAGGAATTTGGATGACTTGGTTGAACTCAGGTTGTGCATCTCTTTTTACAACCTTCGTGCAAATCTGAATTGCAACATCATGTTACAAATATGCAGCAGAAGTATCCTTTAAATGATTGTCAAGATTAATTAAAAATACACAGATGCAAGAGGTATGAGGGTTGTTCAAAAGGTTCTACGACTGATATAGTCACAATAGTCAAAGACACATCAAGGCTTTTGCTTATTTTTCAATAAACAAGTGTATGTACAGGAGTATAAATAAGAGTAGGATAAACAAGAGTAGGAAATTGTTTCAATAAACAAGAGTAGGAAAATATGGAAACGAATATTTATTTTATATTGACCTCATTATCCGAGCCATAACATGCATAGGGGTAAATGGTACATATTATGAATCGGGGTAAAGGGCACTCAGGGACACAGGAATACTTTATACCTTTGTAGTTTGTGAGGATTATAACATCATGCGAACATTGAGGGGCAATTGATAATATTGTGAGTATATATTAGAGCATGCCTGTGCAAAAGAAAGAATTAAGTGCACTTATAAATTGTATCGCGAGCATCAGAAAGTATACACCATCTCTTGGAGGGATGTTAGTTGGGTGTCCATTCTGTTAATATTAGTTGGTGGCCAAAAAATATTTCATGGCATTTCTGCGAAGAGTTGGCAAGTTATGGCTGACGTCATAGTCAAATCTAAATAGGGAGAGTTGAAGGAGAAAGTTGAGCAAGCAGAAAGAGCAATCTCGGAAAATAGTCAGTGGAAAACAGACCACCGACCTGCCTGCGATACAAGAGCAACACATCCGGTGTTTTGGCATCATCGTGGGAGATTAAAATATTTTTGAGAGCTATACATTCCACAGAATCCAGGAAAGACAGACAGAGACAGAGACAGACATGAGAGAGAGAGAGAGAGAGAGAGAGAGAGAGAGAGAGAGAGAGAAGAGAGAGAGAGAGAGAGAGAGAGAGAAGAGAGAGGAGAGAGAGAGAGAACAGAGAACAGAGACAGAGACAGAGACAGAGACAGAGACAGAGACAGAGACAGAGACAGAGACAGAGACAGAGACAGAGACAGAGACAGAGACAGAGAACAGACATGGGAGAGAGACAGACATGGGAGAGAGACAGACATGGAGAGAGACAGACATGGGAGAGAGACAGACATGGAGAGAGACAGACATGGAAGAGAGACAGACATGGGAGAGAGCAGACATGGGAGAGAGACAGACATGGGAGAGAGACAGACATGGGAGAGAGACAGACATGGGAGAGAGACAGACATGGAGAGAGACAGACATGGGAGAGAGACAGACATGGGAGAGACAGACATGGGAGAGAGACAGACATGGAGAGAGACAGACATGGGAGAGAGACAGACATGGGAGAGAGACAGACATGGAGAGAGACAGACATGGGAGAGAGACAGACATGGGAAGAGAGACAGACATGGGAGAGAGACAGACATGGGAGAGAGACAGACATGGAGAGAGACAGACATGGGAGAAGAGACAACATGGGAAGAGACAGACATGGGAGAGAGACAGACATGGGAGAGAGACAGACATGGAGAGAGACAGACATGGGAGAAAGAGAAAGAGAAAGAGAAAGAGAGAGAGAGAGAGAGAGAGAGAGAGAGAGAGAGAGAGAGAGAGAGAGAGAGAGAGAGAGAGAGAGAGAGAGAGAGAGAGAATGTGATGTTGGGGTTTCAGCCTGCAAAAGAGAACAGTTCTCCATTGAGCTATAGACACAGGCCATGTAGATTGAGAGTAGCTCTCATTTTCAAAGGAAAGTCTTGGATCGACAAATGATGCCACCTGCTGCTGGCTTTGGAGGCCAGGTTTACTATGTGGTCAACCCAGCAAAGGTCATGGCTGATGGTGAAGCCTATAAGTTAGAGAGACTGAACCTCTTGCATTGGATTACAAATTAAATAGAGATGTGGGTTTGTTTGATGATTCTTCCGTAATGATGGGGTGCGACTGACATTTTGCATGATTGAAAGACATGTTCCATTCATCAGACTAAATTCTAATAATTTCTACATAAAAAACATGAAATTTCTTATTTTATTTTGCAATCTTCAGACAAGATTTACCATCGCTCTTCTGGGACTCGATCCAGGCTTTCAAAATCTTCTACAGTTTGATCTCAGATCTCTTATGGAGCAGAGATTTGTCTGTAATGTCTGGGAGTCTTGGGAATGCTTCCAACTTCAAGGAATATCAAGTGCTCCCCAGTTTCCTTTCCATGTTCAATCAAACTACCACTGCATTCTGAGGAGCAGATGCTTCTGAAATGAGTAGTAAGCAATGTTACGCTCTAAATTATAAGCTCACCTGGAACGTAGTTCCAGGGAGCTCATGGGATGGCGTGTCATCCGTCCGTCTGTCCGTCCGTCCATCCGTCCGTCCAGAAATACTTGCAACTTCTTCTCTGAAACTACACATACGATTTTGATGAAACTTTACCACAAAGTTCATCACCATGTATGTACCAAAGTTTGCTCGTGGCATTAAAAAAAATGCGCCCGAAGGAGGTCTACAGGGGTTGTCCCCCCAAATAGATATTTGCTTTCTTCTCAAACTACACACACAATTTCGATGAAACTTGACCACAACTTTTATCACCTGTGATGTACCAAAGTTTGTTCACGCCATTAAAAAAAATAAAAATCCATAGGTATTTACTTTTTTCTCCGTTACATATTTGTGGGTCATCCATGCCTACCAGTGGTTCCCTGGTTATCTTATCCAGCTGCTACCAGGTGAGCACCCAGGGGTATTGCCCCGATGTTTATTATTATTCCCTTCATACTGACACCATTGTGTTGAATGATATCCAGACATTAGTTCAAATTGACTGAAGCTTTCAAGACCTGCGAGCATTCAAAATTACATTTTGGCTCAGTGCCTGATTGAATAGTGCTACAATTTTAACCTTGGAGTAAGGTCGAGTGGAGTGCTCTGCTAATGTCTTGCACAATTTTGTCATAAGAACCATTAACAATTGCAGAATCTGTTGCAATGTGTCTTGTTGGGCAGAGTCCAAGTACTGGAAGAGCAACTGACCACCTTTTCTTCAAACATAGACACTTATAAGTGCTACAATCGATAATATACAGAGAAAAACAAATTTTGACATATCCTTTTTGTATTGATGTATTGTATTGATGTATTGATGTATTGATGCAACACATCATTTTTTTGTATTGATGCTTGGCAATAACATGCTCTTGAATTTTAGACATACAGTTGTGTCAATGGTAAATGAGAAATATTTCAATAGTTGCGGTAGTTATGCATATCCAGTGTAAATCTTTCTAGATAATTACAATGGTATCTTTCACAGAAAAGTTGGAATAATAAAATGTGTAATTGATTGAGAATGTCTGATGAAAAGAGAGACCATTGTGAGAGGATAACAAAGGTTAGTGTTGTTAAAAAGAACCTTGGAAATCGACTTGCCACTGTTGGAAATGAGTTTGGGGGAAGGGTGGGGGGAGGGGTAATTTTCT
>CM068953.1:117980209-117995660 GCA_035128595.1 Eptatretus atami | reverse complement strand
GTTAACCCCACCTGGTAGTAATTCAACAGCTGAGCGGGATTTGAACTCAGGACCCAAAGATCCAAAGCCAGCCACCCTAACCATTAAGCCAACACCAGGCATGAATGAAAGACTAATGCCTTAAAACTGTCCTAACTCTCATCTTCTTTACCATGAAGCGATGGTCCCTGGTCCTCACACTTTCCACTCTGCTGAAAAAAAATCCACTGCACCTATTTTGTCCACACCCTTCATCGTCTTAAACATCTCAATCAGATCCCCTTGCAGTTGCCTACTTTCCAATGTATAAAGTCCTGTGTCCTTCAACCGCTCATCATAATTTAGTCTATCTAACCCTGGAATCAATCTAGTTGCTCGACGCAATTCCTACTCCATGTCAGCTATATCCCTCCTCAAATGTAGTGACCAAACCTGGACACCATATTATAGATGTGGCCTCACTAAATTCCTGTAAATTGTTAAAACCACCTCTCTTGATTTATAATTAATTTATCCCCCTACAAATACATCTAAAACCCTGTTTTCTTTAGCAATAGCTGCTTGGCACTGTGCTGTCTCCTTACCTCCCCACATCTATTACCACCCCCAGATCCATCTTCTGTGTGACACACTCCAAGATTGGCCCTTGCATAATCATAATCCCAGTTTTCATTATTCACCTACCCATTCCCAGCACCTTACATTTCTTTATGTTAAAATTAATCTGCCAATCATTTGCCCAATCTATTAAAGTATCTAGACTTTCCAGAAACTGATCACCACCCTCTCTGCTGTTCACCTTACCTCCAAAGTTTGTATAACCAGCAAATGTAGAAAGCAGACTATTAACTCCATGATCCAAATCGTTGATGTAAATTATGAATAACAAGGAAAAGTATCTGTCCTTGGTGATGGGCAAAACAAGCAAAAGTGCCCATCCCAATTGACAGGAAAAGTTTGAGCTAATATATATTAAATTATTTAATGGACTTTAAAAAGGCTAATGCATTGCACTCTTGGCTTCATTCAGATCCAAATCTCTGAGCTACACATAATGCCCACCGTGAAATGGTGGTGCAACATCAGGCGGCGGAGGTTGGATTTGTCGAAAAAAAGGTTTAGAATATCCTGCTTGTGAAATAAAATTTGGCCTCAACATTATTTGTTCCTATTCTCCCGTCATTTCAAAAGTGAATGTTGACCTTTGCCTGTGTGCGCAGCTTTTCAAATGCAGCGCAGGGAGCGGCCGCCATAAATGGGAGACAGACAAATGCACGGAACGACATCACGGTTCTCATTGTATAATCGATGACTTCCCTTCAAAGGAACTTAAACACAGAAACAGACCATTCGGCTCATCAAGTCTATGCAATGGTTGACAATCTTTGACAATTTTTTATGGTATACAGTCAAGGCTTGTGGAAGAACTAGAACACTGAATGGATCAGGATACAACAGGACAAAAGGAACAGTCGAGAGGGAGGGAGGCAGGGGAGGGAGTAGTTGGAACACCAACAGCGGAGTTGAAGGACAAAATAGAGGTAGACTTGGACAACCAATGGGTGTGTGGAGGAATGGAGGAGGACAAGATGGATACAGAAGGAAATGTGTGTCCCCCCCCCTCCCCCAATATCTATATCTTGAGCATCAAGCAAGGAATCAACACACCATTTTAAAAGTCTGATATAACTATTGATTTAGCCGCGGTTTTAAACGCCAACATCCTCGACTCAGAGCGGACGCTCTAACTAACAAATGATGCCATCGAGTACACCGAGTATTACATTTAGGTTTATCTTGGACCTCATTGAAGTTTATTATTAAATGTTATTTTTGGTCAAATGCAGAATGGAGGATTTTCTTTTATTAAATTATCACCTTGCACTGCAACGTCTGTTCAAAGACTTTCAATATAGGTCACTGTTATTAACAATGCTTACATGGTTTTGTTCAACGATGTGATAATCCTCAGGTCATATCTTATCACACTGTTAAACAAACTGTGATTCCATGTTGCATTCATACATATTTTTTGTCAACATTGTCAAGGCTCGTATGAGAGCGAACACACAGCGCACAGCAAGGTGGCCATGAGACAAGAGGGGTGGGAGAGGGAAAAACAAAACAGTGGGGAACAGAGACATTAGGAGATCTGAGGATTTAAATTTAAAATGTATCTCGTTTGGTGTCATGCTCTTCTTCTAGTTGAATATTGAGCTTTGCCTGCGTATGCAGCTTTTCAAATGCAGCGCGTGAAGTGGCCACCGGAAACGGGAGACAGACGAATAAACAAATGGATGGACAGACACCACGTTTCGCATTGTGTTATACAGTAGATAATGGTCTCAGTACTGATCCATGACCAACATCATCCCAGCTGGACATACTCCAACTCACAGCCACTTCTTGCTGCCTATCACAGAGTTTGTTTCCGATCCAATTGGGCAACTTGACCAGCCACACTCCAAGCCCTCACCTTAGCTAACAACGTCTTATGTGGTACCTTATCAAAAGCCTTCTGAAAGTCAAGATACACGACATCCACTGCATATTCCTCATACACCAATCAGAAATGACTTCATATAACTCTAACATATTTGTGAAACATGATCTCCCTTTTGTAAATCAATGCTGACTCCCTTTAATTAGTTTGAAATTATTCAAATGTTTCCCTATGTGTTCCTTAATTAATGTTCCCCACCACTGAAGTCATGGTAACAGGTCTGTGCTTCCCCAATTCTTCTCTGGAACCTTTCTTAAATAATGGTGTTACGTTTGCTATTCTCCAATCCCCCAGTTCCTCTCCTGACTCCAACAAGCTTTAAAAGATATCCACGAATGCCACATTATCTGATCCGTCACTTCCCGCAATACTCCAGGATTCTGTGATGCATATTATCTGGCCCTGGAGCTTTGTCATCCCTTAATTTTTCTCGCTGCTTCTTCACCTCATCTACTCCTACATGGATCTCTTCTAAAAGCCCATTCTCACCCCCAAGATAGATACTCTCTGTTATTGGAAGTACAAATAATTTGTGGTTTGAAAGGCTTCCAAAGATATTTTTGTGAACTTGCATTTGAAATTGATAAAATAAAGTGAAATGCATTATGAGGATGTAAAATAAATATATATCTATATATTTAATGTGTTCACACAAAGCTTTGGAAGAGCACATGACTACATTAACATTAAGTCATTCACGGTTAATTGCAAGAATATTACTGCTTCATGGAGTTAATATCATGATACATGAAGGGTTCATAGAGTTAATATAATAATATATAATAGGGTATGGTTTGTCAAAATGTATGCTTGATGTAGTTTTATTAGAGGGAAGTAATTTGGGTAAATAATTATTTTTCAATATTTTGTGAATATTTTTCCTACTTTCCAATTATTATTTTGGGCTGCAAAATGAACAAGCTCAAATGAGCGAAGATCCTCGTCCGCTTAATGATGACGTCATAAAAACGAATATGACATCATTGTGATGTATCAGGTTTGCGATAAATTATCTGTGCTAATGCCCGGCTTGATTCCCGCAAACAAAATTCAAACAGCTTGCCTAGTTTCGGAGATAATGGTATAGGCGATTTCCATTCACGGCGATATTATGATGTCAACTTTTTTTCGAGGAACAATTTCCAAAATCGGAGATGGTTACTGCTGCACGTGGGCTTTCTGCATATACATGGCAAGTTTCACGAAGAGCCAATGAAAACTCTGGGTTGTGAAACAAAAAATGTCAAAAAATAGGAATGACGTCATAAAAATTGATATGACGTCATAGTGATGTATCATATGTGCGGTAATTAATCTCTGCTAATGCCCTGTTCGATTCCCACAAACAGAATTCAAAAAGCTTGCCTAGTTTCGGAGATAATTTTTTAGGCATTTCCATTAGCGGAGATATTTTGACGTCATAACTTTTTTTCTAGGAGGAATTTTCAAAATCGGAGATGGTTACTGTCTGGCAGGGTATTTTTACATATATATGCCAAGTTTCAGGAAGTTTCGATGAAAACTGTAGGCTGTGAAACAAAAAAGTCCACAAGAAGAAGCAGAAGAACAACAACGTGAGTAAGACTTAGAGATTCTTCACGAGGATCTAAAAAATTAAATCTAAGTAAAACTTACTTGTTTCATTGTAGACCACACCAACATCAATCTGCAAGAAAAATGGGGTGGGGGGTGGGGGGGAGATGGTGAACCATGAAGTGTAATGAATCATTAAAACAATCAAATAAACCAATGTCACCCGTAGGGTGATCCGTATCTTGCCAAAAGGTGACCACGTGTGACTTCTTTAAGGTCACACTGAGGTGAACAGAGCTGCTATCCACCAGGAGCGACTCCTTGAGGAATACTTGCCTACGAGAGATTCCGATGAGAATCGTTCTAACAGAGTAACCATGAAAAATATGCGTTTGCCTCATAACGTCACCAAATGACGTCATAATGTCTCAAGCTTGATATATCTAGAAAGCACTCATCGAGGTGTTCAATTTGAGGTACTACACGATATGGTTCCTAAAACTTGAAAATTTGACCTTGGGGTCAAATATGTTTGACCTTAGGCATTAACCATGAAGGTCAAGGCCAATCGCCACCAAAATTAATCATCTGAATGCCAGACCATGAAATATATTCCCATGAAGTTTGAAGACGATCCGATCAAAATTACTCAAAAAATAAGGGTTTCGTCGACTCCCTGATTTGCGACAAAGTGACCTTGACCTTTGACCTTGACCTTCAAAATTTTATGCGCTGAAAGGGACCTCTATAGGCCTCTGATATGCGAAGTTACAAAAATTTCCAATGAAAACTGTGCTCTGCAGAGTGATTTATACGTGATTACAGAAAAAAAAAAAAACAACAACAAAAAAAAACACATGAAGGTCAAGGCCAATCGCCACCAAAAATTAATCAGCTGAGCGCCAGACCATGAACTATATTCCCATGAAGTTTGAAGACGATCCGATCAAAATTACTCAAAAAATAAGGGTTTTGTCGATTACCCTGATTTGCGAAAAAGTGACCTTGACCTTTGACCTTGACCTTCAAAATTTTATGGCCTGAAAGGGACCTCCATAGGCCTCTGATATGTGAAGTTACAAAAATTTCCAATGAAAACTGTGGTCTGCAGAATTTTTTTTTCGTGATTACAAACAAACAAAAAAAAAAATAAAAATAAAAATAAAAAAAAACATACAGACTGACTAACATATCTTGCAAAAACTTCGTTTTGGCAAGATAATAACCTACTTATTAAGTAAAAGTACTGTGTTTGTGGACATTTTTGGACTTTTACTGTTATATTATGAAAACAACCAACCATGTTGCATCATTATTTCATTTTTCACTTTAAAATGTACATTAATTAATGATGTGAAAAAAATGTGCCGTTAAACAGCAAATGGAAATTTCCAGAGGCATCCATGTCTTGTCTAAAATCGAGTGAAATGCCTACCAGTGAGTTGATGAAGTATGTGAAGTATGTTCTTGTCACTCACCCAACTCATCCACTGAGTTTTGTCATAACAATGACGTGGGCCACAATCGTGGCCAACAGCACTCAAACAGTCAAGTGTCTTCAGGTTCTTCTGGGTCTTAAGAGTTATTGGGGTCTTTTGGGTCTCAAGCTGTCTAAAGGTATATGTGGTCATATAATCCACTATCTCATGTAATTAATACACCTACTAATGTTCTGTGCAGACAAACAAACAGACATGCATACAAGCCGGTAGGCAACATCGGCGGTTGCTGGACTAAGGCGAATTTGAAATATGTAGATAAGAGAACACATCAGATGGCATTTTTGCCGTTCGTTGTTCCATATAGGAACACGACGAGCAACTGTCCATTCATCATTTGTGTTCGATTCCCAACCCTACGTTAGGGAATCCCAACGTGAACGTTGGGGTGAAAGCATATAGTAATATAATTGCATACTAGTCATAGTTTTTGACGGATCGGGCTGAAATTTTTTGACAAAGAGGTTGATTATAGTGCGCATAAAAGCGCGGAAGCCGATTTTTGATTTTAGAAAAAAAAAATTAGGATTTTTTTCAAAAATTTCAAAGTCCCGTTGCTGGGCAACGGTGGCGTCCATAGCAACGGTACTGAAAAGCATACAACTAGATCCTGGTATGAACCTACCAGTCAAGTTTCATCAAAATAGGTTGACTCCTCTGGCCTCCAGAGCTGTCCATTACATACAAACAAACAGACAGACGGAAAACCTGGGAATAACGGTAGTCTAGCGACGCGACCATCCAACAGACATACAAACAGACAGAAAACTGAGAATAACGGTAGTCTAGCGATGCGACCACCCAACAGACATACAAACAGACGGAAACCTGAGAATAAGGGTAGTCTAGCGACCACCCAACATACATACAAACGGATGCAAATGCAATGCCCTCTCCTCTGGCGAGGACATAAATAAATAAATAAATAAATCAGATGAAACACAAAGGTGGGGCTAAGAAACAAACATTTTGGAGTGAAGATGAAAGGATCTTGATGAGAACAAACTCGACCCTGCCTGTTATACAATTATTATGTAAGCTTATGTTGAAGATGTACTATGGAAATGATTATCATAATCTATTCCCCCCTTAACAATATATTTTCAGCTGAGAGACTTGCCAATCACACTCTCCAAAGATGTGCACTCCCGTTGCTGTGATTGCTGTGCTGCCTTTTGTACCATTTGATTTTCTCCATCCCTTCTGACTTCATCAATCACCCTTTGCATGTTTTCTCACATCTTTCCATCTTTCCTTTGATCACAACCTCATCCTCTCAGCCAAGTACCTGCACTGTGCCATTACCTTGGTTGTAATCTCTTTTAGCAGGTGTCAAATAGTGGAGTTGGAGCCTCTCAGGGCCCAAATTATCTGCTCTATATTATTAGGATTATGTTTCAAGGACCAACTTGTGATGTCTCATGACGTTTTATCACTGGAGCATCATGGTTTCTAATATGTTTGTTCCAGGGGTCAAAAAAAAGGTTTTCCACTGAACTCCAGACAGTGTCAAATTGTCGATCTTTTTTGTAATAATTCCTGCTATCGCTTTTCAAGATCTCAGTGAGGTTTGGCTTTATCACCAACATAAAGTCAGCATTCGACTTCGAAGTTCTCTTCACTTTTGTTTTTGTCCTGATACTTGGATTCCTTGTGCTTGAATGCATCTGCTTTATCTACTTCCTCAAAACCTTTTACTTTCTCTATATCTTCAAAGTGGCATCAAAAGATCAACCAACACTCTTAGCAGGGACTTTAGAGTAACAGGATGTTCCGATTGGAGATGTTGAACCTATCGTGTTTTCATCTACTTTCCCTTTGAAGAGGCACAACTTTCGGTTCATGAATGAGCGAATCAACCTTTGTATATACTTTCCAATTTTAACTCTACATGTTTGAGAAATGTCTTACCTTGAAGTATCCGATTTCTGATTCATCTCTACCTTTTTTGGCATTAAGGACCTGTTTACAGGAAAAACATACATCAATAACTGCAGTCAGAAATAGGAACCAAATGCAGTGCAATTTCATTGTACCCCTTCAGTTTATACAACTTTTCATGAACATTGTATTTGCTGAAAAGTGGTACATTTCTGCATAGAAGGATGCAAATGAAATCAAAATTGGTCAACATCACACCTCGCAAATTATTTTTTGAAACGTTATCAGTGTTTCACATGAACCATTTATTTTCTATTTAAAATTGTTATGCAAATTAAGGATCACCGTTACACTTACTCTTAACATGTGCACCTGTCTTTATGAAATTTGCTACAAAGTAGTAAGGCAGGGAAAAATAAGAAGGGGTTTGGATTTGATTCCCAGTGGCTTTCAGATGGGAATTTTCAGTCATCCACTCTCCATACCACTGTGAACACCAAATGTCTTGTGGTGCTATTCAAAGTAAGTAGGTTTTAGCATCGTTATGTTGGCTGTATTTTGAATATTCCTCCAATTAATGCCTGGTTTGTCCTCAAGTGAAGCAAATATTGATTGGGTAGGGCATCACAGGAAACAAGCTTTACGGATTCTGTTCTCCAGCAGATACAAAATGGCAGAACACTGGAGTTTACAAGAGTGTAATATTTTAAATGATAAAAATAAGAACAAAAGGAGAGAACCATTGTTAGAGAAAAATAACTGCATTTGATAATAGGCCTCCAATTGATTGCATATATCATCAACCCTTTAAACATTAACAATTTTCAGAGCCATTTTCTTTCTCGCTATTTTCATCTGGTACATTTCAGCTGCTCTTATATTTGTGCTGCTTATTGTCAACTACATAGGTAGATCAACATTAGTCCTAAAGCGTTTTTGTAAAAATGAAAGACCACTTGGAGGAGTTTGCACCTAGCATTTCATGGTCAGCAAGAGGAATCGACATGACATACATTAAAATGTTAGAATTTGAATCCTATCACACCTAATTCAAAAGAGGTGTCTCCATTGGTTTTCCTCAAACTTCATAAGCCATATTCAAAAATGCTAAGCAAGACAATGCTATCTCCCCCAAACATGCCCGACACCCACTTGGACAGAAAGTTAGAACTGGTATTTAAGCCCTTCTTGGGTGCAATTCTGTTGGCCACTTAGTACATGTGGATGTTCCATCCTAATATGCCATTTTTGAAAAATTAGGAGGTAACAGGCATTGTAAGTGAGCCTTAGAAGAGCAGGTACCTATGAAATCCTGAATTCACAGTCAGCCAGATTTAAGTTTAACAACCCCTGGGACATTCAAATAGTAGACCCCCCAACCAACCTTGCAATGCAGTGGGAAGAGAAAAAATTTCAAAAGAGCATTACTGCGTATAGATCTATAGACATTTCAGTACAACACTTTAAAAAAAAAATGAAGATAAAGTAAAAGTAAAAATATTTTAAACTAGAAGGGCACTCAGTAGAGTGCATACCTCGACCAAGCTTATTAGTTTACGTTTTGTGTCCAACTGATGGGCCGGATCTGGATTCGGACCTGAACAAAAATTTTAATCGACCTGTTCTCGTCACCGAACCAACTCCAGCACCAATTTTCGTCCAGATCCGTCCATAACCTTTTCAGATATCGTGCTGTATATCATTTTAGCACCATCACTCAATAGTGAAAAATCACTTTAAAATTCTCAGATCTGGATCCGGATTCGGATCTTCACCAAAATCGAATCAATTCTTCCTTCTTACATACCCTATCTGCCCATCAAGTTTTGTCCGAATCCGTCCACAACTTTTTGAGACATCGTACAATGTATCGGTTTAGCACGATCACTCAATGGTGAAAAATCTATTGAAAAATTCTCGGATCTGAATCCGGATTTAGATCTTCACCAAAATCGAAATGTTTCGTCCTAGTCGTATACCTAAGCCCTCCACCAAATTTCGTCCTAATCCGTCCACAACGTTTTGAAATATTTTGTTCACAAACAGACAGGGGTGAAAACATAACCTCCGTCCACCTTCGGTGGGTGGAGGTAATTTATCATTTAGAGCTTAACAAAGTGATATCGAATCGATAAAGTGATATTGATGGAATGTGAACACAAATTTATCAAAAACTGGATGGGGAAAGTCGAATTGCCAGCCTTACATATCAGATGTGACCGCATATACAACTTCCATGGCTCTGCTACCTTTGAGTGAACAAGGGAATAAATAATACTAGCTTTATAAATAAATAAATGTATCGGATGTTTTTCGTGGGTCCCCTGGCGTTTGGGTCCTGGACAAATGTCCCATGGGTCCTTCGCTAAATCCGGCCCTGGTCACGGTTGAATGCGGCATAAGCAGAGGTAAATGTTACGAGAAAAACTACCACCCCCATGAAAATTACAACCACCCCATTAAAATTCTGAATGATGATGAGATCGATCACTTTAAAGGGGCACTCAGAAACTCAGATTAATGTTAAAACTCAGAAACCAACCTGAGTAATAACAATGATGTGTTGGAATGTGCTGTTCCAGCATCTCATGTTTTGTATCTAATTATTATTCCAGGTATGGATCAATTTCTCTCAAAATGGTGAATATTGATGCACCACGCTGAGTTTATTATCGATGTTGCAAGTAAAGTCGCACCATGCATTATTGTGTTGTTTTTGGTGAAGGCCTACCAACTCGGGGAATGAGAGAATACAACGGGCGCATTTAGTCAAACCATCTCTGTCAATCCCTCATACTAAATGTGTTCTGGGGAAAATGATTGCACAGGGATACCATGATTGATGACTGTTTGGTTAGCGATGCTATTTGTTGTGATATCAGGATTAATGCAAGCATTCTGTGCATTATGAATTAAACAGTAAAAGTGAACAACACATTTTTTCTGACAGCACTTCCGGTTACCGTGAACATTGTGTTGGAATACGCCAAGCCGGCATCTCATGTTTTGTATCTTTGATCATTATTCCATAAAATAACTTAGAATTGGAATGGTGACTCTGCTCTGATCCATATACCTCATCACCCTGCACCATCACATAAGACTACTGTTATCGTGCAACATAAACATCAGACCAGATATGTCAGGAAATATACTTACTTATAAAAGTGTCAAATAATTTAATGAGAATCGTTTATGATAGGTAATTGTATGGTAATAGTGGGGTGGGGGAGAGGAGGAGGGAGGGCGATGACAGAATTTATACGAAGGCTACGCCGATAGCACATTTACATCATGAATGCACAGTATGGTGTACAACTTTTTCAAAAGTAGTTGCTGGAATGAAGCACTATGTGCCTATCAATTCCACTAGTGAAGTTAGGTGATCTACCAAAGTTTAAAAATTTTCCCGCCTTTTTTGACCACGGGCCGCCTTTTTGAAATTTCAGGAAAAATCCATATTTTTGGAAATAATATTGATTTCTGAAATAATTTTAAAAAAATAATTTCTCTGTGTTTCGATGGCCGAATGCACTTCAGTAGGCACCATTATGATAGTTCTTCTTCTTCTTTCGGCTGCTCCTTTAGGGGTCGCCACAGCGGATCATCCGTTATGATCCGCATAATGATTTGGCACAGTTTATGCCGGATGCCCTTCCTGACGCAACCCTGGTCGCCTCTTTCGACAAAGGGATATGGTAAACCTATTCAACCGCGGCATACATCGGGCCCAGTAACACTGGTACTCACTTCGCCGACCTCGGAAGGATGACAGCCTGAGTCAACCTCCTGGTGTGTATTAATTCAGCGGCCAACGGGGCTTGAACTCAGGACCTTTTGATCCCAAGCTGCTACCTAACCACTACGCCAACACCAGGCTAGGCACCATTATGATAGTAAGTACCCGTAAATATTATTCACAAATTGTCCCGACATTTTGAGAAGGGGTTGCCATTTTGGAAATTCAGTGAAAATTGTATATTTTGTGTATATCTAATGAATTTTTTTTAAAATTATTTGTGTAGTTGCAGATAAACCTTGACTGACCAATGGTCAGGGCTCCTGTGGCTATGTGGGACAAGTTCGCTAGTTACAGGAAATTTTGCGAAAGTGCTAATTCTTTGCGTGTCGTAAATGATCTAGCTGAAAGAGGAATTAAGCTAGTGTCTGACTTTATTCATATGTGCAATGATGAGAAACAACGTCAATCATTGCTACAGTGCGTGGAAGAGCACAGGAAGCTTTACCCAGACTATACAAACAAACGCTATGTTCTCTATAAGATATCTGTGTGGTTGCTTGTTTGCTAGATTGTTATGTTGTCATATATGAAAACCATGTCGCTTAAAAACATATTTGGTTGTTCTCATAATTAATTGATCATGCTCTCATTTGTCATTAATAATGTCTTTATGAAAACGCTACTACTGATATTCTCTAAATGCCTAACAATGTGCCGTGCAATAATTGTCAAAATATGAGATTTTCAGTGAAATTCATAAATGGCAACCCTTCTCAAAATGTTGGGACAAGTTGTGAATAATATTTACGGGTACTTACTATCATACTGGATTACTGGTGCCTACTGAAGTGCATTCGGCCATCTAAACACAGAGAAATTTATTTTTAAAATATTCAAAAATCAATATTATTTCCAAAAATATGGATTTTTCCTGAATTTCAAAAATGGCGGCCCCGCGGTCAAAAAAGGCGGGAAAATTTTCAAACTTTGGTCGATCACCTAACTTCACTAGTGGAATCGATAGGCACATAGTGCTTCATTCCAGCAACTACTTTTGCAAAAGTGGTACACCCTAATGCACAGGACAAGTCAACAGCAAGAGACCTGCACAATAATACAGGAATCGTGGCTGATGAGCAAAAGCCAATATTGATGTGGAGAACCAAAACATCCACTTTGTTGAAAAAAAACCACAATACCATAGTCCATAAGTCACACACAGTTATCCATGAAGCCTTGCCGACATGGGAAAGTTTCTATTAATCAAAAATATCTCCAAAATAAAAATCAAGAGATTGCAGAGGGGTTAAAAGAAAAGCAATGAAAGAGAGCAGAAAGGGGGAAAAAAACGAATAAACAGATGACAAGGCCTGTTTTCAGTTTGCACACTTGCCTTGAAATGAATAATATCCTTGAAAATATTTTCTGGTACTCCAAAGTAAGTGAAATAGAACATCTGCAAAAAGAGTGCGACGTTTTACATCATATTATGAACCAAACAAATGAGTGAATTTTCAACTTTACAAATATCTGGTACAATGAAAATGAAGACCAATTACTGCACCAGTCACAAGAAGGAAGCCAGACATAACAACACACACACACACACACACACACACACACAAACACAGATATATTATGTACTGGTAATTACTTACAAAAGCTATTTTATTTGAAGTAATAACCTTAACTTGAAAGCAATTTCCCGATTTCTCAACTGGCCGGATCATCATCTGCGCACCGTTTTTCATCGAGGTTTCGATCCTTTCAGCCCAGAACCTCTCCAAACGGCGGATCCACAACCCCATCGCAGGTCCACATCAGCAGATTACTCAACATCAATGGACACAACCTCAAAGTTGTGTCCAGACAGTCAGTCAACAGAGCAATTCAATATCCTTATTCAAACTTATTTAATTATTACTTTTGTTTAAAATATTACTATATATGAATAACTTCAATCATACATCACATTATATGAGAATATATTAAATGATGTCCACTTTACCTTGTAGGCATGTCCATGACACAGCACCTCCACCAAACCAGACTCAAACTGTCATTCAAATATTCAAACTGTCATTAACAACTGATTTTAATATGCTGCACTGCTTAGCCTAGCAACCACCAACAAATTATATTAATACTATTTATAATGTATTTCATAAATAATATTATTTGTTGGAGTTTTATCTAATACCTCCATTATTTAATACCATCTATAAAAAAAACTATGTATATGTATATATATATATATATATATATATATATATATATATATATATATATATATATATATATATATATATATATATATATATAAACCTGGTGTTGGCGCAGTGGTTAGGGCAGCGGCTTGGGATCCAAGAGTCCTGAGTTCAAGCCCCGTTCGGCACTGAATTAATACACCAGGGGGTTGACTCAGCCTGTCATCCTTCCGAGGTCGGCGAAATGAGTACCAGTATACTGGGCCGGTGTATACCCCGGTTAAAATAGGTGTATCATATCCCTGTGGCGACGGGTTGCGCAGGAAGGGCATCCGGCGTAAAACATGTGCAAAATCACTATGCGGATCATACGGATGATCCGCTGTGGCGACCCTCCGGGAGCAGCCGACAGAAGAAGAAGAGAAGATATATATATATATATATATATATATATATATAATATATATATATATATATATTTTGTTACGGCTGTGGAAATTCGCAAACCACCATTCAGGTCCCGTAGGTGAGATATCTCTAAGTACATGTGTAGTTAGCCCCAAACCCGTTGTTAGAGGGAATTTATGTGATTCATTCGGGCTGCGACGCTTTGAGATAGCCGTTTTTCTGTTCTATCTTTATTTTGAACCAACCACGTCTCAACCGCAACCACCTGAAACCACTACGCCAGCCATCGTCACCAACTGCAACCACGCTCCAACCTCAGACAACAACAACAACAACGCCAACAGCCACACTTTACTCACAACTCGCTCCCACATACTCGCATCATGCCATTCCAAAACGGCACCATGACCATCAAAGCACCACCAAAAACCCTCCACCACCCTCACCTCTCTCCTTCTACGGCCATTCCCGCAGCACCTGTGAACACTGAGCGTCGGGCTGTCCTGGGCTCGTTCAGCGATACGCACCGAGCCGCGATTGCAAATAGCGGCCTTTCCGAGGGAGAATTCGGATCAGGAATGCTACACGCCCACTTCTGATCCGTCCAATTAGCAAGCGCGGGGCGGCTTGGCCCCGCCTCCAGGCCGTCTGTGTGGAATCGAGATATGCAAATTCTAGGATCAGGGGAGATTCACGCCCTTTTCCTCCGTCCAATCGGCGAGCGTGGCTCCGCCCAGGTGATCCTGATCCGGGAATTTGCATACTGTTTTCTCCTGCGGCTATAAAAACGGCGGGCGCAAGGCGAATCGGGGCAGTCAAGTCGGGTTGGAGAGCGGAGTCGAGTCGGATGGCGAAGGCATCGAGGTGGTTTCTGCAGTCGGCTGAGGAGAATTGTGGGAGGAGGCCAAGGAGCTTGGGTCCGAGGCAGGGAAGACAGCGGTCGGCGACGAGGTCGCGGTGGGATGCGCTCGTCGCGGGACCCAAGCCAGCCAGCCATTCTCCTCCCCCAGGGCATCAACAATTCCCCCTTTCCCCCGTGCTAGATAGTGCAACAAGGGGGCCCCTTCCCACCCCACTCCAAACGTCGTGCCAACGAAACCCGCCAAGGAGTACGGAGTCGGGGCACAGCCACGCGGCCACATCTGCGGCTCGTCCGCCAACGCGTCACGAGGACGCGGGTAGGACCCCCCCCGGTCTCGCGGGCCTGGCCGCTCCTTCAGGTCCCGCGCACATATTGGCCTACAGGCCCGTCTGCCCCTTGTCTATGAGGGTGGCTTCTTTCCTTTGCTTTTGAGTAAATGTGTGTTGGCGCCGTCTGTGAAGTAAAACTGTAAGTGTTGCCGTGTGTACGCGTATTCGGTAGTAACTCTGCGTCATTGTTTCTTTGTTTTCACTGCTATAGGTGCATTTTGACTGTTTGACTGTATATGTGTGCTTTCCGTGGGCCGGGTAATAAATGTGCATTGTGTGAACTGTTTTCCCGTTTCGCTTCGACCTTTTCTTTATTGACCCTCCATCCTGCTTCACGTAAAGGGTTCGTAGCGGGTGCAAGATCCCGGTAATTAATCTGAACCGTCGAGTCAACGATAACACCGTCGGTTATCCCGATAGTACGGAACGGGCCGCCCAAGCGGCTCGTGTCCGGAGTCGACCTGCGGCGAGGTACGATCGCCCGGTTTACCATCCGTGTGGGTATAGG
>CM068953.1:117952035-117968004 GCA_035128595.1 Eptatretus atami | reverse complement strand
TGTGTTTCATAAAACATAACATTCTCTCTGCTAACCCCCCTACCTTAACACCTCTCTCTTTTTGTCCCATTATTGCTCTACCCCCTCCCCATACATTGCAGCACCCTCCTCCCATTCCTCACTCACTCACTCCACGTCCGCACAGTGGTTGCATCTGGACGGTGGACGCATCTGGACAGCTTTGCTCAGGATGCGTCCGGGTGGTATTTATGTCCTGATGGGAGTTTATCTCCAGAGGGGAGTTTGTCTTCAGATGTGTCCGAGCAGTGTTTGTCCAGACAGCTTGGTTCCAGATGCGTCCGGCAGGTTTTGTCTCTGGACATGTCCTGGCGGTGTTTGTCTCCGGGCTGTGTTTGCAGTATGACCGGTAGAAAATGGATTTCAGACCCTTTGGTTTCCATCTTCACCGTTATTCTTTGCAGAATCATTTTGATGAGACAGTATGAATCATAATTTATGCTCCACCACACGTCTGCCTTCCCTTCCCCTCACCTCACACTGTTATTCCTTTTCCCAACCCTCCTTGCTCCCACACCCCTGCACCTCTTCACCTCTTCACTCTCCCCCCTTCTTCTTCTCCCCACCCCCTCTTTCTCTCTCTCTTCCCCCCCTCTTTTTCTTCCCCCCCTCTTTAGTATTCCCATCAGCGAAGCAGAACGTGGTATTTGCTTGCTCTAAATAAGTTGCATGGGCTTGAGAGAAGAGGCAAGTACATCTGCCAACAGAGTTGAAATAATCCAAGCACTGTTAGATCAGGAAGGAAATTTTAAGTAGTCCTCTGATTTAAGGAGACATGAATTTAGGATGTTAGATGATGGCAAAATAAAAAGTAGAAAATTTGATCAATAACAGTGAGTTTGAAGCATTAACATCCCCTTGCCATCAAGAGGTTCATGAATTGACTTGTATCAGTCACTAAACCATGAATTGACACAAAAGAGATTATTCGTTTCCTCCAGGATTATTATGCAAGATCAACTCAATTGCTGGTATATCCCATGAAAAAACCAAAATTGTTGCTTTTATAATTGTTGTGGCTATTATACTGACTTCTTCCAGAAGATTGCACATGATCGATCAACTGCTGTAATTAGTAATACTTTCCTCCTTCCTTAGTTAACAATGAGACGACGTTTAGACAGCAATTCCATAACTCTCAGATTTTCAACTGAAGTAAACTTTCAATGACAGGAAATATCACCTGGTCAAATGTCGGGCTGTTGCCTCTCTGTACTGCTGTTTTTTTCATGTTACCTCCAATATTCACTGTGACCACAGGATTGAGGTTCACCCCCTGGAGTTGTCTTCCTTCTATGACGTGAACTCGCACCTGCAACATAACCAAGGAATTTTACACAGTGGAAGAAGTCATTTAAAATCATACTTTATCCACATCTCACTATCTTAGCGAGGGTACTTAACACATACTTTTGTGTTTTTTTTTTAATAAAGGGGAAAAAAAACATTTTGGTTTGGGTTGGGTTGGATTGAAACAGATGCAAGATTGCTTGGAAGTTTTCTTTTGTAAATCACTGGTTAGAAGTGATGTTTTAACACTTAGTCAGGGGGCCGTGTGGAGGAAATATGTCTCATGTGCACCGTTTGTTAAAATGGGTCAACATTTATGTCATCGTTTCCCATAATACAACAGTACAATGTAAAAAAGAAAAAAAAAAAACGTCATTTTTTTTTCTCTCAAATGTGAAAATTCAAGATAGCCACCAAGATGGCTGCTGTGATTCTTAAAAACAAAATCCATATTTGTATAGAAATATACATTGCATGGTCGGCAAGAACACCTGCACAGGTGATTATTTGTCCAAAAGAGACATGTTCACATCTTTAGAGGATTGTGACCATGTTGATAATCTGAAATTGCAATTTAACACATTTCCAATCTAAATTTGTGGCAAAATGGTACATCTTTGGGACCATGCAGGTCGGCGTTCCAAAGCTGGACATACATTTGAATTATAAATACTTGTCCAGAAAGTACTAAGTGCTGTTGAATGGCTCGATTTCTACATTTGTATCAAATCTCTACTTTTGTGGGGTGTAATGCCTCATGAGGCAGTATTAAATCATTAAAACCGACATCAGCTGTTCGGCCACTTTCCATTACAATCTCTCCAAGTCAGTCGCTGTTCTTGGCAAATTGATAAAAGTTTTTGTTTTTTTCATCTTGTGTTTTTCTTTTTTTCAAGATATCAATCAACAAATGCCATTGATAACTTAATAGGTCCTTTGAAAATAAAAATCATGCTTGAATACCAACTTCAACCTGTGTATCATATGACCAAAAAAGTAACGCTGGTGGTGACATAGTGAAGACTCCAAAAATAGTCACTTGGAAAACTTTAATTTATCAATGACTGTGGTCCTGCTATTACAATGATGGGGAATATCCTGCTATTAGAATTAGATTAGAAGCTTTAACACATGCTACTTCGCTTGCAGTGAACCCAATTTATCTTCAAGACTGCTACAGTACAACATGCCACATTGGTAAATTTAACAGTCAAGAAAAAGAAAGATACGAGAATGCAAATTACCACTTCATCTGTTGGCACATTAGAAAGGCAACGTGGATGTTTCCACCATGTTGCTCAATCAAGGATGAAACTCAGTGTCAGATCCTGTACTAGATCTGACATCAATCAATTTGCAAGAACTTATGGTTTTTTTTGACAGTCACACAATCCATGCAAACGGCTCCATGAGGTTATGACATTTAATGTTGGTGGAAAATTCAGACGGGCTGTGGAGGTAAGTTCAAGCAATACATGGATAGTCCAATTGAGCACAGCTTTAGGCATCACTGATGGCTGTGCAACTGATGGCAACTATCATTTACCCTGCTGGGTGCAAAATGTACAGTGGCAGATGTGCACAAGTACAGGTGAATTGGTTAGTCCCTCAGATGCAGCCAAATCAAGATCATTACCAGGTTTTATTAAAGAAATTGCCCAAAATATTTAATTTGCATCACTTGTGAAAATTTTGCTGGAGGACGTGTCTGTGCTGCGAATGTCAGACCTTCATACTTACTACATGGACATTCTACACATCTATGGAATGGATTGTTTTTCATGTCATTGCAGACATGCGAGAGAAATATCATCGAAACATACCAGGGGTAGAATTTGCCAAGGCGATACGCTGCAGTGAGTCTGAGAGCGTGTTCCGAAAAGCAACCAAAGAGGTGACTCGATAAGAATATATGTCTAAAACTTCAGAGGATGACAATTGGTCCCTTTAAATTTCCAGGGTTCGTTTTCTGACATTTTTTTTTCCAAAATCTTTCAGCAGATGTGAAAAGGACCATGTCAGACACTGATGCTTTAGAGCATGTCCCACAGAGTTGATACTTTCTCATAATGGCTTCTGCAAGGAAACTCCATCAATGTTGTGTCTAGTTATTACATTGATGATGTAAATGTTCACATGATCTTGGACAAGAGAGGGCACACATGAAGGGGACACAGAAAGGAGCTGAGGTGAGGGGATATGTCAGTGATTGAGTAAAGTCTGTGTGTTGTACTCCTGTGGTCCGGATACGATTTCTTACAAAAACAACAAATTGGCGACGAGGATGGCAGCTTCCGTTCCCTTTACCTGTTCCATTTATGCCCTGCATGGGGGAAACTGTTATTCCATCCTCCACATGGAAGACAATGTTTGAGAACTACTTACTTGTTATTGATGCCACTAGTGAGGCCTGGCTTGAGAGACGAAGGCATGCTGTTCTGTAAAACTGTTTGGGGATGAAGGGACAACAGGTTTTCCACAATTTACTGGGACATGGGTAGGACTTTTGATTCTGCTTTCGCCATTTTAGAAAAGCATTTTGTACCGAAAATCAATATGGTTACTAAGCCCTACAAATCCGACTGGAGAGCTCAGAGGGCTGATGAGACAGTCAATCAATACTTTGGGGCCTTTTGTGAACTTTCCACCACTTGTGAGTTTGGTGAAATGGAGGAAGAGAGTCTACATCATCAATTGGTTGAATGTGTTTTGAAGACCATGATTCGTGAAAGACTGCTGTTAGAGCAAAAGCAGTCAATGTCGCCTGTGAAACTGAATCAGCATTGTTGAATGTAAACCTACTATCTGATTCAGCATCGGTCCAAGCAATCAATATTCTTCTTCTTCTTCTTCTTCCATATGGCAGCTTAGCTGCCGGGGTAGCTATCATTTCCTGGAAACGCGACTGTACTGATGCAAGGCCCCTCGACCCGTACACACTGGTACTCATTTCGCCGACCTCGGAAGGATGACAGGCCGAGTCAACCCCCTGGTGTATAAATTCAGCAGCCAACGGGGCTTGAATTCAGGACCCTAGGATCCCAAGACGCCACCCTAACTACGAAGCAAACACCAGGCTCTCAAGCAATCAATGCCAAACGGGCAATGACTTCATCCTCAACCCATGCTACTGACTTTTCATCCACAAAAAAAACAAAACACCATGCCTGCTCCAGGTGTCGGCCCACAAACCACCTTGCAAATGTGCCTTCTTGCTCTGCTTTAAAGGTAAAATGTAATGCATGTCGGAAAGTGGGACACTTCTTAAAAGTCTGCTGTTCTGCCCAGAAAGACATGCGCGAGGTTGTCGTCCATGAACTGACTGTGGTTTACCTGAATGATGCTGTCCCGATAAAAGACAAAATTCTCTGTAAGGCACAAATTGAGTCACCTGCTGGGCATACCTGCAATGTTGAGCTCATTCTGACAGAACAGCTGCACCAAAGACATTTTACCAACTGCCCTTTGAGTCTCATGTCAAATTTGTCACGTATCGATGTGAATAAGATGATGTTCCATAGTATCTACGGATGCAGTCAGTTGGAGGTCCACATATTTAGGTCATTGTATATATATGAGTTACTAGTAATAGTAATTATATATAGGTATTATATATAGTATACTATATATATCATACAGGTAGCTATCATATATGGGGTGGGTTATCGGTCCATGGGTGGGTTCGGGAATACATGATAGGCAATAGTGATGAGGCGGGTTTAGTAAGTATGTAAATAGTATATATACACTATACGATTAGGAACGGTGTATATATAGACACATATAGATAGTATATATTATGCTAGTACAGGATAATATATCATTAGATGCATATTCTACTTCCTGATACATATATCGATACATGGTATATACATTGGTGGGATAATAGGATGTACACTAGTATGGGTAGTTATATTGGCCTAAGTGATGAGTTTTGTTGTTTTATAGCGGTTCGTGGATACTATAACGTCTGTTTCGGTAGTTTAGGGGTTATAGGCATACATACAGCTGGCATATAGCGAGCTCGTTAAGTAGTCGTTCACCATCGGGAACGAGAAAAAGTGGACGACCTTAGGACATGTGACGAACTTACGCGTATGCGCAACATTTTCATGGCGAGTGAGCTCGTGGTGAAGGTGATGAAGCTTGGTCCGCGTGGCCTGAACACCGTACGGGTGAGAGGGCCCATTAGACAATGCTCTAAGCCGCTCTTGGTTATTCCAAATGGGAAAACACAATCCCTGGAGCATTGAGTGGCGCGTTCATCGTTGGTGAGCGTGATTTGGACGAAGTGATCAAGCTAAAGATTGACATTTCATGAATTCTACTTTGTTTCAAAAGTAAGATAAGGAACAACTGTAAGACAACTCATATACCATCGGGATATGGTATATGACCATCGACAAATGTGGAATGAATGGCTGTTAGAATTCATTCATTGGAATTAATGTAGAATGAGTTTTCATATGGAATGAAAACTCATACACCATCGACAAATTACATGACACACAGTCATTCGTGATGACTAATCCACATACCTATGTGAAGGTGAGTGCTGGTGATGTACAAACAAGCCAATATAAAACCATAGATCGAATTCAACACAAGAGCTCGATCGATCCTTTACTCCTTCGCCAGAGACTGCATTGCGCAGCCTGTCTACCTCTTCAGATGCATGTGGGACGGCGCGCTGACTGAGCTGAACGCAGCGCAGTTATAAATAGCCTTTCACTGGCGATGTAAACCTATGAACGCCAGATCTACGATTGCATTGCCATGAATCTGGCTTCTCACTTCGAGGTAGTAGTTCCGTGTGACGAGTTATGGCGTGGTAATTTACTTGAGTTTGCATTGCGCTGGGAACGGACAAACATCTGACGACTTAGCACCCGAAGTCGACGACTTAGAGATGACGATCTTGGACAGGACTTTATTCCAAAGTCTGTAAGTCGATTTAACGATTAGATAAATTCGGTGTGCGACTTTTTGTGACTGCGGCCTGTTCTGACTTAAGGCGAAGTGACGAGTTACACGCTGCCGAGTGACTTACGCCTAGTCTACTGTATATGTATACCATATTAAATCAATAAATTAATATATAAAAATGATTAACATAGTAAGGTATTTCCTAATATTTGTACTTAGTAAGGTGACATATAGCCATGTATAATTCCACAAACACATATATATATAGATAGGCATATTACAATACATACTACATCGAGGCGTAGTGGCGTGCGCCTGTAATCCGGCTACTCGGAGGCTTGGGTTGGAGATCGCTTGAGGAAGGGCGCTCTGCGTTGGGCCGCGCTATGAGAGGGTGTAGGGCCCCGGATCATGGCGAAACCCAATCCTATATCCCTGTGTCGTAAGAGCGCACCAGGTGTTGTCATGGAAGGCATCCGGCGTAAAACTGTGCCAAATCAGTATGCGGATCATAACGGATGATCTGCTGTGACGACCCTAACGGAGCAGCCGAAAGAAGAACAACAACATATACATATATATGTGTGTGTGTGTGTGTGTGTGTGTGTGTGTGTGTGTTGTGTGTGCATGGCTCACAAAGTGGTATGCTGTGGTAGTTTTGGGAAATTCCACATAAAACTATTATGAGGTTTTAGACAAACCATCAATGGTCAGAAATGAAAGTGGACATCTTGTGGAACCTGTAGAAACGGCAATATCATTCTCTCCATTTCCATGTTTTATTAACGATGAATTAAAGCAACAGAATATTGGTATTTAACCTTAGAAATGTTACAGTTTGATTGGTAAAAATTTTATTTTACTGTACATTTCTTATGTGACAGTTATTTTGAGTGTGGTGACTCAGAATGGAACTTTTGTTGTCTTTTATGTTTTGATGATGTTCTGCTCCCTATTCGGGTTTCTGGCATCTACCCTATCTGATGAAATAAAGGATTCGTACATAAGGCTTCGTGTCCACTGCATCGAGAAAATAGAGAGTCTAGTGTTGATAATGTTTCTTATGATTTTTATTCCAATCTCCCATAATTTCTTGAAAATATGACAGAGTCTAACGGCAGAAATTATAGATCAAAATTGTGATCAGAAAATAAAATTCGGACTGCAAGTAATCCCGTCTTGATTTTCGTGTCAGTCCCGTGACGAATCATCATCTCTCGCCGGACGCAAATAACGCGGCATTAGAAATCTTGCTGTCTTGCAAACTTCCCCGATTGATGGATATAAAAGGCACTTGCAAGCGTGTCAGCACATTTCCATTCGCAGTCAAGCGCAGCGTTTGTCTTCGTGTCCGTGTCTTTGCGAGAGCCGTAATGTACGAATCCAGCAGGAGGACGCCGAGCCGAATGAGGTGACTCGCATTGTCTGATAATTCTTCATTTTGACCAACGCTAGAATTTTTTTGGTGCTTCGTGAGGATCCGAGAGGTAAGAATTATGTTTTTCTTTTCATGTTAAAGTGATTATTTTCAAAATTCGAAAGAAATATTCGATTTTAACGTTATTTTTCACTTACAAGTGGGCTTTCTTTGCTACTGAACTCGTCTGTGTTTTCTTCGTAATTTATAACATCGAACTCTCTCAAAATGTGTTGTTTTTTTCTTTCCTGTCACATATTGAGCCTGTTTAAAAAGGCAGAGTAAAAATTATCTGTTTCTTATCCCAAAATATAATATTGACATTGTTTTTTTCATCTGATTCCGTACATAACGCTGACGCCAAGCTCGAAATTCGAACGGGTATTTACAGTGTTGTATATATTCATGTGTAACTTTAAAACCTGACGTGCTGCAGGTCTAAAATTTAGATTTAGCTATTTGATACTGCAGATTAACATAATGGGTTGCATTTCATGTTTCCCTCAACTTTTTTTTTTGCCCTTTGTGTAACAGTAGTGTACCACTTTGTGAGCCTGCACATATATATATATATATATAATTATATATATATATATATATAATATATATATATATATACATACAGGGGGCTGCAAAAGTAGGTATACAGTAAGGATTATACCAGTATATCATTACTGTATACCTACTTTTGCAGCCCCCTGCATATAATAATATATATATTTATATATATATATAATAATACTTGGGATCAACTGTCCAAAGTAACGGAGAGTGTGGGAGAGAAGTGAAAAAGAGAGTGCAGGCAGGATGGAGTGGTTGGAGAGAGAGTTGCAGGAGTGATTTGTGACAGAAGGGTAGCTGCAAGAGTGAAGGAAAGTATATAAGACGGTAGTGAGACCAGCTATGTTGTATGGTTTGGAGGCGGTGGCACTAACAAAAAGACAGGAAGCGGAGCTGGAGATGGCAGAGTTAAAGATGCTGCGATTCTCGTTGGGAGTGACGAGGATGGATAGGATAAGAAATTAGTATATTAGAGGGACAGCGCAGGTAGGACGGTTTGAGACAAAGTGAGAGAGGTGAGATCGAGATGGTTTGGACATGTGCACAGGAGGGAAGCGGAGTATATCGGGAGAAGGATGTTGAAGATGGAGCCGCCAGGCAGGAGGAGAAGAGGAAGGCCAAAGAAGAGGTTCATGGATACGGTGAGGGCGGACATGCGGGTGGTTGGAGTGTCAATGGAAGATGTGGAGGATAGAGCGAAATGGAGACGGTTGATCCGCTGTGGCGACCCCTAACGGGAGCTAGCCGAAAGAAGAAGAAGAAGATATATATATATACAATACATATACATATATACATATATACACATATATATATAAACATATATATATCACTATATATATATATATATCATATATATATAATATACACATATATATACTACATACACGAAACACTCACTCTCCATTACTAACCTCAAGCTAACAGACCTGTGGAAAGGTTTAACAGGATGTTGAAGGTGTGCATACAGAATGCGAATGAAAGCGGAAACTTGGAAACCTGTAGAACTGAATTTCTCCAGAATATTGGGCACACCACATTGCCACGACCAATGTATACATTCAAGCTGCTTCACAAAAAAAAGAATGCGCACCAAGCTGAACATATTTGGGTTGTCGGTGATTCCGAACTGCACTTGAACGTGACAGACACTGTCATCAAAAGACAAAGAAGAAGCAAAGAGTACACCGACTAAAGAAGGGAGTGAAGATTCCAATATTTAAACCAGAGGATTATGTGCGAGTAAAGAAATCTGTGCATGTGAGTACAAGGCCTTCAAAATACACTGATCATATCTTGATACAGGAGAAAATTGAATGAGCAGACTTGTTCTTAGTGATGGGGAAAAAATGGAATGCATTGCATGTGGCGCTTTATCCAGAGATGACACTTATGCCGACCAGAGTGAAATGAAAGGAATGAAAGTTAACAAACCCAGTGGGAAGAAAAAGGGTTGGGAAACCACCTGCCTGCTGCCTGACTGAAAGATTTTGAGAGACAGAATGAAACATTGACAAATATGGTACTTGGCATAAATTGAGAACAAGCAAAGTATATATATATTAAATGTTCATGTGCTGGTGTTCGTGAAGAATTACAATTCCGCTTCTTACACGTAATATCATTATGAGTGATTGTAGGAAATACAGGGTGTCCCAAAAAAAAATACTTTTCATCTGCAAAGGGATGGTCATAACATATATTTTTTAAAAAGATATATGGCTGGATAGAAAGCTGAAAGGTTGAAGTTTATTGTACCAATGTCAAAATTGCCACCAAAATTTAAATTTTGGTATAGAATCGTCGTTTTCTTTTCGACCACATGTTCGACGTCAGCTCCACGTTGTCCGATCACTGCCTGCAAACGCGTTGTCATGTTCTCCAACACTTTGGAAACGTTTCCTGAGGAATGTTCTGGATTTCTCAGTGGATGTTTTCCTTCAGCTGATCAAGAGTCTGAGGCCTTGGGTTTCCATAGATCCTGTCCTTGAGATACCCCCAAAAGAAGAAGTCTGGAGGAGTAAGGTCAGGGGAATACGGTGGCCACTCAACGTCTTCGTAGAGGGAGATAAAGCGGCCCTCAAAATGTTGGTTGAGAAAACGCCTTAGTTCCATGGCTGTATGGGGCGGTGCCCATCCTGCTGGAACCACTGGGGTCTCATCTGGATCAGGTTGTTCTCCTACGGGCCTGAGTACGTAGCTCAGGCAGATAGAATTCCTGAATCATTTCATGATAGTTACTCTGGTTTACCATGCAAGTGCGTCCCTGGTCATCTTCAAAGAAGTATGGACCAATTATCCCATACCAACCAACCGCCACCCACATGGTGAATTTGAGAACAGATCTTGGCACCAGTTCAGTTGATGCATTACCAGGATTTTCAGTTCCCCAGTACCGAAAGTTTTGCTTGTTTACCTCCCTGGACAAGTGAGCACAGCATTCGTCCGTCATGTGAAGTTTTTGAGGAAGTCTGCATCTTCCTCCAACTTTCTGAGAACCAATTTGCAAAGTCTAGTCGTTTGCATTTCTGTTGATCAGTAAGCACCGTTTCCATTTGAATTTTTATGGAAAGGCATGAATATCTTGGCGAAGGATCATCTGAACGGTGCTCTTATGAATGTTTGTCTCGGCAGAAAGTCGGCGAATCGATTTTTTTGGACTCTGAACGACCGCCTGTCTCACCATTTCCACATTTTCTTCACTACGACCTGTCCTCTTCCGACCACTGTGACCCTGTGAAGGTCACAGATGTTTCCCACAGTGGTAAACTTTGCGATGGTGCACTTTATTGTCCAAAAGTTTGGTGCATGGCGCAAGTGGATACCGAAATGTCTCGAGTAAAGACGTTGCACCTGGATGACACTTTTCGTCTGGTGCAAGTTCAACAATTTTCGTCCGTTGTTGTACGGTCAGTCTTGGCATTTTTCTGGCACTTGCTTGGTATCAAAATAAACTTCAGGGTCTCTGCAACAAGAATATGAAGCATTAGTGACAAAATTACTGCTTTTTTAGGATCAAACGAAACATTTTAAAAGTTGTATTTTTTTGGACACCCTATATTCTCCAATGTAATGGCAATTAATTAATCGATTACGGACATTGGTATAGTTATTTTTGAAGTGACCAAATAATGGGATAATTACTGTGTTTACATTTTGTTCCACTGGTTGCTTTCCTTCTCATTTCAAAGATAAATTCTGCGTTAAGGCCCTGTCACACCTTGACGTTTTAGCCAGCATATGCCGACGTATGAAAAATTTGGCGAATACGCTGGCACACATCGAATACGTTATGGGTAAGTTTTGTATACGTTAAGAGCACGCTGAAGCACGTTGAAGCACACTGGCATACGTCGTAGTACGCCGAGCTTGTCGACAAATTTTAAGCATGCTCAAAATTTTTTGACGTGCTCGGCATATGACTCACACGTTCCGCATACGCTGGCCATAAGTTGTAGGCACGTTATGCGATCGTTGACACACGTACTTCTATGTTACTCATAAGTCGAAATACGTCGAGGTAATGTCTAGCGTACCCGAAACTTATTTCTAACCTATGAGTAGCGTGCTTTGAACCTATGTGTAACGTATCTCAAACGCACATTGTCGTTTGTAGATGAATTTGATTGACATCTTCCGGACGACCACAGAACTTACTGAACGTGTTTCTAACTTACATCGACCGTATAATGGCGATTTGGCAGCGTTTAGGAATTGGTATATATAAATGGGCTTCACAAGAGGAACCCGTCAGTGTTCCAGACTCCATGTTGAGTCGATGTCAATGTCAGTAGTAGTAGTGTGTAGTAGTAGTAGTAGTAGTGTAGTGGTAGTAGTAGTAGTTGATGATGGATCCTCGTTGCGTCCACGAATAGGAGACTACTTTGCACCATTGTTCGATGTTCTTTTCGGCTATTTTTTTTTCTCATTCCCACGATGAACTATTTTTTGTTTCAGTTTTAAATATTCAAAACGACTTGGAACAAGCATATATGTACTAGTAATTACACAGAACGCTTCGATAACTTATAGATAATTATATCAACGATTGATTAGCGTGTTTTAGGCGTCCACAACCTATGGCCAACGATAGTCTAACGTATGCATAGCGTGGCAGCGTATCGTCGACGATTACGTGAGGTTTTCTATTCATAGGCTGCAACTTCACTTTTAATGAATGCCTGTCACTCGCCTATTGTTTTTGGACGCTGGTGCTCGGCAATTGAAATCGTTTTCATTGAAGAGTTAAATCGCTTCCACAGCACTGCAGTCACGGCACCAACAGCAGCAGGCTCAGTGCCAGCCTCATGCCAGGCTCAAGCGGATCCCTGTAGAAGGTGTACTGCTTGGTTATCCTTGGACCACTCTGGCTTGCAGCTCGTCGAACATCGCTGGGGGCATTCGCAGGAAGTTGATGAAGATGCCTGGTCCTCGTTCCGGAGTTCCACCATGAGCTGGTCATATATGCCGTAGTGGCGTCGCCTCCCAATCCATGGTCGACCAGTTCCTTCTCCTCCGTTCACGTCTTCTTCTCCCGGCTCTATTGGCACGCACTGGTGCAGTGTCAACTCGATGAGGTCATGTTGATGTTCGAGGACAGGTAGGTATTGTCGTCTCGGCCTTGCCGTATCCTCCATCTCTCGGAATGACATGGACATGTACTCACCACGAAGTCTAAAAAAAGACGGGTTCCTCCTGCGAAGCCCCTTTTTATATACCAATTCCCCTAATCGCTGCCAATACGCCATTATACGGTATCTGTAAGTTAGAAACGCGTTCAGTAAGTTCTGTGGTCGTCCTGAAGACGTCAAGTACGTCTACATACGTATTGTGTGCGTAGGACATGCTTTACAAATAATTCCAAGCACGTTACTCATAGGTTATAAATAAGTCACGGGTACCCTAAACATTACTTTGACGTGTTTCGACGTATGAGGAACTTTCAAGTAACATGTTGCAAAGTGTGAACAACGTTCGTGTAGCGTGCTTACAAAACGTTACTCATAGGTTAGAAATAAGTTTCGGGTACGCTAAACATTACCTCGACGCGTTTCGACTTATGAGTAACTTACAAGTAACGTGTGTCGACGTGTGTCAACGATCGCATAACGTGCCTACAACTTATGGCCAGCGTAGTGGAACGTGTGAGTCATACGTCGGCATATGTCGTAAAATTTCAAGCATGCAAAAAATTGAGGACAGCCCAAAAGTACAACGTTTAGCCAGCGTACTACGACGTATGGCAGTGTTTTTCAGCGTGCTCTTAACGTATACAAAACGTACCCATAACGTATTCGACGTGTGCCAGCGTTTTAGACAAATTTTTCATAAATTGGCATACGCTGGCTAAATCGTCAAGGTGTGACAGCGGCTTACCCAAGTGTCTTCAAGAAAAGGAGAAATGGTGTGTCCTGGTATTACATTGATGATGTAAAATGCTCATGTAATCTTGGACACGAGAGGGCACTCATGAAGGGGACGGAGAGAGGAGAGATAGGAGAGATAGGAGAGTTGAGGACTAATGGGGTTTCTGAGGCAGCCATTCAAATGAATGGGGGGAAAGGGAAAAACTTTCTGACTTAAACCCCAAAAGCCCAAAATAGGAGACTGATTTCCTCCCCCTCCAAACAAGCAAATGTAAAATTGAGACTTCCTGATTAAAGCACTTTTTTCCTTTCATATTTTTATTTTACTCAAAGAGTGAACCAATGAATATTTGTCCATGTTCTACTTTGGGGAATAACTTAATTTTCCTATTTCATTCATCTCCATCGAGTATATTCACAAAGATTACTTTGGAACTTAGTTATTGGTTTAAATGTCTTTGTTGAGCAGAAATGAAATGATAAACTTCTCTCAATGCTCATATTTGACCACCTCCTGAGCCACATATCATTTTGAGATTGTAGTAAATTGTTTTTCCATTGTTTAACTGATAACCATCAAAGTTTTCAGTCCATTCAAGGATATTTTTTTTTCTTTACATCCTCCAACTTATTCGGGTACCCAGTCAGGACTGGGTAACCTATTGTTGATTCACGAGTCAGTAAGTGACCACTATATTCGGTATGGGTGTGTGTCTGTCTGTCTGTCTGTCCCGAGCATAGCTCCGTGGGTTTTGATCCAATCTTGATAAAATTAGGGTGCGTGGTTTGTATCATGATCTTGTTGTGTTTTCCTGAGAATGGGCGTGGAGCACCCATTATGGGTGGAGCCACGCCCAAAAAACGTGTTTTTAGGGGGTAGCCAGTTTCAAGTTACATCTTCTCTGAGGGGGTTTGTCGAATCTGGCAGGGGTTTCGGTATTTGGTTAGCCCAATGGCACCTGCATAGCCCCATGGAGCTAGATGTTTCATTTTCGTCCCAAGGTCAAGGTCACAAGGTCACGAACTTAGAAAATGTCAAAAAAATCAATAAATTGGGCATCGTGCTCCTTGGGTTTTCAACTGTTTCGAATGAAAGTTGATACTGTATGCAAGTAGTGCTCTTCGAATACTACAACTTTCATCATTTACGTTTTTCCCGATTCCCGCCAGTTTGCCGTGACGTCCCATCGAAGATCAAAAATAAAAAAGGCAAACCGTGTACATTGCTCTGAACCATGGCCGTCTCCAGACTTGTTTTTCTTCTGTTTATTTCTTTATTTATTCTTTTCCGCCGGTCAATTTTGCGGGTTATTTCGCTTTAAAAATCATTTTCTCAGCAACGCTAAGTCCGATCGACACGAAATTTTCACCATAGTATGCATCTTTTTTGATAGCATACTCAGTTGATAATTGTGACGTCATAGGTTACGTGGTACGGGCGCCATCTTGAAAAAAACGATAAACTTTGGACCTCTGTATCTGTGAAACCGTGCAATGGAAATTTTTTTCGCTTCATACATTTTAATGAACTCCCCATCGGGAATATGATTTTTCATGACGTCATCAGTGAAGCGGTTTCCCAGTGAAAATTCGTCAAGTAGAACGCTGCATAGGAAAAATCTGAAATTTATTGAGCCTCATCTGCACAATTCACCGTAGAAAATATATTATGATGTCATAGGTGACTCCGTTCGGCAGCCATCTTGTTTTGAATTTTTTAAAAAAAAAAACATCTTCTCCAGAACGGCTGGACAGATTGAGGCGAAACTTTACAATCACATTCCCCATGATGTCCTTTTTCAAGTTTGTTAATTTCTTATTGATAGGTCACATGGGTTGGTGGCCATCTTGAATTTACCCTAAAACCTCCAAACATCTTCTCCAGAATGGCTGGTCAGATCAAGGGGAAATTTCACAAAGGTATTGCTCACGACTAGTGAATATAAGTTTGTTAATTTCTAATTGATAGGTCACATGGTTTGGCAGCTATGTTGGATTCAAGAAAAATATTAAATAATTGTTTTCTCTGGAATCACATAACCTATCGAAGTGAAAATTTGCAACTGTCATCTTCCATCATGCCTGCATACATCGTAAAAATGACGTCAAAAGTCACATGGTTTGGTGGCCATCTTGGATAGAAAAATGCACCTTATCCGATTAACACGAAACTTCAGACGTATTCCACTACAGGATTGGAGGCAGAATGTAAATTTATGATGTTATAGGTCACATGGTTCGTCAGCCATCTTAGATTGAAATTAATAAATTTTTAAAATATTCTCCTCCAGAACGCCTGCACAGATTGAGGCAAAATTTCACACACACTTTCCCCAAGACATCCTTTCACAAGTTTGTAAATTTCTAATTGATAGGTCACATGGTTTGGCG
>CM068953.1:117934230-117945197 GCA_035128595.1 Eptatretus atami | reverse complement strand
TTAACGACTTGAAGTCAAATTAATGTTATTTCCATACATAGGTTTATCCATTTCTTACTCTCTTTTTCACATGAATAGCACAAGTTCTCTGCAACACCCCGCTATTCAACTTGGTTTATGAATACTTTGAGCCCGGTTTCCAAGATGTGAGCGGTCTATGTTTTTGTCGATTCCTAAATTTTCCCATAGTCTTTGCCAATACGCTTATTCGATTGAGTTATAAAAGTCCTTCTCAAAATTGTTTTTGCTTCTTGTTTTTCCTTTTTGTATTAAAATCAACTATACTTCTTTAACCAATGGCTGTTTCATAATTTCAAAATTCGTATGAATTTTCCTCACTCTCGACCCAGCGAAAAATATTGTCTCAATTCCTTTGATGCAAACATAACTTTATTTATCATTTAATGCAGTGTAAGTTAGTTTTTCTGGGATTTAATGATGATGTGGTAATACAATTACCATCATTTTCTGACTTCTTTTTACGGGGATTAAGCAGGTCCTTTATGTTTGCGATGAACGTTTTTCTGGTATTTTAATCAACCATCAAATTATCCATCAGCTTCAATCCATTCTTTTTGAGAGGAGAACAAATGTCTATGTAAAACTTTTTTCAATAATGTTTTTCTTTGAACCCAATTAGTTTTTCCAAAGGGTAAAGAATTGTGACATAGCCACCCATACATTGTTAGCAATCATAATCATCAGTTCAAGAGTTGTCCTCATTCTATTATATCGGAAGATATTTGGTTTATTCTTAGATATTTTGGACATACTGGAGAATATCTCCGTTTTAGCTTCTCTAATCATTAAAAGCATTTATCACTGATTAATCCCAATTCTGTTTTGTCATTTTTACATGCACTCCAGCCCAACCAGGGGGCTGTGCAATCGTGAGCGGGGTCTTATCCATTAAGATTTTTATTTTGACAGGATTTTAAAAGTTTCAAACACATCAGTCATAACATACATCAGTGTTATGATACAAATTGTATTCTCCCATTCCTTTTAAACTTCTCCCACCTTTCGAGCTTGTTTTATCTTCTGTTGGAAATTGACGTTTTATCAACTTGCAAAAGAAACTTTCCCTTGAAGAATTGTGTTTCTTTATACTTCCTCATGATCGGTTGTCTTAGGTATTTTCCCTTTTGTGATAGAGTCATCTCTTCTTGATTTGGAAATGTGATTAAGAGTCGGTTCGTTTTTTTATTATTTTGATGCTAAGTTGATAATGGACTTGCCATCACTTGTATGTCTCAAGAATCTGATATGGGTTATTGGGGATGTATGATGTTTTGTGAATGAGTGTATTTTTGAATGTGTATCGGATGCGAAATCTAGATGTATTGAAGTTCATTTATCAATAGATGCGTGTCTGTGGCGTTTGTTGTAGAAAGAAGGAGAATAAGTTTGGGGGCTTGTACTTAGATTTTATGGGATGAGCTGGACCTTATTTTCCAGTAAGATGCTGATCCTAACTTTGTTCTCCCTCAATTTTCCTCACAGATATGGGTCTTTTTTTCAATTCCTTTTTCTCTCCTTATGCATTGCGTTATTGGTTTTAACATTTTTTTCTTCGTTTTCGTTTTTCCAATCGTTACATCTTGAGGCTCTTCTCCTCGAAAAGTTCACTTATTGTATCGTCACAACAGACATGATTTGATTATAAGAACACAAGGAGTATTTTTTGTATTTATTTGTGTATGATCTTTGGATGTGGGAACAGTATGCTTCTTTAGGTCTTTCATCGCCTTTAAAACGGGTGTTTTATAGATTTGTTTTAAAATCTTTTGATGAATGTTTAGAACTGTTTTTGGAATTGTTCGGTTGCTTGTTTATGATTCCTATTTTCATGTTGATTTGATGATCTTTTGTATGAAAGAGTTGGAATCACTGACACGGATACAGTGTTATCACTTTGTTCTTGTCTCTGGGTCATCGGACTATTCTTACAATGATTGAGTAAGTGGGGTTTTGCCTATTCAGGGAGTAGTTTTTTTTCAAAATCCCTTCTTCATATTTATTTTCCCTATAAAACTTAAAAGTTTTCATGTTCATTGATGTGTTTTTAATTTCGTTTCATACTTTGCTTAACTTTAAGAGCTTCCTGATTGAAGATGGTCAGGGGTCTTGAGTGACAATCATTTTTATATGCCCTTTAATGCCATTCGGTTTTCATGAGATTAGTGATACTTCCTTTCTGCGTTTGTTCTGTGTTGCGTGGATTGAAGGTTTTTATTATTTTAAAAATTAGATTTTGATCTATCTATCCAATGTTTTCTTTCTTTGGTCAGTGAGATATCTTTGTTGAAGATTGAATGTTCTGTGTTTGTTGGTTTGAAGTGTTTTACTAAACATTTATTCTGTTACAATGCAGTACGTTGTATTACATATTTTATAGACAAAATTTGCTTAAATAATTTTCTTGATGAAATTGGTACGTGTATTTATAGGTGATCTGTGCTTAAACCTTTATCTACATTTTTTTCATTATAAATACATGTATCAAGAGCAAAAGCAAGTTTCATCATCTTTCATTTGTAAAGATTATGGAATATGTCGAGGATGTAGATTGATAGAGATAATTATACAATATTGGATACTTTGGCTGGCTATTGGTCTTCATTTCCTTCGTGTAGGTTTTGTATCGGAAGAAATCATTTTAGTGCTAACAAAGTTTCTCTCCTTCGCCAATATATTCAACTGAAAAGCAATGAACAAGAAAGTATCAAAAGAACTATGGATGAGTTTAGACAGAAATATAAGACATCTGCAATATGCGGAGATTTGTATTTTTTACAACCTAATGTAAATCCTGATGATAAGGGTGTAGTATTCAGGTGATGAATTTCGTTATAGTAGTTAAGGATCTTTTAAATTCCTTTAATTTAAAGTGTAGAGTGGTCTGTTATGAAAAAAGTTTTTACAGTATAGTGGTACTGTTTTTCTCTAATTAATCCGGGTCATTATTCATGGGTTATGAGATTATGAGTGCTACAGCATCTCTGTTTGGACAGAGACTTATGGACCGGGTTTGTGTTACGTGTTATGAAGTAGTTTTATAGATGATTGTGAGTTCCGGAATGTATAGATGATTTTATTGAGTAAGTTTTACTTTTAGTGGATCAAATATAAATACATAGCCTAACTCAAAAATCTGCAGAACGTTTTATCGATGTTTTTTTGTTGTACTTCGTCTGTGAGAACCTATCAGTTGCCGAATTGGCCATGAAGGTGGTCAACTTGACGTTAAAGAAAGTGGCTGGCCCTATTAAAAGTGCCTCATTTCTTTCTTATCCCTATCTTAGGCTGATTTTGTAATTAAGTGGGTAGTCCTGGGTTTTAAACTGTTCATCCGTATCTCGTGATTGCCAATTCTATGTTGACATTGATACCCACGTGACTCATGAGGTAATCCTAGTGACGTCATGACGTGACTTTGATCAGAGTGGCAATTTGATGATGATGAGATTTTGATGGTTTACTGAAGGCATGCAGTTCATTAATTCTTCTGATCAAGCCTTCGTTACAGTGCTGCCTTTAAACTCTTCAGAATCTTAAGCAAAGGGATTCCCAATTCGTTCGAATTTTTCAATTTCTTCATCAAAATGTGCATTATGATATGGAAACTGACAAGATTGTTTTCAAATAAAGAGATCACACAGTAAGATATTTAAAATTTCATGGCTTTTTCCCTTAGCGTATTCGTTTGAGCTTCTTAACATGGTGGGCCTGTGCATTTTTGTGTCGGGTAATTGGTGTAAATTTGTAGGGCCGAGACCTTGATGGTTCGAATTTCCATATCCACCTCTTGTCACAAGCTAACATTTAATCGGAACAGAAAACTGCCTTTCGGGGCTACGGAACCATCTGATACCGTGGATGATGCTGTCTCAGTCTATTCAGACGATCATACGTCTTCGTGGGGTTCCCCTTCACATCGCTGTGGCAGAGGAAGTTACTAAGTTCAATTTGCGTGATTATGATCTTTTACGTGGAAACTGTTGGAAATGCACTGTTGTATTCGATGCTTGGGAAAAGCCAAGGACACACCCCCGCGACGGACAACAACTGTGGAAATGTGTACTTACATAGCACATTTTGTGGGGAGGGTGATTTCTGTCCAATGAAAAAAAAAAGTCACTTATTGATGTAATCAGCTGCCTGAGCAAAGGCTGCCTGTTGGTCAGGCAGGGGGGATGAGATTGGATTCGTGAAGCAGCTGTCCTGTCCGCTTTCAAGATCCATAGCTATCGGAAGATACAGATCTTTTGTATTGTTCTCTCTATGGGAATGGATCGTAAGACTTTTACTTTTGCGCGAAAGGGGAACAAAGTGTCTCTAACGGTTTTGGCAGTTTACTCGGAGATGATGTTTTGTATGATTTGTTGTTTGCATGCTTTACTGGTATGTATATATTAGTCTTATGGGTTGGGAAAATCGAGTGTTCAAAACTTCTCAAGTGATTGTCTTGCATTCGTTCAAGTTTTTGTGTCTCCAAATTCAGATCAAGATGCTATGTGAAGTGCTGGCCTGCAAGGCAATGGTTTGTTCATTGTTTATGGGAAACGTCTGACTTCTAGCATCATTGCCTCAGTTGACTTCTGCAAAAAGTGGTGACGCAGACATGCGTACGCCAGAGAGAGTTGCTCCCATTCGTACAAGAACGACTTAGACAACTTTTCTTCAGTCATGGTTGGATGGGCCGGCAGTGTGACATGGACTTAACAATGGGGCTGGGCATTCAGGCCAACTACACCAGTATGTGGCAAACACATGTCCTTGTATTTGCTAATGATTCTGCACCTGCTCGGGCTGGATGACACCTTAGATTGTGTTGTAGAGTCGGATTGGAGTGCCGGGGTTGTGGACCTTGCAAGATGGCAACTGTGAAATTGACCAGTGCACCTTTTGATGAAACGGGACTATTGATTTTTTTGCTAGGTGTAATGTGATGTCCACTGATGGACTTCTGGTTAATCCCAGTTTATTTCAAGATTGACCATTGGTCTCCTGCTGTGGTTTTGTGTGTTAAGACTGCGCTTGTAAGGTTGGTTTGCATCCCGTCTTGGCTCTCATTTGATTATATGATGTATCTGGTATCAAAACGGGAGGAACATTTTTGCGATGTTTATATTTGGAAGTTGCCTGATACATATATACATTGACGTCATGCACACTTGATGACTCTGTGTGACTGGGGACATCCAGCATCACATGTTTGGTATTGTAGGTATAGTCTTTATCGTTATTGTCAGTTTAGGGTTGGACTGTTTTGTTTCAAAGGTTATGCATGCGATATTGGTGGTATTTTGCTGTAATTGGAGATCTTTTTGACTCATATTACACCCTTTTGTGTCCATTTGGGGCCACTTTTTGATATGTTGTTCTCTGGGCCAAACACTACTGAAACCCATAACGGTTTCGTTTTGCATTTTTTTAGGTTGTCAGCATTGTGGCCCTTATTTATATTGAAGTTATAGTCTTGGCCTTGTTCCTGATTATCTTGACATTTTGGATTGTCTGTGTGCTGGAGTGGATTACGGTCAAAGCTATAACCTGATACTCGTGATTTTTGAATTATGTAATAAGTATTAAAAAGAATATAATTATTGTTAGATTTACACCATGACTTACTTTACAATTGTTAGAGATGATGTAGTATGGGGTGATAACAACTCCTTCATGGAAGAACTGAACGTATTAGGAACTGTTCAAAGGATTGTTGTATTATCATTTTCACTTGTATTTTCAGGGAAATATCAAACAGTTGTATAATAACTATGATATCTTAATTAACCCGAACTTGGAAAATATGGTTTTAAAGCTATACATTAAATAACTGTGTTCATATATATGATATTTTTTTTACCATTGGGAAACTAGTAAAATTTACAACATAAAAATCTTCCATTCATTAAGATGTTCTGTTGGTTCAGCGGATGCGGACTGTTCTTTTAAGGTCCTTTCCACTTTGTTATGTAATTTATTATTTTTACAAGTCGGTTTTAACCTTGCTTATCACTCTTACAGGTTTTATGTGTTGGTGTCTTCCAATATAATACGGTTGTATGTTAACTTCAACAACTAATTGTAAACCATTGAAGTTATTGTTACGGCTGTGGAAATTCGCACTTCAGGTCCCGTAGTGGGTATTTTGAGTACTGTTGTTAGCCCACCTTGTTTGAGGGTAAATGTGAATTATTCGGGGTGCGACTTTGGGTTAGTCGTGTTCTGTTCGTCATTATTTCGCCCACTTACCTACCACGCGACCCTGCACGCCAGCATGCCATCTCAAACGAACCACCACCTCTTCGCATTACCCACACCACACGAAGCATCCTCGCGGTCACGGACGCGTTCGGTGGAACCGTGACGCGAGAGGGAAGGAATCCACGCCGATGGCGCCGCGGTTTGCCGCTGTTTCTTCCTGGCCGGCGCCGGACGGATTTTCTCGCCCCGCATGGCGCGGGGAGGGGGAAGGGGACGCCCCCTCTCGAGCACCTCGAGGAGGTGGAGCCCAAGATGGGGCGGGGGCGGGGGTTAGGTCGGAGGGTGAGAGGCAAGGGTTTTTCTCTGGTGGTTCTTTTCTTGGTGGTTCTCTCTCGGTGCTCTCGTCCGGTGTGTTTCGTGTTCGGCTTTGCGTGGTTGTCGTCCGTGGCGTCGGGGGCCAGCACGGCGGCACAGGGCGGAGGACTCGCCGACCGTGGAGGTCCGGCAGGGGCCGTCAGAAAAGGACGGTCGCAGGGACTCGAGGGCGGGAGTGCGATTCCTTTTTTTGTGGGTTTGGTGTGAAGTGTGTGTGTTGGCGCGGTCCCGTCAGTAGCTGCTGTGTTTGGAGTGTCGCGTATTCGGTCGTAGCTTGGCATTGTTGTGTTGTTTTTATTGCTTAATAATGCTTATGGTGCTTTTTGTGTGTTTATGTGTGTTACATAATGTGTGTTGTTGTTGTTGCGGATTTTCGCTAATGCGTCCTTTCTTTGTGGGTCTCCTTTGCTTTGTTAAGTTTGAGTGGGCGGGCGCCGATAATTTCGGACCGTCCGAGGCGACGATAACACGCTCGGTTATCCGATGACGGAAGGATCGTTGAAGCGGTCTTGTCCGAATGACCTGCGGCGGGTGGCGATGCCCGGTTTACTCGAGTGGGTTTAGGTAGTCGGTGTTGTGAACACCTATCCCGCGGGTGGCGATTTGGCCTCTGGTGGAGGCCGAGGCACGTGATAGTCCCCCGGGTTGTCCGGGCGTTCCGACGGTTGTCGTCGGAGGGCGAGGTGCGCGTTCGGTCAGTGCGTTCGCCGCCGCGGGCGCGGATTCGCCACTGTGGTACGGAGTGTGTTTGAATCCTCCGTCTCAGCTAATCCGGGGATCGTGGTGGTGTGGCAGGGCGGGACCGTTCCCTCTAAATTACGAGCGATTTACCCCTTACGTGGATAATCGATGCGTTCAAGGCGAGCGGAAGCCGGGGGTATTAGAATGTTATGTGTAGCTTAGTATGTGAGTCCTGGCAGATATGCCCCGAGAGGGACTTGGTGGTGCAGGGACATTCTCGCACCGCAGAGCCCGAAATGGGCGGGCCGCGGTGTGCCCCCCCCTTCCTCGTCCCAACCCTTCCCGGCCAGAACGCGACCGTATGCGGATCGGTCTGCCAGGGGCAGGTGACAATGCGGGTTATTGAACTCTTTGCGCTGATCAAAAATGGGTGTGGAATGAGAAATGGCTCGAATGAAATGAGACTGGACACACAACGGGATGATGGACCAAATGGCCCATGGCCACCACAAGGCATTCGTACGGATATGCGACCAGCGGGGTGGGGCGCGCAATGGGCCAATGCTGCAGGGGGATGAGGACACAGCGAAGTGCGTATGGCGCGCACGTGTGGAGCGATGAGGAGAGAGGGGCACGGTTGTCAGGCCCAGCGGTGAGGCGGGTGAGGAAAAATAATTCGGGAGACGTGTGGGCGGAAGTGTGGGAGAGTGGGAAAGTGACGGTGGGGGAAAATCTTGGGGTGACAGAGAGTGCGACGAAGGAAATAATGTGGTGTGAGAAGACTTCAGATGACTAGAGAGTTGATAGTGGGACTGGAGGTTAAAACGGAGAAGGGATGGAGGATAGCAAAACAAGGGCGCCGAAAAAAAAAAAAAAAAAAAGGCAGTGAGCGCAAGGTCGGAGGGTGCGGAGTGAGAGATTGAGAAGAAATGATTACAGAACACCCAGCAAGGGCCGGGATACAACGAATGAGGTGTTTAAAGAGGGAGGGGAAGGAAATGAATGTTAAAGACCTGTAAAATCGAAACGTGGAAGCGAGGCCATGAGCTGAGCTGCAAGAGGTATGAGAAGACGTGAGCCGAGAGGAATGATCATGGAGGACACGGAGTGCAGAATAGGACGGAAACAGAAAGGTACTGAATGACAAGGATGGAGGAGAAGGAAAAATCTGTGTTGAAGAAATGACGAGATTGAAGGGGCAGAAGACGTGGATTAAACTGAAGGTTGAGCGAGACACTGAAACTGCAGAAAGGAAAAATAGGTTGGAGTCGAGGAGTAAGTTGGTGGCAGATGCGCGGAGGGATCAGGGATTGAGGGACCACGGTTGTAGAGAGGAGGGCGAGGGAACAATGGGGTGAACAAGACATGAATGGGTTGCAATTGAGAAAGGCGGGGTGGAGTGGGGAGATGACAAAGGAAAAGCGGAGATGAACACAAAGGGGATTGAAGCCAATGAGAAACATGAACTGCAGAAGGAAAGACAGACGAGAAGAAGAGTATGAACAGCAGCACTTGAAAAGAGGAGATTAACAATGAGAACCTGAAATTGTGAGAGGTAGGAAGGGAGGAACGAGAAGGGGTATGAGGCAGCGATGAGCACAGGATGGAATGGCCATGAAGCGAGAGATTGGGGAATGAAGGCATGAGGAGAGTGGGAGACAAACTATACGGAGTTTGACATAATTGGAATGAGGGAGAGAAATTTGAAGTCGAGAGATGGAAAATCCAGAAGAACGGTTAGGGAACGAGAGAGAAATGTTGAAGGGGGGTAGGTAGAGGGCGACTGCATGATAGCGGGGTTAGGAACAGAACCACACAACAGGGTTAGTGGGGGAATTGGGTGAGCTGCGGAGCGTTGGGACGGTCTGCGGCGCGGGATGGCCTCGTTGGGACGGGGGAGACTTTGCTCTTGAGTGGTCGACGCCAGGTGGGTCGGTCGTGTTCGCGAGTTGCGGCGAGTGCTGTGGATAGGTGCACGGTGCGCTTGGAGGGGTATGATCGCCGGGAACCCTTGTGGGACCGATCGGTGGTTGTTGCGGTGGTGTGTGTTTTGCGAGTGTGCGGGTGTGTGCTATCGGCAGCATTGTGCAGTGGCGACGGTGTGGTGCGACGCTGTGTGTGTGGGTGCAGTGTGCGAGTGCGTTTTCAAGGCGTGTAGGATGAGCAGCGGTCGTGGTGCCCACGTGTGCAAGTGGAAGCGTGTGTGAGTGGGAAAGTAAGTGCGAGGGAGGTGGCTGCGCGATTGACGGCCCCGGTGGAGGGGACAGTGTGTTAGGTCGCTGTATGTAGGGAGTGTCGTCGGCATGCCGGGGCACGCAGCGTGTCTCCCGTGTGAGTGTGGTTGGAGTGGAGTCTGTGGTCGTGAAGCGAGGTGTGCGTGGTTGGAATGGCGCGACGCGGGGTGGGGACGCCGGGTAGCGGCGTGTGTTGGTGGGACGTGGCGGGTTTTCCCAGCAGCGAGGCGAGGTCCGTGCGTGCAGCACGAGGCCCCACAGTGCGTCGCTTGGCGGGTGAAGCCCCGGTCCGGGACGCGCGGTGGTGTTGGCGATCCGCGAGGAAAGTTTAGGGCAGGATAACGGTTTGGACGGATGGGTTCTCCACGCGAGTTTTGTTAGCTCAACGGGAGAGCATGTGTTGCGTGGGGAGCCCTCGGAGTGGGGCTTTGCTTTTGGGGTGGAGGGTGCGTCATGTGACGTGGGTTGGATGCGGAGGGGTATCTACCGATGGTACCGTCCAAGGAGGGCGGGATAACACGTGCGCTGATGACGTCCGGGGCAGGTGCAATGTCGGCGAGGCTGTTGGTTGCGCTGGTGCTGCGGTGTTGGAAAAACAATTAAATTAAAGAGGCCTCGTTTGGGTGACGGTTTGGGCAGGGGTTGGGCCCTGCAGGGCAGGATGGATAGCTGGGGAGGGTTGGCTTGCTAGACGGCTCCATGGGGCAGGGTAGCCTATGGGCCGTGGAAGGTTTTTTAGGGGTTGTAGTGCTTTTGGATGGGATAATGACGATTTTGGGACAGTGACGGCTTTAGATTGTGAGGGACGTGCTAGTAGTGTGTTAGGAACGTTGCCTATGTTTAGGAACGGTGTGCGCAGAGTTGTACGGGGAGGTAGTTAGAGGATGGCCGGACTTCGGATGTGTGTGTTGGGTTGTGCAGCGTGAGTAATGTGATTGTGGTGTTGAGGGGTCTGCGTGTATGTTTAGGTGTTGGGTGGCATGGTCGATGGTGATTGGGGGGGTTATCGCAGGCCGGGTGTGTGGTGAGTTATTGGGTTGTCATTGATAAATTGAGGTCGTTTTGTTGTTTTGTGGGTGTAGGCTCGTACTTTGGAGGGCTGAGGGCCTGTTGCGGGCTGGGGTGGCTGGAAGGGTGGTATCGCTGAGTGCGTACCCGGCAGGGTAGTCGGCGTGGTAGCAGGGCCATGGGGGGCCGACGATGCGTGTGGGCGGTGCGCCCGCTGTGGGCGGCCGGGGCCTTAGCCGCGATCTCCTCTCAACCCAGCAGATAAATATTGTCTCAAGTTCCTTTGATGCAAAACATAACTTTATTTATCATTTAATGCAGTGAGTAGTTTTTCTGGAGATTTATATGAAATGACTGTTGGTAATCACTTAACCATTCTTTTCTTGGACTTTCTTTACCAGGGGCATAAGGCAGGTCTTTATGTTTGCGATGAAGTTCTTCTGGATATTTTAAATCAAC
>CM068953.1:117903745-117914643 GCA_035128595.1 Eptatretus atami | reverse complement strand
ACACCACACCACACCACCTTCCCTTCTCACGCCTACCTCTCCACTCACCATGGACACCTCCCAGCGGTATCTGTGCTGTTGCATAAAAATGAAGCTTTTTTTTAAATCTGCATTTTGTGCATTAAATTAATCATTTGGACTGCATTCATTCAAAAAGAATAAGATACACTGGTGTAAATAAAGTGAATATGCACTAGTCGCTGTGCCTTTAAATGAAAAAAATGGTTTGTTTAGAACTTAAGGATAATTATCAAGGTTCGACTTTTTTTATTTTTTATTTTCTACATTTGTCTTGAAAATACAGCACAACAAAGTTTTAATTTCTTTCTGTGTTCACAAAGCTTAGGAACCTTGAAGGATGCGGATTAAGAATAGAAAATGCATTAAGCATGACTGCTTACTCATCAAAGCTACGAGTGTGTTTGGTTAAAGCTATTGATTGGAATAAACAAACTTTGCTTGTTCAGACATTTTTATAGAATTGCCAAAAAAAAAAACACCATTTTCACACTATGATGTTTTCTTTAATTATTCATATTTTTCTGCTCAAGCTTCTTAAATTAAGAAGGCTGTTCATCTTATTTCATCAAGATAAGTTTAGGAAACAACTGGCATTATTTGTTGCAAATCCAGAAAGAATAATAAATTCACAAGAAAAACTGCAGCCCCCCCTTACCCACTCCTCATGGAGTGGAGGAGAGCTGGACAGAAGCCCGCTGGAAAGTGGACGCAGCGACACGCTGCTCCAGCACATGCTCCCACACCTAACCCAACATTTACCATCTATAAAATACAAGGATATACTGTATATATATATATATATATATATATATATATTATATATAATATATATATATATATATATATATTATATATATATATGTTGTTGATTTCCGCCGTTCGGCATGCGGACGACCGCTTTAGCCCTATTGCGGCGCGCGCGCGCCCACCGAACAGTGACAATCCAGTCGCAGCTTCCGGATCAACGCCGAAACCCGCTACGGGTGTTTTATAACACCATAAACCAGCCAATCCCTCTGTCCCACGCCTACAGAGGTCGATCGCTGAATTGTCGCTGTACCTAATTATTCGCGCGCGAACAGAAATACCGGGAGTTTATACCTCCAATGACACCTGACGAAAACAACAGAGCGGTTTTACTTCGCCAAGTCCGTCGACCCAGATTACGTTTATCGCTTTAAATTAGCCAGTTAATTCCCGAATGCTTAATGGCAGTCAATGGAGGAAGGACGCAACGAGCAGGTGACATTCAACAATGGGCGAACATTTATTAGAACACAGGCATACAAGCAAAGAATGAATGGGGATAGGGACAGGACACGAGCAAAAACCTACAGCAGAAATGAAATGTAAAGCAAATACAACACCAGGCACTTAACAGTTTCCTACTATAGACGGGCCCCATGGACACACGTACGCCACACACACACACCCAAGAAATGGTGCTGATGCCTTTAATACGGACTTCAGCTCGGAGTGACAGATGAGCTGAAACCTAGAACCTATTCTCGAACCTCTCCACCCCGTGTGGTCTTCAAGCTGCTCGGACCCGGGCTCCAGCGAGGGCGAGCTGGAATCCAATCCGCTTGAGCCGCGATCCTTCCCGAGCTCCAGCGAATCCCTCGCGCTTCTGAACACGTGCTGGTGAGACGAGGCGCCGATCCCTTCCCGTCTGATGCATCGCTTCCTCGAGAACCACCTCCAAGATGAGGCTGATGAGTCGCACCAAGCCGGGAACCAAAGCGGGAGAACAAAGAGCCCATGAGCCAAGAAGAGCCAGCCGAACCAAGGCCACGAAGCAGAGCAACAGGCTCGAACCAGCTCGATCACCCTTGAACCAGGCCCGACACTCCTCGACCACCAGGCCGGAAAAAAGAACCACGACAACCGACCAGCTCCTCCGATGAACAACCAGCCAACAAGCTAGAGCCGAGCAACCAGCTCAACTCTCTTTCGATGAACAAGCAGCCGCAACCAAAAGCCAAGAACCAAACTCGAACCCACTTCTCTTCCGAACAAAGCCAGAGCCCAAAAAGCGAACCGAGCCAAGCAGAACCAAAAAAGCTTCTCCTAACCGAGCCAAGCAGAACCCGAAGGCCTTTTTACCCAAGCAGTATTCTCTTCCTTATCCTTTCGGTCCCCTCCCCCGCTCCCGCGTGACTCATGACTCGTGCTCCATCCCCCGCGGGTGGGAGGGAGTTGTTTACGTCATTGCATCACGGGACGGGAGTGTTCTTCTTCCTCTCTTTGCAGAGGAGGGGGGGTCGGCTCCTTTGTGTTGTGATCGCCTCCCTAACTATTAAATTGAATCACAGCGCATTTAATGATTCTGCCCATTAAACAATGGGAAGGTGAGCTATCTATGGAACATGCACTTATCGACATAACTGAGCTAAGGAACCTGAATGTTGAGTGCGATCGATTTCCAAATTCGTACATATATATATATATATATATATATGATATTAATATATGTATTATTAGATATGTATATACATATATGTATATATGTATATATTCTTCTTCTTCTTCTTCTTTCGGCGCTCCCTTAGGGGTCGCCCCAGCGGATCATTATATCCGCATTATGATTTGCACAGGTTTTACGCCGGATGCCCTTCCTGACGCAAACCCTGTCGCAACGCAACCCTCAATTAATGTATATAATATATATATTATTATTATATATATATATTATATTATATATAATGAACCCTGACAAAACCATGATGGCAGAAGTAATTTATTATAGCATTACCTGGTTGCAAAGGTAATGCGAGAGAAAAATGGACGAATCAACAAGAAGGTTGATTGAGGTATGCTCCCTGCCATATGCCAACTCTCCCAAAGTAGCAGTTGCCACCCTTAATCCAGAAACCTGAGCACGAATGCAATGAATCCACACAATTTAAGGACGTTGTTATTATTGAGTGAGAGGTCACATTGTAGAGCCTGGAGTTGGCTTAATGGTTAGGATGGCTGACTTGGATCGAAAAGTTGCTGAGTTTGGAGCCCGTGTTTTTCCGTTGAATTTAACACCAAGGTGGGTTGACTGCCATTCATCCTCTTGAGGTTCAGCAAAATGATGTCAGGCTTGCTGGGATGATTGAGCCATCGAAGTATCCTGCTCAGATGGCGGACCCGTCTTAGGATTTGCCCAATTGCCAGGATCTGCTTCGGCAGCACCAAAGCTCTGCAAAGAGGATGGTTCCAATAGAATGATGGATGGAAATGCCGTGGGAAGCAACGAGAACTAGAGGATTGGGCGTTACCCTCTCCAATGAAGGGTTACTGCCCAAATGCCAACATCTTTCATAAGCCCATCCAACCCAATGGCTTATTTATGTAACCTCTCCAGTCTTTCTATTTTGAAAGGGTCATACACACTTTGTGTGTGTGACCCCTTCACATTTTTTTTCTCATCGTGGCTTCACTTCTCTCATCGTGGTTGACATAGCATTTATGAACAAATTTGGTTGAGAAAATTCGGCCCATGTTTCAAAACCAACTTTATTGTAAACCAAGAAAACACCAAAAGTTTCAGCACAGATGCCAGTAATTGATTGCATTTTCTTTGGCAATTGGAAATTCAGTGCAATATTGGCTGTAATACAATACTTATAAACACCAATAATTAAGAAAATTTTTAAAAAGGGAAAAGAAAAAGTCATAATTGCTCCCCCCAACATTGAAAATATGCTTTTCCATTATAATCCACCAAATGCCTTTTCCCAGACATGTAACAACGCTCTTGATCAGAAACAGCTCAATCAATTTTAACCTTGAAAAACAGAAATGCACAATTTGACAAAGATAAAAGTTGCAATCATATTATAAGAAGCTCGAGCAGTGTCGACAACATAAGTACATTATAATTTCTCTTGAGCAGCACACCAAAGAATTGCAGAAGACTTTTCACCCATTGAGAACTTTCTCTGCAGAGTTAATTCTGTGAAGAAGAAACATCAGAAACTTGTTATAAAACCTTCAGTTCAACTTTTGCTGAAAATATGGAAATTATTTAACATCCAGCTACACTGCCCATCATTCAGCAGCAGTAGCAACGACTGCTGCTACCACTATGACTGACTAACACCACTACTACTACTACTACTACTACTACGGGGAAAAAAAACCAATGACGAGATCATGCAGTTGCAAATAGTCAAAAAAGCATATAATAAAACATTTAAAACATCATTTGAATTTTCAGTTAAAATGAATGATATAGTGGCATCCAAAATTGGAGGATGGATTTGTATAATTTGAGGGTCGTGTTTCCCACGAAAGGTTTGCATTACTTTCTCAGTATTTTTGTGAGTTATAAATCCTTTACAAGTATAATTCGAAAATGTCAGGGCAATTGTTGTGTAAAATTTAGTTTATAAAAAAATCATGCCGAAAATTATGTGCCACTCGACCCAAAGTAAGTGTTAAGTACTGTTAATTTGTAAGAGTGCAAAATTAGATTAAACATCAATTCTTGCAATATCTAAACTTCTACGTCATGAGTGGAAAAGAATTCACATTTTGCTCCAAAGAAAAGGTTTTCAGACACACTTATGGAAAGAACTCTTATAACATGGATCATGAACTTCAAAATGGCAATTAAAGGTGTTGAAACGTTTTGTTTTGACCAAATACAACTGGATCCATCAACCAAGTGTATTTATTGGTTCACGAAGGAATGACCACTATATTCGTTGATCTGTTCTGGATGTCTGTCTGTCTGTCTGTCTGTCTGTCCGAGCATAGCTCGAACGTGGGTTTTAATCCGATCTTGATTAAATTATGCGTGCGAGGTTTGCATTCATGATCTAGTTGTGTTTTCCGGAGAATGGGCGTGCTGCGCCCATTATGGGCGGAGCCACGCCCCAAAAACATGTGTTTTTAGGGGTAGCCGGTTTAAGTTGCATTCTTCTCTGAGGGGGTTTGTCCAATTTGCAGGTGTTGGTATTTTGTTAGCCAATGGCCACCTGCATAGCCCCACGGAGCTCGATTTTTCCATTTTCGTCCCAAGGTCAAGGTCACAATGTCACGAACTTAGAAAATGTCAAAAAAAAACAATAAATTGGACATCGAGCTCCTAGGGTTTTCAACTGTTTAAAGGAAAGTTGGTATGCAAGTAGTGCTCTTCGAGTACTAACAACTTTCATCATTTACGTTTTTCCGATTCCCGCCAGTTTGCCCGTGGCGTCCCTCGTGTACCATCACCGTCTCCAGACTTGTTGGACTATTACAAGCATAGATTAGGAAGTACAGGGATATCACTTTACTGCCAAAGAGTACAAGAATATTCCCACAAGACTGCAACACAGGCAAGGACGAGCAAAAACAATCAGGATGATCTTGAAACGCTTCCAAATAATGTACTTGCAAGTCTTCAAAGGTGAGGTAAACCAGAGGAAAGAGGTTTCTGGACGTCTGGTTAGAGCAACAAAAAACATTACCCATGTCAATTGAAAAATTCCCCCAAAAAAATAAAAAACTCGTTTCATTATTGGTGCTTTATTAAACTAGAATGGCACACCGGTGGAGTGCATACCTCCCCCAGGCTGAACAGTTTACGTTTTGTATCCCACGACAGGCTGCATCTGCATTCCATAACTGAACCAAAAATCTAATTGACTTGTCACCTACCCAACTCATCCACCAAGGTTTGTCAAAACCACCCACACTTTTTTGGAAATATCATGATGTATATATTATATAAATATATATATATATATATATATATATATATATCAATATGTCATGTTGCCTGATCTTTCAATTATGAAGAAGCACTTTCAAAAATTAAACAAATACTTCTCAGATCCAGATCCAGATCTTCAGCCAAAATCAAATCTATTTGTCCTTTGGCACACATCCAACCTGTCCACAAGTTTTGGCTGAATCCGTCCATAAGTTTTTGAGAATATCATTTTTGGCCCTATCTCTAAATGGTGAAGAAATCACTTCAAGATTTATTAGGATCTGGATTGGGCATCTTCACCAAATCTAATCAACTTCGTCCTTTGTCACAAACCCAACCTATCCATCAAACTTTCATTCCCATCTGTCCATAACGTATTGAGACAATCCTGCTCAGAGATAACAGACATAGGCTAAAATTAGGCGCAACGTTTCCTTTCCGGACTTGGTAATGGAGATTGCAAAGCTCATTCTGCGTCACATGACTTCAAGTAGGTCAAAAATGGCTGACTTAGGATATTCTTTAAAAAATCCTCTTCTCCAGACCCTCCAGTCAAAATGCTCCAAAAATTTGGGTTACAACATCAGGCCAGAGTAGGGATGTTAATGGAGAGGTCAAGCTATTGTAGGTCAGGCCAGATTAGATCTGACTTGCTACAGGAACCATTATAAACTCTAATAACCTGTTTCATGGTGGGGTTGCCAGCGACAAAACAGTCTCCCCCACCAGGTTTGCTGGTGAGGAAGGTGTATTATAGAAGGACACCCAGCAGAATTTAAAACAAAACCTGTCAAAAGCAGAGGAGCTCCTCATGAGCAAAACGACCATCCATTATTCTAGTGCCCAACTGTGTCTGTGGGACGTCCTCCTGCAGGTGGGTTACTTTTCTTATTTTTTCAGAGGTTGGCAACAGGATTTGCACTCCGGCCACCGTAAAACCCTTCACTCCGCAAAAAAAAAAAAAAAAAACCAATGCAAAGAACTCTTGAAAAACCCACTCCGTGTGAGTACAGCATGTACAGCTGCCCTTGCAGGGCAGTTCCCAAATGATGGAATTGGGCAAAGCCTTTGGGACCCTCACTTTTGATGAGAGGAGGGAAAACCACAGAGTAAACCTTCCCGGGTCAGCATTGCGGTAGGTGTGTCAGGGTCGTTCTGAGGAGTTGCCACCAGACGGTGGACTCCTTGGTGTAACCTTGATGCTGTCCCTTTGGGTGGATGCCTGAAATGTCCTATCCCAAAGAGAGGATGATCACCTGTTCTGTTATCATCTGAGCTCAAGCATTTTGAACATCGCCATTGCAGCACTCTCTGAGGTTTGGAGACCAGATAGTGGCGAGAACATGGCGGGTTGATGTCAAACTACTACAGGTACTTGTTTCTCCAGACCACCAGTCATAATGCTTAGAAAAATTTGGAATACAACATTAGGCCAGAGTCGGATTGCTAAATTGCAGAGGTCATGCAATTCTGGTCGCTCAGATGGTTACCATGCCCAAGGGTTGCTTGTAGCTGATGTTCCAATGATAATTGAGCGTAACACCAGTCAACGAGCATTATTTTGACGACAAAAAAAATTGTCACTCTTTGGGCATTGTATCCCTGTTCTCTGTGTATGCTCTACTGAGGAAAGTTGAATCCTCACCCGTGAAGCGGATTGCATTCCATGCCATGCCTCAAATCTGGTTGATCAGTGCCCCAGATGAGATAACTTCTAGTCTTGGGGATTTCAATGCATTGACTGGAACTGACAGGGATGGTTATGAGACATGTGTTGGTCCCCATGGGTCGGAACTGTGAACCAGGATAGCACACCAAGTTCCTTGACTTTGTAAGAAAGTCATGGACTAAGGGTGGCTGGTTCACAGTTTTCAGAACCTACAGGATCATTGCTGACATGGACAATGGAGATTGACCATGTGCTCATTGATGGTCGCTGGAGAATGATTCCAGAACTGGCAGGGTCTTACCGGAGTGCTCAGCTCCTCAATACCGACCAAAGGGCTTGTGTGTGGCAACTCTGAAGTTGCAGCTATAAATCTGGGAGAGTGGTACCATCCCAGCTAGGCTGGATGATAGGCAAGCTCAAGGATGAGAGAGTAGCTGAGGAGATTTGCAAACAGACTGAGTGGGGATTGGGGGGGCGGTGGGGGGTCTGGGTGCTTTGGGGATCATTTGAAAAAGTTGTGAAGTGCCTTCAAAACCAACATCTTTGATGTTGCCAGTAGATGTTCTTGCAACTCACTATGGGGCGAAGAAGAATTTTGTCTCTCAAGGGACACTGGATACCATTGACCAGAGTTGCAGGACACAGATTAAAGGCAGAGCGAGTTGCAGAGTTGCAGGGGCAAGGCGCTTAATTGCAGAGCTGAGTTGTTCAGGGAGTTGAGGCATAACATTGTACGTGTGCTGAGGGTGAACAAGGAGGCCTATGTGCAAGGAATCTGTGCAGGGGGTAGATCATCACTGTGGTCAAGTGATTCTCATCCTGTTTACAGGGGAATTTGTGCATTGCATTCCTCCAAGCTGATTCCCCTCAGGTGTACTGCAGTTAGAGTGGGGGTTGGTGGGCTCTTCACCGAGGAGTCTGGAAGTGAAGAAACTGCCGGGCCCATTACTTTGAGCAGCTGTACCAGGCTGATTCCAACAGCTGTTGAATTTGATGTCAGGAGTGTTACTATCTCTAATGATAACGCACCAATCAACTATGATCCACCTTCACATGTGCGGAAAACACAAGCTGCCTGTGAACCGGTTGAAATGGGGTGAAGCTCGTGGAATCTTGTGCATCCATGTTGAACTTCTCAAGGCTGGTGGAAATGCTGTACTCATGTCATTGCATTGCAGTTCTCTGCTTCTGCCTGGAATACAGGCATCATCCCAACTGACTGGGATGTTGGGGGCCTTGTTGTCCCTATCTGGAAAAGGAAGGGTGAGAACCAGGACTTGTAACAACTACCGAGGGGGTGACGCTGCCTCTCAGTGCCGGGGCAGGTCTTTGCTCAGATAATTTGTGATTGGTGTTCACCACCATCGCTTGGAGCACCAGCACCAGAGCAGTCAGGCTTTACACCAAAGAGGTCAATGATTGACCGTATTCTTTCCCCTTCGGGTCCTCACCGAATGCAGATGGAGAGTTTTTGGCAGGGATCTTGCAGCCAATGTTGATTTCTGGCAAAGGATGTCGATACAGTGAATCGAATGGCCTCCGGAGGATTCGTGTCTTTGTGGGGTGCCACCCAAAAAACTGATCAATCTTGATGTTCTGAACTATACTCTGGGACTGGCGAGTGCTGTGAGATGTGGTCGTACCATCTCTGGACTATTTCCAGTTGTTACAGGAGTTGACGGGTGTGTGTACTGGCCGAACACTTTTCCAGCACTTGTATGGACTGGCATTCTGGTGAGGATGTCAGACAGATTTAAGCTGTGATGCATAGTTTGGCGATGTCAAGATCTTCTACCTTAATTTGCAGATTGATTCAGTCATCTTTCGGAGACCCTGGATATCCTTTTGGGGGCCCTCGAGGTGCTGAATGAGGGATTGGAACCACTGCGATACGAGTTTTGAGTTCAAAACGAAATCAGGCTATTCAATTGACATTCTTGGATGCTGCTCTGTTGTCTGCACCTGTTTGTGGTGAGGATGTTTGAGGTCGTGGAGAGATTCACTTACCCTTAGGCAGTGATTATTCATGTCCTCTGCTGGCTGAGAGCCAGCGTTTCAATAGACATCTGGGTCGGGCCTGGGGATTCATGGATTCCACTGGGATAATGGGGTGTGGTGCTGTCGTACCTTGAGGAGGATGAAAAGTTCCGAGTCTTCAGGTCTTGGTGCTTCCAGTCCTCTCTACAGATGAGACTTGGACTGTGGAACAGAGATCTGAGACAGACTTTAATTCCTTTTGGTTACCAGCGTCTTCTTCGGAGTATCCTTGGGAATATCGTAGGTCGGACTTTGTGTCCAATGAGCGGTTGCTGAGAGAGACTTTAAATGAGACTTGTTTATATGCATAGTCCTGAGCATTTCAGCTGCGGCGGTTATGGACATATGGCTCATTTCCTTGATTGCCGATTCTGCTCACCAGCATTCTCTCAGCGAGGGAGCCTTGTGAGTGGAGAAGGCCAATGGCTGACCATGTTCCTCGTTGGTGCAGGTTTGCATCAGCATCTTCAAGGAGATGGGGATGGGCCTTGGCATCTGCCTGGCGGAGGCCAGACGAGGTCCCTGGAAAGTTACCAGCGGAAAATGGGACAAGCCAACCGTGCTGCTCAGGCACATTACTCCCACACCGACGACCTGATGCTGATCACTTGACAGAAAGTGTGTACAAAATTTGGTCATGCAAATTTGCTTCCAAAATCTTCTTCTTCGTGATGCAAAAGGTTCAGAATGCTACCAAATTAGGTTACAAACATAAGGCCAGGTGTAGGGATAGCAAATTGTCGAAGTCATGCTGTCAATGACAGGAAAGTGTCTCAAAATGGCCGACAGTCAATTTTGAGGAAAATCGGGTTGTAAATTCCTTCAAAAAATCTTCTTCTCCAGATCCACCAGTCAGAATTGCAAATTTTTGGGTTACACATAGGATAGGGTTCCTGTTTAAATTGAGGAGGCCATGCTGATCATGTGACCGGAAGTGTGTTAAATAGTGGTCATCAAATTTCTTTGGACTTCTTCTCTGGACCCACCAGTCAGGTCAAGTGTGGGAGCATGCACCAGAGCAGCACGTCGCTGGTACTCAGGGGACTCTATTCTGGCCATTCCCCCAGGCAGATGCCATGGCTCATCCCATCTCCTTGAGATACTGATCAACTTGAGAATGCAGATGATTCTGCAACCACGAGGCACGTTGGTTGCCCAGTGGCCTCCTCCACTCACAAGGTTCCCTCGCTGAGAGAATATGGTGAGCAGCATCACTGTCAAGGAAAATGAGCCACCATGTCGTTATCGTTGCAGCTGGTGCTCACGGCAAGTTAACAAATCTCATTTGAGATTCTCTCAGCAACCACTAATGGACACAAAGTCCGACTTAGCGCATAGCCCAAGGATTCTCAAAGAGAACTGTTACCAAAGGAACATTGTTCTCCATCTCAGATCCCGCGTAAGAGTCCAAGTCTCCACATCCATATAGCAAGACTGAAAGGCAACCAGACCTTGGAGACTCGAACTTAATCTCTCTCT
>CM068953.1:117870450-117898388 GCA_035128595.1 Eptatretus atami | reverse complement strand
AAAACAATGCAAAGAACTCTGAAAACCCACTCCGTGTGAGTACAGCATGTACAGCTGCCCTTTGCAGGGCAGTTCACCAAATGATGGAATTGGGGCAAAGCCTTTGGGACCCTCACTCTTTGATGAGAGGAGGAAAACCACAGAGTAACCTTCCCGGGTCAGATTGCGGTAGTGTGTGTCAGGGTCGTTCTGAGGAGTTGCCCACCAGACGGTGGACTCCTTGGGTTAACCTGATGCTGTCCCTTTGGGTGGATGCCTGAAATGTCCTATCCCAAAGAGAGGATGATCACCTGTCTGTTATCATCTGAGCTCAAGCATTTGAACATCGCCATTGCAGCACTCTCTGAGGTTTGGAGACCAGATAGTGGCGAGATCATGGCGGGTGATGTCAACTACTACAGGTACTTGTTCTCCAGACCCACCAGTCATAATGCTAGAAAAATTTGGAATACAACATTAGGCCAGAGTCGGATGCTAAATTGCAGAGGTCATGCAATTCTGGTCGCTCAGATGGTTACCATGCCCAAGGAGTTGCTGTAGCTGTGTCCAATGATAATTGAGGTAACACCAGTCAACGAGCATATTTTGAGACAAAAAAATTGTCACTCTTTGGGCATTGTATCCCTGTTCTCTGTGTATGCTCTGACTGAGGAAAGTGATCTCACCGTGAAGGATGCATTCCATGCCATGCTCAAATCTGGTTGATCAGTGCCCCAGATGAGATAATCTTCTAGTCTTGGGGGATTTCAATGCATTGACTGGAACTGACAGGGATGGTTATGAGACATGTGTTGGTCCCCATGGGTCTGGAACTGTGAACCAGGATAGCACCAAGTTCCTTGACTTTGTAAGAAGTCATGGACTAAGGGTGGCTGGTTCACAGTTTCAGAACCTACAGGATCATTGCTGGACATGGGAGCATGGGACATGGAGATTGACCATGTGCTCATTGATGGTCGCTGGAGAATGATCCAGAACTGCAGGGTCTACCGGAGTGCTCAGCTCCTCAATACCGACCAAAGGCTTGTGGTGGCAACTCTGAAGTTGCAGCTTAAATCTGGGAGAGTGGTACATCCCAGCCTAGGCTGGATGTAGGCAAGCTCAAGGATGAGAGAGTAGCTGAGGAGATTGCAAACAGACTGAGTGGGGATTGGGGGGGGGGTGCTGGGTGCTTTGGGGAATCATGAAAAGTTGTGAAGTGCCTTCAAAACCAACATCTTTGATGTTGCCAGTAGATGTCTTGCAACTCACTATGGGGCGAAGAAGAATTTTGTCTCTCAAGGGACACTGGATACCATTGACCAGAGTTGCAGGACACAGATTAAAGGCAGAGCAGAGTTGCAGGGCAAGGCTTAATGGCAGAGCTGAGTTGTTCAGGGAGTTGAGGCATAACATTGTACGTGTGCTGAGGGTGAACAAGGAGGCCTATGTGCAAGGAATCTGTGAGGGGGTAGATCATCACTTGTGGTCAAGTGATTCTCATCCTGTTTACAGGGGAATTTGTGCATTGCATTCCTCCAAGCTGATCCCCTCAGTGTACTGCAGTTAGAGTGGAGGGTTGGTGGGCTCTTCACCGAGGAGTCTGAAGTGAAGAACTGCCGGGCCAGTTACTTTGAGCAGCTGTACCAGGCTGATCCAACAGCTGTTGAATTTGATGTCAGGAGTGTTACTATCTCTAATGATAACGCACCAATCAACTATGATCCACCTTCACATGTGGAAACACAAGCTGCTGTGAACCGGTTGAAATGGGGTGAAACTCGTGGGATCTGTGGCATCCATGTTGAACTTCTCAAGGCTGGTGGAAATGCTGTACTCATGTCATTGCATGCAGTTCTCTGTTCTGCCTGGAATACAGGCATCATCCCAACTGACTGGATGTGGGGCCTTGTTGTCCCTATCTGGAAAAGGAAGGGTGAGAACCAGGACTGTAACAACTACCGAGGGGTGACGCTGCTCTCAGTGCCGGGCAAGGTCTTTGCTCAGATAATTTGTGATGGTGTTCACCACCATCTGCTTGAGCACCAGCACCCAGAGCAGTCAGGCTTTACACCAAAGAGGTCAATGATTGACCGTATTCTTGCCCTTCGGGTCCTCACCGAATGCAGATGAGAGTTTTGGCAGGGGATGCTTGCAGCCTATGTTGATTTCTGCAAAGGATTCGATACAGTGAATCGGAATGGCCTCTGGAGGATTCGTGGTCTTTGTGGGGTGCCACCAAAACTGATCAATCTGATGTCTGAACTATACTCTGGGACTGAGAGTGCTGTGAGATGTGGTCGTACCATCTCTGACTTATTTCCAGTTGTTACAGGAGTTTGACGGGGTGTGTACTGGCCCGAACACTTTTCAGCACTTGTATGGACTGGATTCTGGTGAGGATGTCAGACAGATTAAGCTGTGATGCATAGTTTGGGAATGTCAAGATCTCTGACCTTAATTTCGCAGATGATTCAGTCATCTTTGCGGAGACCCTGGATATCCTTTTGGGGGCCCTCGAGGTGCTGAATGAGGAGTTGGAGCCACTGCGATTACGAGTTTGAGTCAAAACGAAGATCCAGGCTTTCAATGACATCTTGGATGCTGCTCTGTTGTCTGCACCTGTTTGTGGTGAGGATGTTGAGGTCGTGGAGAGATTCACTTACCTTGGCAGTGATATTCATGTCTCTGCTGGCTGAGAGCCAGCGTTCAATAGACATCTGGGTCGGGCCTGGGGATTCATGGATTCACTGGATAATGGGGTGTGGTGCTGTCGGTACCTGTGCAGGAGGATGAAAGTCCGAGTCTTCAGGTCCTTGGTGCTTCCAGTCTCTCTCTACAGATGAGACTTGGACTGTGAACAGAGATCTGAGACAGACTTAATTCCTTTGGTACCAGGTCTCTTCGGAGTATCCTTGGATATCGCTGGTCGGACTTTGTGTCCAATGAGTGGTTGCTGAGAGAGACTTAAATGAGACTTGTTATATGCATAGTCCGTGAGCATCAGCTGCGGCGGTATGGACATATGGCTCATTTTCCTGATGCCGATTCTGCTCACCAGATTCTCTCAGCGAGGGAGCCTTGTGAGTGGAGAAGGCCAATGGGCTGACCATGTTCCTCGTGGTTGCAGGTTGATCAGCATCTCAAGGAGATGGGGATGGGCCTGGCATCTGCCTGGCGGATGGCCAGACAGAGGTCCCTGGAGTACCAGCGGAAAATGGACACAGCAACGTGCTGCTCCAGCACATACTCCCACACCTGACCTGACCTGATGCTGATCACTTGACCAGAAGTGTGTCAAAATTGTGGTCATGCAAATTGCTTCCAAAATCTTCTTCTCGTGATGCAAAAGTCAGAATGCTACCAAATTTAGGTTACAACATAAGGCCAGGGTAGGGATAGCAAATTGTCGAAGTCATGCTGTCCAAGTGACAGGAAGTGTCTCAAAATGGCCGACAGTCAATTTTTGAGAAAATCGTGTAAATTCCTTCAAAAATCTTCTTCTCCAGATCCACCAGTCAGAATGCAAATTTTGGGTTACAACATTAGGATAGGGTCCTGTGTTAAATTGAGGAGGCCATGCTGATCATGTGACCGGAAGTGTGTTAAAATAGTGGTCACGCAAATTTCTGGACTTCTTCTCTGGACCCACCAGTCAGGTCAAGTGTGGGAGCATGCACCAGAGCAGCACGTCGCTGGTACTCCAGGGGACTCTATCTGGCCATCCCCCAGGCAGATGCATGGCTCATCCCATCTCCTTGAGATACTGATCAACTTGAGATGCAGATGATGCTGCAACCACGAGGCACGTGGTTGGCCCAGTGGCCTCCTCCACTCACAAGGTTCCCTCGCTGAGAGAATATGGTGAGCAGCATCACTGTCAGGAAAATGAGCCACATGTCGATATCGTTGCAGCTGGTGCTCACGGCAAGTAACAAATCTCATTTGAGATTCTCTCAGCAACCACTAATTGGACACAAAGTCCGACTAGCGATAGCCAAGGATTCTCCAAAGAGACCTGTTACCAAAGGAATTGTCTCCATCTCAGATCCCTGGTAAGAGTCCAAGTCTCACATCCATATAGCAAGACTGAAAGCACCAGGACCTGAAGACTCGAACTTTCATGCTCCCGCACAGGAACTCCAAAGGAATCCCCCAAAGGGCATCCATTTGAACACTTTGCAGAGATCAACATTGGCTACAAGCAGCCCCTGCCAAAACTCTCATCTGCGTTCGGTGAGGAACCAAAGAGCAAGGATACGGTCAATCATTGACCTCTTTGTTGTAAAGCCTGACTGCTCTGGATGCTGGTGCTCAAGCAGATTGTGGTGAACCCTATTAACAAATATCCGAGCAAAGACCTTTCCCGGCACTGAGAGCAGCGTCACCCCTCGGTAGTTGTTGCAGGCTTGGCGATCACCCTTCCCTTTCCAGAGAGGGACAACAAGGCCTCTCTTCCATTCAGTTGGGATGATGCCTTTGTTCCTGGCAGAGCACAGAACTGCATGCAACGATACGAGTGCAGCATTTCCACCAGCTTTGAGAAGTTCAGCATGGATGCCACAGATCCCTGGAGCTTTACCACATTTCAACCGGTTCACCACAGCCTGTGGTTCCACAAATGAAGGTAGACCACAGCTGATTGGAAGGTCAGCAATAGTGATTGTAACACCCCTGGCATCAATCTCGACAGCTGGTGGATCAGCTTGGTACAGCCAAAGTTACCAGCCCAGTGGGCCTTCACTTCGGACTCTTCTGTCAAGAGACCATCACCCTCTGCTCTAACTGCAGTACACTGAGGGACGGGCTTGGAGGAACGCAATGCGCGGATTCCCCTGTAAGCAGGATGAGAATCACTTGACCACAGGTGATGCTATACCCCCTCACCAATTCCTCGCACGTAGGCCTCCTTGTCCACTCGTAGTACACATGTAGTTTTACGCCTCAGCTCCCTGAACAGCTCAACTCTGCCATCCAGCCTAGCCTTGCGACCCTGGTCAATACCAGTCAGAATGCTTCCAAATTTGGGTTGCAACATTAGAGATGTTGATTAAATTGTAGAAGTCATGCCGATCACATGACCGGAAGTGGGTCAAAATAGACTTCGTAAAATGTTTGGGAAAATCGCGTAAATTCCTTCAAAAATCTTCCTCTCCAGACCCAGCAGTCAGAATGCTACCAAATTTGGGTTGCAACATTAGGCCAGGGCCCTGATAAGCTGAAGGTCGCCTGTTTTGGGGTTCCCCCCCCCCCCCCCACCCACTTGCAATTCTCACCTGCAATTTTTTTTAAACAGGCAAAACAAGTACTTTGTTAAAAAAAAAAAAAAAGGTACTACTTTTGGAACAGTACTACGTCCACAGAAAGGCAGTGTGATATCTCTTGATGTCACAGTCTTTCTTTAGTTCTCATCTCCTCATGAATGAACAAATTCAACAAGAAATATTATATACTAGCCGGAGTTCCGGTGTTGTACACTCACTCAAGATACTCAAATCCAATGAAAACGCACTCGCTCAAGGCCTGGAGATGGAGGCGTTATAATAAAACCATCTTTTCAATAACAGTTGCACATATAAACACGATAACTACCTCCGCAACCGAAGGTGAAAGGTGGTTATGTTTTCACCCCTGTCTGTTTGCGACTTGCAAAAATCGAATATTTTTCAAGTACCTTTGTGGGTTAACTGTGTTATTCCATTTGAGTGTTTGTCTGTCTGTCTGTATTTACCACCTACAGATCACAATTATAAACCAACCTATCAGGTCACTGAATTCAACCACAAGTTATTTTTATGGTCAAATCTGTTTTAGGGATTTTGCAATCATCATGCTTCGTACAAAACCTGTTTGTTTGTCTGACAACCGTATACAGGTCACAATTTTAAATCGATCTTCACAAAACTTCACCACTTGGTGAAGTTCGTCATAAGCAAGAAGCCTGTTGTTTGAGGTCAAAAGGTGAACACAGGCCAAAGGTCAACTGTCAAATTTCTAAAATCCTCAATTTCCATCCGATCGACTTGAAATTTGAACAGGATCTGCATATCAGGTCACTGAATTCAACCACCATCAGTTCAGTGACATGAAACTTGAAGATCATTGATATTTCAGGTCACTGAATTCAACCAGCCAATTATTTTTGACGTTAGCATGGACCAAAAGGTCAACAGCGTCCAAAGGTAATCAACTTCGGTGAAATTTCTAAAATCCTCAATTTTCATCTGACTTGTAATTTGAACTGCTTTTGCCCATCAGCTGTTAGGTCACTGAATTCAACCACAAATTATTTTTTGGTCAAATGTGTTTTTTGGGATTTTGCAAGTTTAGTGCTCTGCACGTCTTTCTTGTTTGTTGGTCTGTTTGTTTGCATGCAGGATATCTCAAAATGTTGTGGATGGATTCAGGTGAAATTTGGTGGCCAGGTTGGGCGTGTGACGAGGACAAATTGATTAGATTTTGGTGACGATCCCGATCCAGCTACTAGAATTTTTTAAAAAGTAATTCTTCACCATTGAGAGATGGGCCAAAACCGACAGCTTATCTCAAAAAGTTGTGAACGGATTCAGATGAACCTTGGTGGACAAATGCGCTCTACCTAGTGCCGTTCTAGTTAAGTTTGTGCTGTTGACAACAAATCACGATGACCTCAACATACAATCTCCCCAATATAGATTACTCGATCACTCCCGGGGGGGGGGGGGGGGGGAGAAACCGAGACAGTGTATAAGCACAAGGCCCAATCGAGGCCTGAAGGCCAAATATCTGGTTTTATCTGGGGCCAAACTTTTTTTATCCAAACATAGCCCTCGACCTTTTTCTGGATGAAAGATGATGCCATGCAAAGTTTGGTTGCATCGGTTCCTGCAGGGTGCGAAAGCATCAACGAACAAACACACAAACAAACTTTCTTCTTTGTATATTAGATTATTAAATTTACTCAGTCAGGTAACCTTGTGCAAAGTTGAATTTGGATTGTATTCAACAATTCTAACCTCATGCGTCTCTGGAAGTCAAAATGACGAGTTTCACAAAATATTTACAACACAAAACTTCTCCAAATGCAATCTTACTGCGGCTCCTCCAGTTTCGGATTCATGTTCGGCTCCTCACGGCCTTGTCCTGCTGGTCTCTCTGTGCATTCTTTTTCATTCACAATCTCAAGGGTCATCTCGATTTTACCCTGCAGTCAAAACATTATGCATTGGCCATTGTAGATAATAGTCTATAATAGAATTGTTGAAGATGATAACACAAGTGAATACCGTTTTGTAATGATGCATGTTAAAATTGTTTTCCAGAAAGCATATTTTATAACACAAGCAGCGTAACAAGCAGCGGCAGCCGGCATTGCCTGGTTCTGTTCTACTCCTGTTGGCATTTTGAATACATCAATTTTTTTTCTTCTAATTTTTTTTATGGTGGGGGCTTAAAACACTTATCTAGACCCACTAAGGAATGGGGTCAGGGGTCATTTAAATATTACCTTTCACATCGTGAAAAAGTTTTTCATGAGTGAAAAAGGCGAAGGCACTGCAGAGCGATTGAAAAATACTCCCTGGCACTCACTGATGACCCTCTGAAAGTTTGTTAAAGATCCGTTTAGCCATCTCTGAGTAAAATGGTGACTGACTTGAAGACGGAGGATGGCTGGTGCACGCGCACACCTCGTAGTTATAGATAAAAAGTTATTTTAACCGACTACCTCACTCATGTCAATGTTTAATACTGTATACAGTCGGTGGGCTGGAAAGCTGAAATTTTGCATATCGATGCAACTCAAAGCCAAGATTCGAGGAAACAAGCAAATTGTCCGTAAATGCTAATCTCTCCTGTAATTCACTTTTTTTTTTATCTATGAAACTCCAAATTGGTTCAGTTCCGAAAATAATGTTGTGCGTCATCCCCAGATACGATTGCATGCAGGTGCTGAATATGAAAGAAATGCATCTGGTCATTTTTTGAGTAGAGGCTCTGGACGGATAGATGGATGGCCAGATTGACAGGACCCAAAATATGTGCCCACAGCAGGGCTCTTGCCCAATTGAGGGCGAATGACATTGTCAAAGTGTGAGGTCATTTAATTGTTTCCTTCTCAAGGTTGTTACGTGAGCACACCTCGAGTCATTTTGTTGCACATCTTGTGTATAAAACTCAGTTAATGTCCGTCGCAAAACATATTATTAATCAAGTGCTGTTTGAACATCATTCGCACGCCGACCACACATACGTCGATTAATTACATACTATTGGAACGTACCTTGTAAACCTATCGACCCATTAGACTGCCGAGATCCCTTTGACCTTTGGAGACCCTTTAAGAACCCCCCCCCCCCCAAGACCCTTAAAGACCACCAAGACTCCTTAAGACCCTTGAAGACTCCTTGTACTCCCTAGACCCCAAAGACAATCTAAATCCCAAAAGATCCTGAAGACCCATAAGACTCCAAACATCCTTAAGACCCCCTCAGATCCTGAAAGACCCCTCCCCCCACCCAACACCTTTAATACCCCAAGACCCTAAAGACCTCTTTTACCTTCAAGATCCTTGACACCTTTAGATCCCTCTCCCTTTAGACCTTTTTTACCCTTTTGACCCCTACAACCTCTTAACCTTTAAATGGTGTTGTGGTGGAAGGGGTCCAAAGGAAATGAAGGGGGTGTAAACACCTTGCTCCATTCAAACAGCTTGCACCCTTGACCATTTAGAGCTTTAGACCACTTGGACCTTTTTAGACCCATTTTACACATTTGAGAGATTCGACTCCTTCAACCCCTTCAACACCATTATTGGAATATACCCTTTAGATCTTTAGACCATCTACACCCTTTAAAGTGCACACCATGCAAACATCTATATTCTCCTTAGAAAATACAGACAATACTTCTTTTCAGCAAGTAATGCACAAAGTCGACTCGCCTTGGGGGTGGGTACTCTGATAGTCTTGGATAAACATGAATACATTAGTGTTGGAGTGGAGATGTGGTGGTGGCAAGATGGATAGAATTACCTATTTTATACATCAGATAATCCCTTGCGAGTTCATGTCCAGTGGAGATGATGTTAAAGCTGTTCACTTGTCTGCTTATACTTGCTTGTTCATTAAAAGGCTACATGCTACATTTACAACAGTACTATGGCCAAATAAAACCTATTTCAACTTTACCTGCATGCCAGTCTTTGGCAATGAACATACAATAGCAACAAGTGCAAAGAATGACATTTGACTCGTCATGTTCTCAATTGCAGAATTTTACAAGTTTTAGTTTTGTTTTTCATACCTTATACTGCAGTGTGTCAGTCGCAGTTTTTAGTTTTAATTGTAAAGTTGCATAGCGAACAAAAAAAAAATCTTCAAAATTTATCGGATAATGAAATAAAGTCCAACTTCTGAGAGCATCACATGCGAGGAATGAAACACCCAAAACTTTCTGATTGTAAAACCTGTATTTTGGTGTTCATAAGACCCGTATGATCTTGGAAATGCAAAATAAAAACGATAGCCTACCGTCAATGACCGGTTTCCATTCTTATCCTCCATGTAGCAGGGCCACCAACCCTTGCTGCATTTTTGCTTGAAGAGAGAGACAAGTTTTGGATCACGGACAGCTTGGTTCGTTTCATTTTTCTCCGGGAGTTGGTCCAAACTGCAACTTCTCTTCATCTTCACGGAGCGAGGCATCTGGTGCAGATCAAGGTGTAGAATTCCTAGGATAAAACATTTAAAAAAAACTTGTGACAGTAGAAGGATTTCGATTCGATAATTTTCATAAAATCACAACATGGTGGTTTTAGAGAACTTGGATGGTTGGTTCTAGTATACCACAACAATATATATACAGTATATTTTTTTAAACAATCATGAGTTTCTGCCAGGATTATAGCTATATGCTGACTTTCTGGAATCATTTTGATTGGGAGACATCCATCTTTTCCTACATCACATCATATCATATCATGTATAGAGTCAGTGATAAAATGCATTGATGATGGATGAAGCATGAGCTCTTCTAATGTGATCAAATTAGGGCTGACAGGATGACCTCGAGGTCCACACACTCGCCTCTAAGCTGTTCAGCTTGGGTTTGAATCCCGAGCCAGCTATAAACCGTCATCCCAGCGTTTCACAAGCAGGGCTCTTCATCAATGTGTGCGCCATCCCTTGGATGGATGTTAAACTGACGTCCCATCTGCCAGTATTAGTTGGTGGGCGTTAAATATCCCATGGTGTCCTTTACGAAGAGAAGGCGAGCCATCGCCGGCACCCTGAACAAATTCCAAATTATTGCCATAACCAGCAGAGGGCATTGCATCAGCGGCACAGCCGTGTACTTCGCCAATGGCACTACACCGCAGCCTTGTGCTGCATACACATGAAGAGGAAGAAGATTCGATCCAATTGGGAATAAACTTAATTATTGGGTATAGCCTTACAACACTTCGTGATTCACAAAGAGCACAAAGTAGTGAAACAAAATTGTCACAATGGCAACACAAAAATTTGGCCTCATATTTTAAATGAAGAAAATTATCAACAACCAGACATTAAAAATAAAAAATAATAATAAAAAAAATGTGCTGCAAAGGTCAAAATCTTTTCGATCTGAATGTCCTTATTTCCTCCAGGGTGTTGCCTGCTGTCCAGTGCCCTTCTTCAGGGACTGGCACCTGGAGCTCCCCCCCCCCTCCAGTAACTGGTGTCCCATCAGGACAGATGTGTGGTGCAGTGTCTAACATTGTGCAGTGCTTTGGCAGATGGTACATTTGCCAACAGCATTTTTTTATTTTTTTTAAAGCCGTTGGAACTGCTGCTCAGATCAATTCCGCAATTAGTCTCAAGAAACCAAGCTGTTTGGGCACGGTTTAATCTCCCCGGTAATGCCCTGGTACGCTGTTACAATGCCTTCCCCCCTCCCCCCCCCCTCCGAAAAAACTGACTTTAAAATAGTTTTTAAAAGAATAAATATTTAGAAGCACAAGTTGGGTTTTTCTGCCTTTAAAAACTGACTTTTCTGCTTTATATTTGAAATTTTTTTATTATTTATTTTATTATTATTATAATTTTTTCTGCACTACATTCAACAAGGGGTTACAATGTAATATTGACAAGGGGTTACAATGTAATATTGACAAGGGGTTACAATGTAATATTGACAAGGGGTTACAATCTAATATTGACAAGGGGTTACAATCTGATATTGACAAGGGGTTACAATCCAGAAACTACTTAGTATTGTTGATGCCCTTACCAAGGGAATCATCAGCTGAGAACTTGTCATTGTCCCAGACCTGCAATAACAATTGCGGACTAACCCTCGACTCAGTAGCGTCCACGCTCCAGAAATGCTCCTGCAACAGCAAAAAGTCGATTCCAAAATCAGAAGTGGGTGGAGGATATGCCTTACTTGCGGTGGGGAGGGGGCCAGGGTGTAGAGTGGGTGGAATGGAAAGAATGGAGGGAGTGGAGGGAGTGGAGAGAGTGAAGAGTAAGAGGGGGTGGGGAGTGAGTGAATAAGTGACTGAATAAGCAGGAATGAATTAATGAGCAAATTAATGAATGTGCGAATAGACAAACGACAACTTGTACAATGCCCACAACTCGCCTTTGTTGCTACCAGACAAGCATTTTCAGCAGGCAGATACTCAAAGGGAAAGATGAAACGCCAGTTAAAGTTTCCTTCACCCCCAAGAGAGCGGTAGTGAACATCTGTCTTTTGCCTGTCTTTCTCCATTCCTTCCATCCACCTGTGGATTGTCGATGATATAGTTATTGGAGATGGTAATGCAAATTACATTCCATAAAGCACAACAAGATGATTGCACATAACGATTCGAGAAACTCAAATGTTGTAAAACCAATGCAAATTAATATCGTGATTCAAAATTGTGATGAATGTACTCCATGTTGAGAATTTACGAACAAATCACACAAACTCTAACACGCAACTTAAGAAAGTTTGGTTCATTCAGGAAGGTTTTTTTTTTTCTTATCAGTAGTTTCTGAATTTTATGTTCTTTTTGCTTCAGAGGATAAAGATCAGAAGACGCTGTAAACAACTGATTGGAAGATTAACTTAATAGGCATCCAAGATAAATGGATGAACATGTATCCTCTCCTCCATGCGTGTGGCTTGTTTCAGGACTCCGATTACCCCCATCATCGAAAGGTTGGACTGCGGTTATGTTTTTCCCTCTGTCTGTCTCTATCTCTCCATATGTTTGTCTGTATGTGAGCAGGATATCTCAAAAATATTATGGATGGTTTTGGACTAAATTTGTTGGACAGGTAAGGTGTGTTACAAGGAGGAATTGATTAGATTTTGGTGACGATCCAGATCCGGATACTATTAAAAAAAAAGTTTTTTTTTTTTTTAGCGATTCTTCACCATTGAGGATCAGGTGAAATCCATACATATGTCATCTCAAAACGTTATGGATTCAGTTATGACCAAACTTGATGGATGAGTTGGGTAGGTGACAAGGACAAGCGAGATATTAGTTACGGTCCAGATGTGGATCTGGCCTATTAGTGGGATACAAAACGTAAACTGTTCAGTTCAGCCTCATGGAGTTATGCGCTCCACTGAGTGCCTTTCTAGTTTTCAATGCCACTCAAAGAAAATTACATTAATTTATTTACTGTTCATAATACATGTGCAAGCTCCTCCACCACTTTTATATGTCTTAACTGCCTCCAGGTTTGGCCTTCCATAAAATGCTGTAAAGTAAAGCACAAATGCAAGTTTTTACACGAATAATAAAATCGACAGTATGTTTATGGGTTTAGCCTAAAGGAGTCCTGTTGATGTAACCAGTCAATGCATGGTGAAGTACGCAATTTATTCAGTTTCTCATCATGTCCTTGCTTGCCACATGAAAATGTATCAATGTTTTCGACAGTTCCTGAGCCGAGAATGCTCTTCCATGCCAGAAGGAACCTCGTCATCTACATAACAGTATCTTTGGTTGTCGTAGTATGCTGATGATGTGAACAGGTGGCATTGTGCATTCTCAAGTACACCCATCTCATGATATCCTTGTTCCACTGACAGTGGCCTGCAAAAGTATTCACCTCTGACCAATAATGCCACATTTAGATGAATCAGAATTACTAATTATGTAGAAACAATTTTTCCAAAATTACATTTTTTTTATTTCCAACTGAAGAGAACAAACTAAACACTGTTATAGTTGAAGGAGGTTAGATGTCAGTAATACCTGCAAAAAACACATGTACAAATCAAAATTCACTGGATGCAAAAGTATTCAGCAAATAAGGTCAGTACTTGGTGGAAGAACTTTTGCAGCAATGACTGCTATGAGTCTTTTTGGGTAGATCTCTACCAGGATTTGCACAGTGAGATGATGAAATATTTACCCATTCTTCAATTGAAAATTTCTCTTGTTCTGCCAAGTTTATTGGGGATTCTCGATGCACTGCAATCTTCACACGTCGCCATAAATGTTCAATTGAGTTCAAGTCAGAACTTTGACTGGGCCACTGAAGAACATTTATTTTCTTCTTATTCAGCTACTCCGGTGTGGCTTTATCTTTGTGCTTCAGATAATTGTCCTGCTGAAATGTGAATCTCCTACCGAGTTTCAGTTTCATGGCTGATTCAAGCATTCTCTCTCCATGCTTCTCGCCTCTTCCATACAGATAGACTCAACTCCGACACTTCTTATTCACTTTCATTACTCGATGTTCTTCCCATCTCAGACTTCATTTCAGACTTTCTCGCAGCTTTCACATGACGCACATCAGACATCCGGCATGCCTTCTACAAACACTGGTTGTCGCCACACTGCCTTCCCTTGCACTACGGCATGAGATACCCACAACCATGCAAACCATCAAGGTCGGCCAAACACCATCCAGCATCCCCTAAACAACCAAACAACCATCGTGCTGTTGGAGCAGAGGAAGTAGATCAAGAGGGAGTGCGCAGGAGGCAAGCCCCAACTTGCAAGTCATGGGTGATTGCAGCCTCAACTGGGCTGCAAAAGGTGCATAGGGGCACGTATAAAGACCCCACACTTTATCTCTCACACTCCCAAGTTCTCAACCCCTCTTATCACACTCTTTTCTTCCTTCATGTGTCTGGATCCATTCAATGTAAAGATGTTAAGTCGTTGTTGTAAGACATCCGAGGGTAGGTTTATTGCGAAAGGGAACCCATACAAGCTCCTAAATTGACCATATTTCGTGCATTGCCCTCTCCTGATTTTTCACACCATTTTCCTGTTTGAATTCTCCAACTACTATTTCTCCTCTCCCAGTGAAGGCTGGTCATTGCCTTGGGTCATTGACGCGATTGTGACACATTCCTCCCGTGACCACCATTACAATTTTCTGTGACTTTTGCCACAGTAGACCTTCTGTCGGTTCGGACCAGATGGGATAGCCTTTCATTTGCCCTTGCGCATCGATGAGCCTTGGGTGCCCACCACCCTGTCTCCGTTTGTGGGCGCCCATGCCAAGGCAACGAGTCATTGCCTTTTGGCCAATCTTGCTCATAATTGAAATAAACGTCTTCTCAAATGCTGTGGAAAACCCTCTATGCCTTTTTGCAGACGACTCCATATTGTGTCGTACACTGACACAACCAGAGCCAGACAGCAATTGCATCACTATACGCAAATGAGGAATGCTTTTTTATATATATATATATATATATATATATTATATATAATATATATATATATATATATATATTATATCGTCGTGGCTCGTGAAAGGAGAGTAAACTGAATGGATTAGTGTACTCGCGGGACACAAAACACGCAGAACGAACAGGAGAGAGGGGGAAACACCAACAGCAGAGTTGAAGGCCAAATAGGTGGAGACTTGGACAAGCAATGGCTGTGGGGAGGAACGGGGGCAGGAGAGGCTGCATGAGCATGAGGTGGACAAGATGGATACAGACGCAAACTCCAAGGAGAAAAAACTGGAAAATTGGAAGGACAATGGACTTTATTAGGGGTAATGAAGGTAGAAAAGATCATGGCTGATAATGATACCAAGGAATTTGAATGGCTGAACTTCCTCAAGAGGGTTATGACGAAAGTAGGAGGGTTGCCAGATGGTCCTTTCGGAAAGTGAAAGTGAGACATTTTTCAGGATGGAAAGACATATTCCAAGTGTTTCACCAGTTTGTGATTTTTTTACAATGTCTGAAGGGAGGGAAGAGGCTGCAGCCTGTCTGTCTGCAGGATGAGGGATGTCACTACAGAGGGTGAAGTAATTAGCAAATTGATGAAGAGGATTTTCCAGTGTATCAGAGAGATCAGTGATGAAGATCAGGAATAGGACTGGGCCCAGAGCACTGCTTTGGCTAAAATTCATACACCGATGAGCCAAAACATTATTATCGCCTCCCTAATATGCTGTTGGTCCTCCGTGTGCCACCAAAACAGCGCCAACCCGCCAAGGCATGGACTCTACAAGACCCCTGAAGGTGTCCTGTGGTATCTCGCACCAAAGCATTAGCAGCAGATCCTTCAAGTCCTGTAAGTTGCGAGGAGGAGCCGCCATGGATCGGACTTGTCGGTCCAGCACATCCCACAGATGCTCAATCGGATTGAGATCTGGAGATTTTGGAGGCCAGGGCAACACTGTGAACACTTCATCCTGTTCCTCAACCATTCACGAACACAATGTGTGCAGTGTGGTGGGGGCATTATCCTGCTGAAAGAGGCCACTGCCATCAAGGAATTCCATTGCCATGAATGGGGTGTACTTGGTCTGCAATGATGTTTAGGTAGGTGACACGTGTCAAATTGATGTCCACATGAATGGCCGGACCCAGGGGTTCCAGCAAACATTAGCCAGAGCATCACACTCGCTCCACCGGCTTGTCATCTTCCCACAGTGCATCCTGGTGCCATCACTTTCTCAGGTAAACGGCGCACACGTACATGGCATCCATGTGATCTAAAAGAAACGGGACTCATCGGACCAGGCACCTTCTTCCTCTGTTCCAAGGTCCAGTTCCGACACTCGCGTGCCCATTGTAGGCGCTTTCGACGGTGGACAGGGGTCATCATGGGCACTCTAACCGGTCTTGTGGCTATGCAGCCCCATATGCAGCAGGGTGCAATGCACTGTGGATTGCGACCATTCCTCCGTGATCACCATTAAAATTTTCTGTGACTGTTGCCACAGTAGACCTTCTGTCGGTTCAGACCAGATGGATATCCTTAGTTGCCCTCACGCATCGATGAGCCTTGGGTGCCCAACACCCTGTTGCCAGTTTGTGGTTTGTCCTCCTCGACCACTGTCGGTAGGTGCTCACCACTGCTGACCAGGAGCACCCTACAAGCCTTGCCGTTTCAGAGATGCTCTGACCAGTTCTCTGGCCATAACAATTAGACCCTTGTCAAAGTCACTCAGGTCTTTACTCCTGCCCGTTTCTCCTGCATCCAACACATCAACTTCAAGAACTGACTGTTCACTTGCTGCCTATATATCCCATCCCTTGACAGGTGCCATTGTAACAAATAATCAATGTTATTCATTCAACTGTCAGTGGTCAATGTTTTGGCTATCAGTATATATGTAGGCTCACCCTGTCACTCTGGAAGGATCATCAGTCGAGCACACCTAGCTATTTATATTGTCAGCCACTGAAAGTGATCTCAAAATTCTAGTCCTCACAATCAGCCACATCTCGCATGACCACATTGCAAAGCTACCACCAAAGCCAGCTCCAGCCAGGGTAACCTCCCTTATTCCATGAGTCCTTGAAAATTTTAAGCTTCTTGAAGCTTTCAAAAGCTTTCATCCGTGACTCAATGGAGTACTGCTGCCCACTATGGGCTGTCACCTCAGCATCACATGTTTCTCCTGAATTCTTTGCAATTTAAAGCTCTCAAAATTATTAGCATCTCCCATTAAAAGGCTAAAGAATAAGGGCAGTTGCTCTCAACCCAGATAAGGCAGTGGCCACTCCTCCAGTGGAGCTCCGTCTGCTCTCGCCTGTCGCGTATGGAAGTAACTCACTTTCGAATCAGGTTTCAATGTAACAGTTAAATCATTTGTTCATGCAAGCATGCATGGAGAGAGAAGCACACAGCTAACTACACAGAATCTCTCTGCCTGGGAGCTGTAGTCAGTTCTTTTAAACACTCAAGCAGGCATGGGTGCGGTTACATAGCGTGAGATGATTGAACAAACAAGATCGTCTGGTGATAAAAAACCACTATCAGTGGTACTCAGCATCGTGATTGAGTGTTAACAGAACTTTGAGGATGGTTTTTGTTGAGGCTACCATGTTCGAGTAACGTAACAGCTACACTCCTCCATTAAAGTGAAACGGACTGGGGGGGAAGACCTGTTGTGGGACATGATGCTCTGACACAATGGACAGGCTTTTGGTTAGTTTTGGAATTCAGAATTTCTGTCGCCTGGTTTCAGGGTCAGGTCAGGTCAGGTATGGGAGCATGTGCCAGAGCAGCGCGTCGCTGCGTCCACTTTCCGCGGTACTCCAGGGGCCTCCGTCTGGCCTTCCCCAGGCAGATGCCAGGCCCATCCCCATCTCCTTGAGATGCTGGTCAACCTGCTGCAACCACGAGGCACGTGGGCGGCCCCTTGGCCTCCTCCACTCACGAGACTCCTCCCTGAGAGAATCTGGTGAGCAGGATAGCGTCAGGAAAACGAGCCACATGTCCATACAGCCGCAACTGACGCTCACGGACAATGCAGGTAATAATCTCATCCGAGTCTCTCTCAGCAACCGCTCGTTGGACACAAAATCTGACCAGCGATAGCCAAGGATTCTCCGAAGAGACCTGGTACCAAAGGAATTAAGTCTCCATCTCATATCCTTGGTCAGAGTCCAAGTCTCGCATCCATAGAGCAAGACTGGAAGCACCAAGGACCTGAAGACTCGGACTTTCATCCTCCCGCAAGGTACGCGCAGCGCACACCCCATGATCCGTGAATCATGACTCCCCAGGCCCGACCCAGACGTCTATTAACCTCTGACTCACAGCCAGCAGAGACATGAATATCACTGCCAAGGTAAGTGAATCTCTCCACGACCTCAACATCCTCACCACAAACAGACACAGACAGGACAGCAGCATCCAAGATGTCATTGAAAGCCTGTGTCTTAGTTTTGACCCAAGAACCCCGTAATACCAGCGGCTCCGACTCCTCATTCTGTACCTCAAGGGCCCCCAAAAGGATATCTAAAGTTTCCGCAAAGATGACTGCATCATCTGCGAAATCAAGGTCCGAGAATCTTGACATTCCCAAACGATGCACCGCAGCTTGATCTTTCCGACATCCTCCCTAAAATCCAGTCCATACAAGTGCTGAAAAGTGTAGGGGCCAGTACACACCCCGATGAACTCAGTACCAACTGGAAATAAGTCAGAGATGGTACCACCACACTTCACAGCACTCTCAGTACCAGAGTAGAGTTCAGACATCAGATCAATCAGTTTTGGTGGCACCACGAAGACCAAGAATCCTCCAGAGGGCATCCCGATTCACTGAATCGAACACTTTACAGAGATCAACATAGGCTGCAAGCAGCCCCTGCGAAACTCTCGTCTGCGTTCGGTGAGGACACGAAGAGGAGGACACGAAAAATACACCAGGAGGTTCGGTGAGGAACCCTGGTTTCAGGGTGACCTTCGGTTATCTCGGTGAATGAGTTGACCCTTGAGCTAGGTCAGTGTATCCATAATAAATCGTTCCTCCAGTTCATTTCTTTTCATGTCAAAATACAAATCAGACATTTCACATAACTCTGCAAAGCCTGTCTGTTCTTGAGCCATTCGGACAAGAGCCTCACCTTTTCTCTTAACTACCCGGGCAGCCTGCACATCCAGAGGGTGTGCGGCCTTTAACATTCCTTTCTCCCCTGACAGTGCATAGCAGGGAGATATGGGTTTCTCACACAATGTTAAACAATGGAAAAATACAAACAGTTTATATTAGCCATAAAGCAACGTGGCACTCTGTGTATGTACGGTACATGTACAAGTACGAGTACGTGCATGTACACTACACAGCGAAAAGTATGTGGACACCTGCTCATCCAACTTCTCATTCCAAATCATGGGCATTAATATGGAGTTGGTCCCCCATTGTTGCTACAAGTCTCCACTTTCTGGGAAGGCTTTTCACGAGATGTTGGAACATTGCTGTGGAATTTACTTCCATTCAGCCAAGAGCACAGTGAGCTTGGGCACTGAATTTGGTCGATTAGGTCGAGCGTGCAGTCGCGTTCCAAATCATTCCAAAGGTGTTCGATGGGTTGTGGTCAGGGCTCTGTGCAGGCCAGTTAAGTTCTTCACACCGATCTACACAAACCATTTCTGTATGGACCTCACTTTGTGCATGGGGTCATTGTCATGCTGAATCAGGAAAGGACCTTCCCCAAACTGTTGCCACAAATTTGGAAGCACAGAATTGTCTTGAATGTCATTGTTTGCTGCAGCATTAAGATTTCCCTTCACTGGAACGAAGGGGCCCAGCCCGAATCATGAAAAACAGCTCCAGACCATTATTCCTCCTCACCAAACTTTAGAGTTGGCACAATGCATTCGGATAGGTAGCGTTCTCCTGGCATCCACCAAACAGATTTGGCCGTTGGACTGCCAGATGGTGAAGCGTGATTATCACTCCAGAGAACGGTTTCCACTGCTCCAGAGTCCAATGGCAGTGAGCTTTAACACACTCCAGCCGACGCTTGGCATGGCACATGGTGTCTTAGGCTTGTGTGCGGCTGCTCAGCCATGGAAACCTGTTTCATGAAGCTCTTTATAAACAGTGCTTGTGCTGACATTGCTTCCAGAGTCAGTTTGGGAACTCAGTAGTGAGTGTTGCAACCGACGACGACAGATGATTCTTCTGTGCTACGTGCCTCAGCACTCGGCGGTCTCGTTCTGTGAGCTTGTGTGGCTACCACTTCACAGCTGCGCTGTCGTTTCCCCTGACGTTTCACACTCACAATAACAGCACTTTCAGTTGACTGGGGCAGCTCTAGCAGGGCAGAAATTTGATGAACTGACTTGTTGGAAAGGTGGCATCCAATGATGGCACCACGTTGAAAGTCACTGAGCTCTTCAGTACAGCCTATTCTCCTGCCAATGTTTGTCTATGGATTTGCGATGGGTGTGCTTCATTTTATACACCTGTCAGCAATGGGTGTGGCTGAAATAGCCAAATCCACAAATTAGAAGTGGTGTCCACATACTTTTGGTCATGTAGTGGTGTGCACATGCTATGTGCAAATTACTTCTACATCAGGAAGCACAAGTTTTTCTTTTTCTTTCCAGAAATTGCCTCATGGTTTTGAACCCCATAATCCAGGCTTACTACCCACCTCCACCCTTTTGTTCCTCTTTTCTCCAATTTATGGAACTGCTCTCTGGTTCAATAATACTTTCCTTCCAGTGTTTCACTGGGCAGTGACCCACCATCTTCCCACCCCCCCCACCTCCCATATTCCCACCAAAAATCTCCTCTCCTTGTAGGACCCACACTCTCTTCTCCGCTCCCCACCCCTCACTCTCCTCTCCTGCATCCTCTACCAACACACAATCTCCCCTCCCTCTGCTACACACCCCATCCTTCAACCTTCCCTCCCCATCCTTACCCACACAATCCCACAATGTCCACTCCCTCCTCTACCCATCCTGCAAACTCCCTCCAATTTTCTACAGTTTACTTTTCATATTATTTCTTTGAGTGTTTCAACAAATGTACAAACAAAATAAAACTGGAAAGAGCAATCAGATTGCAGATCCTTGCCAGAACTTGTTTTGTGTGGAGTTTGTGTACTGGTGTTTTACGTAATTAAGAAGAGACAGAATTAGAACTGCCACTTCATAACTGCTGGCAGTGATGACCGGGTACCAATACGTCCCGCGATGATGCAACTCTGCTTTGATTGGACACCTGACCCTGACATTTTTCATTATGATTAATTGAATTTAGAATGGGATAAAAAAAATTAAACTTAAATCAAATGAAGACCAAAGAGGTACAGTCAGTCCTGCATTGGAATCATCAGAAGGAACCTGAACAAGCAAAAAGGAAAGATGAAGTCATCAGGAGGAACCTGGATAGGATTCACATTGCAGCTGCAACAACTCTACCTCAAACCATCCAGGCACAGCCAAGTCAGCCTTTTTCAAGAAAAGAATTTTTTTTTAAAAAAAGAACCCGATTACAAGGATTTACAAGGACTTAAGGTGCATGAGGAGGCCATTCGGCCCATCATGTCTGCACCACACCAATACCAGATTTAATCAATCTATGGATACCCCATCCTTCGTGTGCAGCCTTTTGGCTGCAACACCGTACTCATTTTGCCGACCTCGGAAGGATGACAGGCTGAATCAACCCCCTGGTGTTAATTCAGCAGCCAACAGGGCTTGAACTCAGGACCCTAGATCCCAAGCCCCTAATCGTGAAGCCACACCAGGATGAAAAAAATTATATAATTCCGGCTGTGTCCGATCAAGTTGAAATTTAAAACATGCATTCTCCATCACCACTAGATTATAATTTTGAAGTTTCATGTCGATTGATTAAGTGGTTCCAGAGAAAACATTAGTTAATATTGTTCTTCAATCCAATGTGGCTGCAAACCACGTGACCTATGATGTCATATGTGTGAACCTTTTGTTCCTCATGGATAGGCAGTCACACTTGTAAGTTTTGCCTCGATCTGTTCAGCCATTCAGAGAAGAATATTGTTTGAGGTTATTTTTTTTTTTAAAACAACATGGCTGGCAAATCACGTGACTGATGGCATCATCAAAAATTTTCTGTGGACCATTTTATCCGTAGATGACCCTCAAAATTTTTCAACATTCTACAAATGCAATTATGATATAGAAGGCACCGATGATGTAATTATTAAAATAATTTTTTTTAAAACACACTTATTCCCATGAGGAGAACTTGCTGTGTGCCAAGCTTCAATTTTTCCCATGGTGCAGTTTCAGAGATACAGAGGTCCAAGGGTTTTCTGTTTTTCCAAACATGACCACCACACATGTACCATGATGTCATAATTATGATTAAACATTCCACACGAGTAGTCGCACCTATTTCGTCTCAATCCAACAAGCGGTTACGGAGTAAAACACGAAAGTTCTGTGCAGCAAAGAAACAAGACAGACAAACAAACGGACCCAACGCAATACCTCTCTTTCGGCAAGGGTAACTAGAGCAAAGTTGATGGTGTGCCATTGCAAATCCCCACGCTTCCCACCTAAAGCAAAATTGAAAGATGGCAAAAAGTTCTACCAGGAATAACCAATATCAAATTTTGAGTCAAACACTTTTTTTTGCTGTTTTGAGTCATGTGACTTTCAGCCCCACCCCCTGGGGCATGAACCAGGGTTAAAATCCCCCAAAAATTACACATTTCATGTGTCCACACAATTTTATTTTTCAAATATTGTTTCATTGAAAAAAAATGTTAAAAGATGTGACCGTAATTGCATTCTTTGGGATTTGATCTCTTGACCCCACCCAGGGAGTGGGACCAAAATGAGACTGCTCTTGCACCTTCCTGCCAATGTGGTGATCACAACTATCAGTTTGGTGAATTTTTGCAACAACCATTATAGGAGGAGATAGTGTGACGGACTGACAGATGGATAGACAGACTGAGACTGGAGCTGATTGCAATATCCCTCCACTTTTTTTTTTCATAAAGCATGGGATAATTACCCTTTTAGGTAGATGTCACTCATCTTTTCACCAGTGATGCTAGTTTCATCCAGAGTAACATCTGCTACGTTCCAAATGATGCAGCGCAGCTGGAACTGGTAAAAAGCCCCATAAAAAGAGCATATATAATAAGGACAGAAACCTTAAAATAGAAAAAAAATTCACGAATTTACCATTCTTTCAAGAGTTTCTTTTCAAATTTAGTGACTGCAACTGCAGCAGCAGGTGAGAATTGGCATGATCGAACACCCATATGGATCTAATCATCACGGTCACACAATTTGTTATGACTGATGAAACCAATGAGCTCGACATCGAGACAAAGGTTATTGCGAATTATGTACCCTCTCCTGATCAATTTCAAAAGTGGTTACCAACATGATTTACTCCACATAGTGTAGTAAAGACATAACAAGGAGAATCATGGTGATAACAGAGTTAAAATAAAAACAACAACCAGAAGAATTAAACTTACTTATTGGTCTGCGAGGAGTGATATCAAAAGGAGGGCCTGGTGGAGCCACGGTCTTAGGAAAGAGGTCCACCCACATCATTAGCCTACCCTGAGGGTAAAATGCAGAGTTAGTGTGGATAGTGGAGTATCAGAAGAAAGCATTTCAACTGATATAGGTGTATACGTCTTGAATACATGACAGTCACCACTGTGTGCATGTTTTATCAAATCAAACATTCATCGTTGGTTGAGCCTACTGGTCAAAAGTTTTAGAACACCCCCATTTTTCAGTTTTACTGACATTTAAGCAGTTGAAGTCCATTGAATAACCTGAAATGGTACAAAGCTAAGCAGTAAACTGCCAGAGGTTAAAAAAGAAAGTTTAGGTTAGCAAAAACTGAAAAATATGTAAATTCAGAGTTGTTAAAAAGGCCCTTTTCAGGGAACAAGTAATGGGTTAGCAACTGCAGCTGTTCTGCAGCAATGGAAGTAAATTAAGCCTTGAAAGTTGATGCAAACATTCCTACACGTGTCCCAACTTTTGTTGATTAGTTACAAACCCTCTGTCTGTATTAAAGCAGTGTTGGAGCAGACTGTGTTGCTACACCTCTGAAGCATGATTTGGACAATATTGCACTGCAGGAAGGAGTATATTGCTATCATAATGGTAGAAAAAGACAATCAACAAAGGAAGACAGACAGACCATAATAACCTCAAACCATTAGTCTTTCCTTTGGAGAAATTGCAAAGGAAAACCAAGGTGTCAGTTTCCTACACCATAAAAGGCACTTCGAAACTGGAGGAAACTCTGACAAGAGGAGGGTCTGGCAGACCAAAGCCACAACACAATCAGAAGACAAGTTTCTGAGAGTCAACAGCTTGTGTGATAGGCGGCTCACAGGACAGCAGCATCAAAGCACAGCTTAACACTGGTCGAAGTAAGGGAAGTTCTCAGTTTTCAAACTGTGAAGAGAAGACTTCGAGCTGTAGGTTTGACAGTCGAGTGGCAGTAAGAAAGTCATGTTAAGATGGCAAAATAGAAAAAGAGGCTTGCCTGGGCCATGAAGCACCACCAGTGACTACTGAAAACTGGAAGGTCTTATGGACGCGATTAATCAAATTTGAAATCTTCGGTTCATCATGCAGGGTTTTTTTACACCGTTGTGTAGGCGAAATGATGGTTCGTCAGTGTGAAACCTACTGTCAAAACATGGAGGAGAACGTGATGATCTGGGGCTCTTTTGCTGGAGTCCAGAGTCGGCGACTTGCACAGAGTGACTGGCACCTGAACAAAAAAGTGCTCCCACAGCATTTTGCAGTGCCATGCAATACCTCTGGTCTATGCTAGTTGGTCAGGTGTTCATATCCGACAGCAAACCCAAATATACCTCCAGCCCTTTGTCAGAACTACCTTAGAAGAAAGAACAAGACGGTAGGCTCAAATAATGGAATGGCCAGCACAGCCTCCAGACTTAAACCCATCGAGCTGGTTTGGGATGAATGACAGAAGGGTGAAAGCAAGCACCTACGTGACACACATTTGTGGGAATTTCTGCAACAGTGTTGGGAAGAACTTTCCGAATATATTTGATTTCTATTGTCAAAAGAATGCCACGAGTATGTTCGGCTGTTATAGCTGCAAAAGGTGGCTAGATTTGAAGAGTCAAAATTTAGATTAAATTATGTTCAACAAAACGATTGCAATGATTTATTTTTTATCTGCAATCGTTTATCTGTTCTATGCTTTAATTTCAGGGTACATTGAAATATTAAACTGATTAAATTTCAGTAAAAACTGGAAAAATGGGGGTGTTTTGAAACTTACGACAGTAGTATATATATTATGGTCCCGAGGTAAAAATTTCGGTGTTCGAGGCTGCTACAGCCGTAATGGGATTTGGGCGAGAAGTGTTGGGTTTTGGTATAGCAGGTCACATATTATATATCATATATAATATAACATACATATACATATACATATATAAATCCATATACATACTAGAAGGGTGTGCTTGCCATTGTATAAGGATATGAACCGAATTTCCCATTGTCTCAGGTGCTCACCTGAATTCGATTTTTCATTTATTTATTTTTTTTCCTTTTTCAAAATGTATTTGTATTTTCAATATCTGAATGTTGTGGGATGATTCTGCAATTTTTCCCAGTGTGTCGGCTTCAATGTCGTCGGCACAACAAATTACCGTGCTTCCCCATTGTCACAATTTTTTTTTTCTGTTAAACGGGTAGTTGTGAAATCATTCATGGCTGTTCCTCCAATTCCATAATGTTGAAAGTTTGTGCAAAATAATGTTATGATCAATTGTATCAACACCTTAGAGAAGTCTTGGAAAACACCAACTGTGTTTGCAAATTGGATCAATTTGCTTGTGTCAATGTCTAGGAATATTAATAAACATGAGTCGTGCTTAGTGTGTTTTTTTTTTTTTTTTTCGAAAACCATATTGTGAATTACAAACGATTCGATCGCTTCATAAATTTTACCGTTGAAACAGTTCAATTATGAAATGGATATAATTGACAGTCTTTTGGGTCACCATTCTTAATTGGTTTAAATTTAGAATTTTTCATTTTTTTCAGATACTACAACCATTACATAGGGACAAGTTTATTGTACATACTTGGGGGTTGCATAATTTCAGGTGAAACAATTTTTAAGAGGACATTACTTCTTCCATCATTTCCTGCACTTTTAAAAAAAAAAATTTTTTTTTAACTTTCTACTAATATCTTTTGTCATTGGTCATATAGTCAGAAACCAAAAAGTTGTTTTGGTCTAGAGAATCTCTCTGCTTATTTATTTCTTCACAATGTTTTTGCATTCCCTTTTTCAATATATAATTTTCTTTTCTCTGTATCCTTTATTAGCCCCCGTTGGACTTAGTCCAGGGGCTTACAGATTTGGTCTCGGTTTTCATGGCCATGAGCATGTGCATCGCAACCGTATCTGGACATGTATAGACGGTTTTATTCGTACTTAACAGAAAGACAACAAATGATGTTGTACATATGCACATCATTTTGTTTCACGATGTGATCAAAGATGGCTGACCGGTGACATTTAGTTGTAAAAAAAACCCAAAAAACCCAGTGTCGAATATGTCCTCAAACCCATTTCTCAGACATGCATTTACCAATATTGTTCAAACTTGGCATGCGATAATGCATGATGGTTTACATATGCATGTCAATTTTTTTGGTCATCTGATCAAGATGGCAGACTGGCAGCCATTTTATAATTCTGGTCTTTCCACCTGGCATTTTCTGATGATTAACGGTACCAACTTGGCTTTCTAATCGGTGACAATGCCAGGCCCCTGTGAAGCCATAATCTAGCACTCTCCGTCTATCTGGTGTGGGTTTGATGGAGTTCCAACCAAATCTGTTCAAGTACAAACCCCATCGACCAACCATAAGAGAGATGGAAAGATGACGTAAAAAACAATTTAAAAGTCTCGTCTGCCCTTCGACCCTTTAGCCAATTTACTCAGAATTTAATTATATTAATATGTTATGAAACAAAATGTACAAAAGCTTCGCATATGGGCCAATATGTTCTTTAAAATAATAAAAGGTCTGAAAACAAATGGCTCCTCAATTACTGAAACATTAAGTTTAGCTCAATATATGGACAAGAAGAAAAAGAAAGTTGCAAAGCACAAAATATTTCAATACAAAATGAATACACTTTTTCCACATTTTTTATTATTTAAATTACCTGTTCAATGTTAGGCTGCAGTTTATGAAGAGACTGCGTGTTTCCACATGCTCAGGTACAAAGCCCATGGTGCGGAGAAGCATGCAATGCAAGGGCTCTTTTCCACAGGGCGAGGTGGCAGTTCTTTGGCTGGGCAGGCACCTACTCAAGACCAAGTGGTTATACAGTCCACTCTTTAAACTTTCCATGACCACCAATCTCATCCATTTATTAACTTGATTTGTGCTTTGCATTTTACATTCATACTCTCAATGTGGCCTGTTGCTTGTGAGAAGTCTTTTGATTTCTTAAGAACACAACCATAAGTTCAAGTATCAAATGCCAGATTGCTTGGACGTTTCAACTCTACTTTTTTGGCTCTTGCAGGTGTGCATTTTGAAAAATAATTTAAAACAATTCACTAAAGCTAAAAAAAAGGACGCATCATCAAGTATTTGCTTGGCGAGGAAACCGTTAGTCAAGATAAAAGAGATTCTTCTTTTATTGAGCTTAATTTATCATTAATATTTGGTCACAGCTTAGCATATATTCCATAAAAACTGAAAGCACGCATTTTAAGAATTTGGCTCAAATATAAAGTATAACAGAAATTTTTAAAAGGCCCCTTGTTTAAAAATTTGGTGGGTGAAACAAACAACTTATCCATGGTACAATCGTTTTTTACCTTGTTTTGTTTGGAAAAGGAGTAAAATCAAACAGTTAAGGGATAGTAAGCAATAAAAATGATTCCATATGTTCGATTTCCTTTTGTGAGTTAAAAGACAGGGTGGATTAATTTTGCAAATCAATGCAAGCTATTCTCCATATACACACTTTTTCAATCATTTTCATTTCAACGTACTTCAAAGTTTTTGACAAGATACCTTCAAAAGTTTTATACTTACAGTACAAGATATTCAAAGTTTGACAAGATACTTCAAGTTTGACAAGAATACTTCAAAGTTTTGACAAGATAGCTAATTTTTACGATCTTCAAAATTTCAAGATAAAAGAGCTCCTTACCATCCTCAACAGGTCATGGAATCCATCATCGCAGTCCGATATGAAATCCTTCCTTTTCTCCAA